>JARYHS010009186.1:1509684-1544668 GCA_031002005.1 Vandiemenella viatica | reverse complement strand
TTGCGCATATGTTAGTTCGCCGATCGGCCGCACAGATGGCAGCATCTCCCAAGGGCTTAATTTCTTTGGACGCAGATATTCCACACCGCCCACCCAAGCCCTGAGGCAATGGCTATTTCTGTTCTGGAATGCGCGCTTTGTGAAATGTGTACACTGTTTCAACACACCTACGGAAATTCCCACTCGACTGTTTGCTTTTCCACTAAGCGTTGCGAAATGTGTACTCTTCGCGTCGGCTACCAGTTGTGCAAGCGGTATTTCTTGTGTAAGCGCGGAGTGAAATGCTCCATGCGACGCTATAAAAGGAGCGCCCGTGCCTAGCTCTTGCTCTGTACCGTTGCGAACCTTGCAGTGTGCGCTTCTAGCAGTGACCGTTGTTAACCTCGCAGTGTGTGTTTCTCGCAGTGTTCAACACAATGTCTCAGTCTTATGAAGGTAATAAGTTATAATAATAATAATTATTATTATATGTGTGTGTTTGTGTGTGTATCAGTGATACTAAAGATGAATTTTCTTTTACAGAGCTCCCAGTTCTATCTGCTGCTGATGTAGAAGAGTACCTCGCAAACAGTAAGCTAATTTCCTTATTGTTAGTAGTATTAGTTTAAATTATTATTATTAAGACTAATTTTTCTTTTTCCCTGTTTCAGATCTACAACAGATCTCACCGCTGTTTAGCGATGATTTAGATAATGGTAAGTTTTTGCATCTAAACTGGAATATTTTTGCTGTAGATGTTTACTTGTTGCATACTATAATTTATTTTCTATTGTAGAACCACGAGTTGTCTCAACTCCTGAGCTGGTGTTGCTATACACTTTTTCTGGAGGTATGTATTTGACTGTAATTAATTTTTTTTAATTTCTCGTGCGTGTGTTGATACTAAGAAAATTAATTTGTTCTGTTGCAGAGCCTGTGAATGCTAGTGATGTTTCTGGCAATGATTTTGCAAGGGGTAAGTACTATATATATATATTTCTTGCTGTGGATAAAATTCTTGTTTGATTATTTTCTGTAACCAACTAAAATTTTTTTTGTTGCAGAGCCTGTAAATGCTTCATCATCGGAGCTGGCGAGGTATTTTGCCAATTGTAAGTTAAAAAAAAAATTCTTAACTGAATTACTTTAAAAATTTTGACTGTGCAGTAAAAAAGATGATTTTTTTCCACAGATTGCCCTGAACATGATAATCCCAACCAGCCTGGGGACGTCTTTGTTGGTAAGTGTTTAGATTTATTTTTATTCAGTTTTTCTTTCTTTTCCTTGTCTAACTAAAATTTATTTTGTTATAGGTCAACATGGTTCCTCGGGACCCCTCCAAAAAAGGATGAATGATGATGATGATGATGAAGGACCATCTAAAAGGATTAAAATGGCAGGTAAGGTATTTCTTCTACTTTTGTTTAATTATTTTATCTCTTAGACTTTTGACCATGAAATCTGACTATTTTTTGTTGTTGCAGATGTATATATGTCGCCGCCGGACCCGGTCGCTTGAGTGTTGGGCAGCCACTGGGAGGATGGTTCGTCTGTCGCCCAGAGAGCTTCAATCGGCGACAGAGTAGCAAGCAGCTCATCCTCCAATGGTTCTGCCCACGCGCTGGTGCTTGGCTGCGGCACGTCCGACGCTTCCAGGTCCGGCGGCGACATATATACATCTGCAACAAAAAAAAATAGTCAGATTTTTTCATGGTCAAAAGTCTAAGAGATAAAATAATAAACAAAAGTAGAAGAAATACCTTACCTGCCATTTTAATCCTTTTAGATGGTCCTTCATCATCATCATCATCATTCATCCTTTTTTGGAGGGGTCCCGAGGAACCATGTTGACCTATAACAAAATAAATTGTAGTTAGACAAGGAAAAGAAACAGAGAAAAACTGAATAAAAATAAATCTAAACACTTACCAACAAAGACGTCCCCAGGCTGGTTGGGATTATCATGTTCAGGGCAATCTGTGGAAAAAAATCATCTTTTTTACTGCACAGACAAAATGTTTAAAGTAATTCAGTTAAGAATTTTTTTTTTTAACTTACAATTGGCAAAATACCTCGCCAGCTCAGATGATGAAGCATTTACAGGCTCTGCAACAAAAAAAATTTTAGTTGGTTACAGAAAATAATCAAACAAGAATATTATCTACAGCAAGAAATATATATATATATATATATATATATATATATACTACTTACCCCTTGCAAAATCATTGCCAGAAACATCACTAGCATTCACAGGCTCTGCAACAAAAAAATTTTTAGTTGGTTACAGAAAATAATCAAACAAGAATTTTATCCACAGCAAGAAATATATATATATAGTACTTACCCCTTGCAAAATCATTGCCAGAAACATCACTAGCATTCACAGGCTCTGCAACAGAACAAATTAATTTTCTTAGTATCAACACACGCACGAGAAATTAAAAAAAATTAATTACAGTCAAATACATACCTCCAGAAAAAGTGTATAGCAACACCAGCTCAGGAGTTGAGACAACTCGTGGTTCTACAATAGAAAATAAATTATAGTATGCAACAAGTAAACATCTACAGCAAAAATATTCCAGTTTAGATGCAAAAACTTACCATTATCTAAATCATCGCTAAACAGCGGTGAGATCTGTTGTAGATCTGAAACAGGGAAAAAGAAAAATTAGTCTTAATAATAATAATTTAAACTATTACTACTAACAATAAGGAAATTAGCCTCCTGTTTGCGAGGTACTCTTCTACATCAGCAGCAGATAGAACTGGGAGCTCTGTAAAAGAAAATTCATCTTTAGTATCACTGATACACACACAAACACACACATATAATAATAATTATTATTATAACTTATTACCTTCATAAGACTGAGACATTGTGTTGAACACTGCGAGAAACACACACTGCGAGGTTAACAACGGTCACTGCTAGAAGCGCACACTGCAAGGTTCGCAACGGTACAGAGCAAGAGCTAGGCACGGGCGCTCCTTTTATAGCGCCGCATGGAGCATTTCACTCAGCGCTTACACAAGAAATACCGCTTGCACAACTGGTAGCCGACGCGAAGAGTACACATTTCGCAACGCTTAGTGGAAAAGCAAACAGTCGAGTGGGAATTTCCGTAGGTGTGTTGAAACAGTGTACACATTTCACAAAGCGCGCATTCCAGAACAGAAATAGCCATTGCCTCAGGGCTTGGGTGGGCGGTGTGGAATATCTGCGTCCAAAGAAATTAAGCCCTTGGGAGATGCTGCCATCTGTGCGGCCGATCGGCGAACTAACATATGCGCAAGCCCGACAGCTGCCGCCATCTGTGCGGCCGGTTGAGGAACTAACGTGTGACGTCATACGACCTTGGCCGCCATTGGCTGATTCAAAAAGCCCGCCGGAGGGGAGGGGAGGGAGGTCCCCCCCACCAATTCGTGACGTCACGGGTTTTCCCGGTTTCTGGCTTGAAAACAGGTCTTCTTCCTACTATTGGAACTATGGAAAACCCAAATCTGGATGACCCGACGGGGTTTCGAACTCGCTTACCCACCACGCTCAGTAGAAATTGTTTTGGGGCTACAGAGTTCCCTAGGGACTCGCGACTTGCGGCTCCCACGGGACCGCAGCTGAGCCTGAATGGCTCACACGTGCGTAGGTGAGCTGACCTCTCTATCTCCGTTGTTCAGGCTCTTTTCTGTCCCTGCTGGTATTTTAGAGCAGGGTGTCTACTACTGGAGCCTCTGACATTCAGGATGACGACAGTAGAAGCCAATGCTGAAGTAAATGTTTTTAATGTATACTTTTGCGCTTACGACTTACTATTAACTATTTTATATATTGAAGATTTGAAAATGGCCATATTATTGGTGGTGTAGGATTTTTAGAGACCGAGGTACCTGCTTATAACAATTGGTTGGTTTCGTCAATAATATATACACAGGTAAAAATATTAGGCAGCAGTAAGTTGCTGGTGAGTAGAATTGTTTTTTGAATTTTAGTGGTTCTCAAGTTGAAAAAGTGGGAAGGAAGCATTACAATGAAAGTGCTAGTGTTGGTAACGCAGCATCAATCAAACAGAGGTGGATGCCAAGGGGTGGGAGGGGTTAGGGGACTCAAGCCCCCCCCCCAATAGTATCTAGGTCCACCCACAACATCGTAATTTTCGAAACCCTTTTTTATTTATTTTTTAGCTCTCCTGTTTTTAAGAGTTTTAGGGAGCGTCCATAAACTACGAAATTACGTGGCTTCGTCTAGGAGGGGCGAGGGGTTGGCTGAAAAGATAAGCTGAGCTACGTCGGGGAGGGGGTGGTTAGGGGGAAGTTCCAAGGCACCTAACGTTTTATTCATATTATTTGTCACAGTTAAAATATGGTACAGAACACTCAACAGTATGTGAATATTTGTTTCTGTCATTTTACTACCTCCATTTGCAATTTACGATAGTCTGACAAGAAAAAACGAAACAAAATATCTTCTGGAATCCTAAGAGAAAAATTCTACATGATACGTTGGTAAGGGGGGGGGGGAGGGTGGAGGCAAAAGCTCTGTCACTCTACATGGTGGAGGGGATTTCACAGGACGCCAAAATGGAGCTACATTGTTTATGGACGCTTCCTTAAGGGGGCAGCAATCTGAGGAGACTGTGAAGGCTACCCTTGCCCGACTCAAGGCCTCCCCCTCCTCAAATTAAAATCTGCTCGACCCCTTCCCCCCCCCCCCCCGCAAACAGAAAATCTGGTTCGGCCCCTGATCAAGACCAATAATTTTCTAATGGAAAAAAATTTGTTTGAAACAATAAATTACAGTAACTATTTCACTGGCCAACATATAGAAATTTTCTGAAAGGTTGTTACTAAATAATGTTGAGCTGTGAGAAAACAAGAACTGAACTGTCAGTTAAGAGAAGATAATAATCATGTCGTCGCATCAATAATTCATTCACTATATATGACTTATTTTTGATGGCAAGGAGTAAATTGGAGATGTTATTAATCACTTGATTAATCAAAATGAAATTTTCGGCACATGTGGAGATGTCATTAGAAAAGACATCACTACTGACATAAATAATGCTTGGGAATATAATATCTAGTCGGACAAGAACGGTGAAAAATTCCATTGATGTTAGGTTTTCTGACGATTAAAAAAAAAAAAAAAAATGATAGGAGAAATTTTAGGTTCTGTGGAACTGACTGCCATCTCGCAACTGAACATTTTGTAGAATTCAGAGGTCTTGAGCGAGAAAAGAGCATTGGACGAGGATACGATGTATGTTCCACTATGGGGGAACTTAATGGTGTTCATAAAATAATACATACTAGATTAGCGATTAGTTAAAATCAATTTTAGACGTATTACACAAAAGGGGGCCACCACTAACGACGTGAGGTGTTTTTCCGAAATTCCGGAACCCCCCCTTCCCCCTCCCTGGTGAGATTTACTGAGTTCTGGTCTGACGCCCCCTCCCCTTTTCACCTTGACAATCGACATCGTAGCTTTTTGAAACCACCATTTTTTTAGCTCCCATGCTTCAGATGGTCGTTATAAATACCCCCCCAAAGTCGATTTCCGCGTGATTTGTAGATTTTTTATTTTAGCTTTACTGTCCTGCAAGCATTTCCAAACCTCACGTGAGATTTGCGTCCACCCCTCCCTCCCCCTTGGTGAGATTCCGAAGAACCCCCCCTCTTCCTTATTTGACCTCACGTCATTAACTGACGGCCCCAAAGCAACGACTTTGCATTTTTCACCTCGAAACTTTATCACTAAACAAAAATCGTAATTTTTATTTGATGCAATTTTGATGATGTTTTTAAATTATTAAATTTATTCTGTATGAAGGCTGTTTTATTTTTCGGCAAAGATTACACCATACCAGCATCAACACTAAAACGTGACTTTTGGATTTTGAGACACGTTTTTCATGTTGAAAAATTTTGCAATTCGTCGCTATCTGAATAATTAATCGAATGCGTCATCAGGCTGAGCCACAGCTAGCGGCGGGGGTGAGTGCTCTGAATGGAACAGCCCCAGTCTCACAGCCAGGACGCTGTGAGTAATACTCAGAAATGCTTTTGATTAAGTAGTTCATTCACTCGAAACAACGAAATTGCTTTAACGATAGTGATTATATATTCATTTCAGTTTTCAGATTATTCTACGAAATATAAGCTTACAGTTTAAGACTGACGAAAAAAAAGGGGGGGAGGAGAGATGATGCGGAACAGCCTGAGTTACCAACTGTTCCAAATGCAATCGCTGGCTGTTGTAAGTTAGGGTTACGAGAATTTTTTCTCCAAATCCGGGGACACTTCACAACTTTTTCACAAAAATCCGGGGACGTTTTCGGCATTTGTCTAATGACGCGTTACACTTTCATAAGTTATGTGATTAAAGGATTGGTTAACTTAAAAGCCAATTATTGTTTATATTTTGTATTTTAATTGAGGATCACTGACAGCCATGTTGCACACAGCACAAAGCTGTTGTGTCCAAGACGCATATCCTTGTAATTTTCTTTTTTTTCTAGGCACGTACAAGGAAAGACGGGCGTTTCATATCTTTTGCTTTAAAGGAATGCATTGGCAAATCAGGATGTTTAAAGATCTTTCGCTTGATTAAAAAATTTTTTTAGGACATCAGTAAAAATCCGGGGACTTTGCGGGGACGAAATCTGTCCGGGGACAGAGAGCTAAATACGGGGACTGTCCCCGGCAAACTGGGACGTCTGGTAACCCTATTGTAAGCGCAATGACAAACGCTAATGACGTCTACTTTTAAATATTTTTTGAGGTCTGCAATAACAAAACGATCAAAAACTTTGTTACAAATTATGTACTTCCAAATTGATTGATGTTGTTACTTTATCATTCAAGTTAATACATCACATATTTCTATGCAGAAAATTGGTTGGTTTGAGACGAAAGTGAGTCGAAATATTTGAGCTGATGCGGTGTTGTAAACTGTTTTTAAAAGAATGGTACCTATTTGTCCACTAATATGTTTAGTAAAGTATTTGCCAAATTATGTGAACAGTTATAATGCCAATAGAAAAAGTCAATTTCAAAATAACGCAATTTAATTTTTTGGGCGATTGTTGCATTGAAATTTGTCCTGGACAAAGTGGCAAGCGACTGCGTGAAATTCTGTCAGAGCACTGTGGGGCCGTGATGCCTTGAGTCACCCAGCGTGTTGGAATAGTGGTAACGCTCTGGCCTCACATTCGGGAGGACGCGGGTCGATACCCTGTGCAGTCAGATTTAGGTTTTAGATAGTTTCCTCAAATCATACGAATGCCATGATGTCTTATTCAGAAGGCCATGGGTGAATTCCTTCCCTTTCCTCACCCCAATTCTATCCCACCTCTAATTACCTCGACGTCGACGAGGCGTAAAGCCATAAGGGAGCATCCATAAACTTCGTGCTCAGTGTAGGGGGAGGAGGGGTTGGCTGGAAAGCTACGCTGGGCTATGTAGAGGGCGGGGGGAGGGGAGTGGGGTTCTGAGCCAGGCCACGTAGCTTTTCACTCATATTATTTGTCACAGTTGAAATGAGGTACATAACACGCAACAGCATGTAAATATTTATTTCCGTCATTTAATTATCTCCGTATGGAATTTACGATAGTCTGACATCATAAAACAGTACAAAAAGTCTCATGGAATCAAAAGCGAAAAAAAGTTATGTGCTACGTGTGGAAAAGGGGAGGGGGTATGGTTGAGACAAAAGCCACGTTGGACTACGTGTGGGGTGGGTGGTTTTACAAGAAGCCTAAATTGACTTACGTAGTTTATGGACGCTGCCTTGGGAACAAACATTTGAGCGCACTGAATACCACACCTAAACAGGAGAGCTTTCGAGTTAGAAAGTTAGAAGCTGACATTTGGGTAAAGAACTGGCTGGCTGCTCAGTTTAATAACACGTCTTATAAGGCCGTTCATCTTAGTGGTTCAAATCGATGGCTTAAAGACTGCAATATGTCATGCGGAACATACAGCAGCGAATCGAGTTAATCCTTTAAAGTTGCGTTTTGACAGGAAAAAGGTTATGGGTTCGATACCCACCAATAGATTTCATTCTTATTTTGTTTATTTCTGCCCTACACTACTGTGTGGTATTTTATTCCGTTTATGCACATAGAAACTGTAATACAAATTTATCTTTCTGCAGAAGTTACAGAAATTTTTCTTTGATAAGCACTTGAAAAATAAAGTGTTTTTGCACTGAAAATAATATGGAATTCTTACAATGACACGCACTTTTCATCAAGGTTGTAGGAAATGAAATATGAATATTTTCATTTTTGAATTATGGTTTTACCTTCGTTAACTTCGCGTCGAAATAGGCACATTTTTCCACGTCAGTCAATACTAGTATACGCAAAAATTGATCAATAATTTAAGATGTTTTAAAAATATCTCCATATTTATAAATTTTTTGGTTCTTTCAACTCTTCTGACAATCTTTGCAGGCTTCTGATAAGAATTTTGACGTGGAGATTAAAGTACATGAAACATGGGTAACAAATCCTTAGAGGGTGTATTGAAACAGTATGTCTGGTACGACGGACTTCGGCTGTTGGTAGATTCATGTAGTGTCCGGGTTAGTACTGAGCAAGGTAACAGAGGTTTCTCCATTAGTATTAACGTCACATCACCACGACCTCATTCAACTGATTTCTACCTGTATCAGTAGACGCTATCTCCGCGTTTGTTTTCTGGGTGGACCTCGAGCGCAGAGTTAGTATATATTTTCACAAAATTCAGTGAGTCACAGTAAAATTATTGATTTTGAGCCTTTTCTCCTTAGCGCTGGACAACAATACAGGCTGATCTGCGTTGACGAGGGGCTCGTCTGACAGCTGCTTGAGGTATAGGTTATTCAGAAAGGTACTTCAAGTTTGAGGCTTACATCGGAAAAATGGTGGTACTAACTAGGGCTGTAACGGATGTCGTGTTTGCGGATGCGGATGTTCAGTTCTTGAGATCCGTGGATGCGGATGCTTTATGGAATCGGATGGTGTGGTGGAAAAATAAATTTAGAATGATTTACATTTTGATACTTTATCGAAATAAACTTAAAATCAAAATAAGTATACTTTTATGCCAAATTATACATTTTTTATTTAGTAAAGTATATTTCTTTTTAATACTGTCGCAATGATTTATTTTTTGTCTCATCTTTAACAACAAACATGGGAGTATTTCACAAGTGAATTAAATTATTTACATAGTAATAAACGCATCTAGAAAAACAATCTTTGTCATATAAACATTGCGGATTTTGCGTTTCGACTAATGCCAGCATCAAGCACAAGACCACATCACCGCACATCTCCTGCCTGGCACCCGCCTTTCCACCGCTCTAGCAGTCCATTCACAGTCCAAACAGTAGGACCTTCGATGATCTGATTTTCTGATCAAGGGCTCTTGATGGGCCGTGAAAAGGGTTACAGGACTACATGTAAGAAATGTTGGATGTTGTAAGCCTCCCAGACAACCAACAGAGGTCCTTGCCGACAAAACGATATACCGTTGGATCATAATTGGAGGAAATATCCTGCGAGTGTGCATTCTCACTGGGGTGTGGTGAGAAAGTAAGAGTGGAAAGGATTGCTCGGAACACTTTGTTAGATCCCTTCTAGTAGCGTGAATGGGTGAGCGCATCCTAGTTAGTTCTGCAGGGATGTTCTGTAAGTTAGATTGTGAATAGGCCGCTTTGCTTTACATGCTAGTTTAAGGGGGTAGGTACACTTATCAGATTTCAAAAAAATGATTTTTTTTTATTATTCACAAAAACAGTTTATAGTTTTGGCTTCATTTTAGTGAAAAAATTATTTCAATATCTTCAACAGTGTGGAAATTATGTGTGATTAAGCAATGCCCTGCACGATTGACAGCCATTTAAATCTTACAGCACTTGAAGGTGATCCAAATCTTTAACCTTAAACATCTCAAAACAGCAATTCATCAAATGGTTTTAAAGATAACTTTTTTTCCATATGCATAGATCTTTTTCAAATTTGCAGGACATGTTCTACATACTAAGTACTACAGTCTGAACCATTGTTGTTTATGCAGCTTTTCCCAAATGGAAAATATGCCTTTATATTTAAGCAAAAAAAAAAGCAAAAATTTTAATTTCTTGAAAAAAAAAATTATTAATAAAAATATAGAGTTAAATATGTTATATTATAGGTTCAACTTGTTGCCTTGATATTAGTTTACAACATTAAAAGAACATTTCTGAAAAAATTTAAATACTATGCCTTTTATCTTTAATACCCTTTACAACATTATATTTTTCACTGTCAATTTGGATGGTACATTATCCTATTGTTAAACAATATTTTTATTTTAAAAATCAATTTTTATATCTAGCTATAACAGTTCTATGGAGCTATGAAATTTGAACCCTCAAATTTAAATAGATTTAGAGAAAATGAAATCTCAACTTTATCAAATATTTGTATGTGTTAGGTGTACCTACCCCCTTAAACTTGTAAATTCGTCGCTCTGGTTATACAACACCGTACAGTTCATAGCTGCTTTTATTGCAAGATCGTAAGAGAAAAACAACCTCGCTATTGTTAGCTTAGAGAAGATCGACCGCAACTTGTATAAAGAGAAAATATATTGCAATGTGAACAAAATATCCGCTATACATCTACAATAAAAATTGCGGATGCGGAGGTTGGATTTCACGCGAAAGTTTTGCACTTGCGGATGTGGAGCTCGATTACATACCTAGTACTGAAAGAAAATGGTAAGTAACAATGCACCATAAAATAATGGTAACACGGGTAAAAAGAACTGAGAAGATTAATATTCTGTCAGAAATATCGGCGAAGCAACAAATTTTCCTCTTTTATAAATAAAATCGAAATGATTTTTGGTTAATGAAAAGTGAGTAATTGTGATGAACTCATCTTCTGGGAGACAACTTCTGCCACTTCCTACGATTTGAAACAGCCAAGCGTTACGAATGTTTGTATTTCAGCATGTAAGCCAATGGAATTACATGGTTAAATTGTATGCCCTGCATAATCGATATCTCAATTCCTGGTCAACCGAAATGCCTGACACCTTTGCGTTGCCTGTTTAGGGTACAACAATTTCCTTTTAAATTAGACATTTACGCAATTCAGTGAATTTGATACCTTGCGACACATTAGTTTGCGATTCAGCATATAGTCGCAGCTTAAGGAAAATATATAATTATGATGTGCGATGTAAGTCCTTTGAATCAATGCATTCTTTTATGAAAATATCGCTGTCATAGAGGTTTAAACATCTATGGACCAGGGCACAGCTGTAGCATCGAGAATCTAGACGTCTGTCTCTCTCAAACCAAAGGGCGAAGAAACATTTATTCCAAAACAGAAAACAATGAGAAGTACAGATCCTACTTACTATATAATAGGGAGATGAGGTGGTTAAAGAAGTTGGTAAGAAGAGAACTGAGTTAAAAGACAGCAGGGTAATAAAGAATATCTCAAACAACTAAACAAGGAATCAATAAAAGCAAATAATGTGGCTAAAATGGATTTATGAAGAGTGTTATTGGTGCAGTGGGACCACTTACTGATGAATCTAGAAATTTCTATGGCTACGTAAGAAAACTTAGAGGAAGGGAGAAAGCTGAGACTATAAAAATAACGATGGAGAAGATGTTACTGAGGATTTGAAAATGATGCTTTTTAAGTATCTATTTTCGTGGGAGCATTAGGGACAATGAATCAGGAATGGGAGGGAGAAATCGGAGATCGAGATTAATCTCTTATTTAGAAATGAGAAGTCTAGAAAATTTGAAATTCATCTTGAGGATATCATGAAGGAACAAAGAAACCTGAAAAAACATAAAGGTGCCAATGTAGATAATAAAGATAGCAGGATGTGACATTGTACCTTAGCTATATTAAATTATTATTTAAATTGAGTCTGGATACATGCTGCTTATAAGAGGAATGGAAATATTCGAAGTAGTGTTGGTCTGTAAAGGAGGAGTAAATAGAGAAATTTTTTTTTTTTTGCCAATCAGTTTGACATCGGTCGTAGGAAAATTAATGAAGAAATTGATGTACAACCATATCAGGAATATATGTGAGGAACTTAAATGAATTTAATGTCGGCAATATGGCTCTAGACAAGGATATTCATGCAGACTCAGTTATTAGGACATATGCAAGATATTTCGGATGAAATTGACAAGGAGGCTAAATTCAGAGTGTAACACTATATCTATCAAAGGCGGTTGACAGAGTGAGCGATCAAATGGTGATAAATAAGATAAAAACTGTTGGAGTTAATGAGAAAGAGATTAGTTGGGTAGGAGAATTCTTAAAATGTAAAAAGCAAAAAGTTAGGGTAGAAAATATAGTATTAAAAGAAGTGGAAGTGAAAATTGTAGTGCCACAGGGCTTTGTATTGGGACTATTGATACTCATGACTCTGATAACAGAAGTTAGGTTGTTTGCAGGTGACATAATGTTGTACAATAGGATCAAAACGGGAGAAGACAGTGAACAGCTGTAGTGTACCTCGAAAGAATTTCTAAATGGGTAGGTCAGCATGGAGAAAAGATAAATGCCAAGTAGAGTCAGCTTATTAGGTACACAGATTAAAAACCTAAACGCTGTTTATAATTATAGGGTGGTTTGAGAATAATAATAATAATTCATTAAAATTGTAATGGGGTCTACGCTCCGGTGGCAATTTCCCAACACACCCATCTTCACCCTTTCCTGCACCCAACTACATTTACCATCTACAAACTTTTTAATTTTTTTCAATTTTTTGGTAAATTATTCATCATTTCCCTTGAAGTATAAATATCTTGTTTCAACGACTGAGAATAAGCACAAATGGGCAAAACACATTGGGCAGGTGGTAGGAAAACGCTACACAATCCTTTATTTCCTGGAGATGATATGAGGATCTGTGCTAGAGTGGTAAGGGAATTGGGTTACTAAAGTTTGGTCAGACCATTCACTGAATATGACAGTACAGGTATGGAACTCACATTTCGGGCATCTAATACAGGAGTTGGAGCGAGTACAAAGAAGGGCTCTGAAAAATACCGTAGATTGCAATCAACAGCAGATATGATAAAATAACCGGAAGACAGGATAAAACTGAAGGAGGTCATGGGAAGTGTACAATGCGTATATTGGTTACGAGAAATGCAAAGAAATTGTTGTAAGAATTGAAAGTAATGCATGGAAGGGAAGAGATGACTGTAACCACAAGCAAGCACAACGGTGTAGCAAGATTTTCTTTTGTAGGTAAGGGGGTCAGGGATTGAAATAAGTTTAATAGAGAATTGATGAATAATTTTCCAAAAACGTTGAAACAATTTAAAGTTGAAATTTGTAGAGGGGAAAAGTAGGTGTGTGCAGGAGAGGAGAAAAAATGGATGTGTAGGGAAATTTGTCACTGGAGCGTGCGTTCCATCGCAATCAAATTAAAAATAAAATGGTTATTGAAGACGTTAAGTGAAAATGTCTTGTTTTAACATTTAGTAGTTAAATTATAAATTATTTTGAAAACTTTCAAATCAATAAGAAAGGCTCTGGACGAACACGGCAGATTACGGAATTCTAAGAAGCTCAGAACTGTCGGCACAATCATTACACTCGTAACTGCTGTCGCGTCGCCACAACAACAAATACTCAACATCATGAGGACACTGCGGCGACAATAAAGTCACAAACTCCGTGCATAAGGACGGAAGTCAGCGTCCTAGTGCTTTGTTTGTGGAATTCCGATCATAATAGGGTCAATGGAGAACAATGTTTATATTAATGTAAAGCAGTGAAGATTTTACACATAAAAAACACAAATAAAATAGAAAATGCATCTGGATAATTGAATTTTGATATAATTAACGTCTGGATTATTCCACTGAATATTGAATGACGTACATTTGAAGCAGTAATTTTTAGTAGAAACTAACAGTGGAATGTAAACTCTTCAGTATGCAGTAAGTATCTCAGCATTAGATTTGTTATTGTCAGCTGAAATGTAGTGCAAGTTGTATGTTCGATGTATTGTTTATAAGGGTGAAAAGACGAGGAAAGACAATGATGTGGAGGCAATAAACGTGACCCACATTAAACAGGAGGTGTGTTTCTATCTGTGCAGTGTTTCTGGAGTCGTGCTGAACACGTATTGATTATTACAACTCAAGGAATAAAGTTCGTTAAGCACGCAATGTTTTCAGTATGTGGTTGGTGTTGTACTGGTTTAAAACAGCACATTGTCTTTATTAACAAATTTAAGTTGAGTTCTATTGTTGTGTGTAGTATGTATAACTTGAATCGCAAGATGTTCGCCCTATGTTTAAATTTGTCCTACTTCGTCAATTAATATGTATGAGCAAATTGCTAGGCAGAACTTATTACTATTATTTGGTAGAGTTTTATTTATTATATTGAATTTAATTGTTCTTTAGACTAATTTTTTACTATATTACATCGTTGTAGAACTCTTTACATTGCGATTCAGAAAGCGAAGATAATTTCAACTTAACATTTCAAAACAACATCAACATTCGCAGGTATTTTTTAATATTTTTTATGTATTTTAACTTATGGTACACGACAAACATTACGTGCATGAAGTTATACATGGTGATGAATAAAATGTTACCACTCATGACTGCGAATCAGCCAGATAAATAACGACAAACTTTTCCAAGTAATCGCGAATGAAAGCAGCGTCCATGTTGTTGTCGGGCAGTAATCTCAAGTGAATGCACTGAATGACTCCACAAACAAATGAAAGTAACAGACCTACCTCTTACATAACACAAACAGCATATGCCGGCTCCATACCATCTTCCGTTGCAGTCTTGAAAGAGTAGTAAACAATATCACTCACGTTACAGCGAACACTCAACGTTCTACACACAATCAGTTCATTATAAAATTTTGATGTTAATATATTTAATTATCTCATCCTGTAAATTCGATGTCATTACCTTCCGTAAACTCATTTAATCGACACATAATATTTAGCAGACACGCTAATTTTCAATTATTTTATCTTATCAGAAAATGGGCAAAAACAAGGTAGGGCAACATGAAACGAAGAAGTGTCAGCTTATTATGTTCACTGATAAAAAATACTGAACGACGTTTATGATTGAAGGGTGAAAACAGAAATAAGCAAAGTCATAAGTGTTAAGTATCTCGGCATAACATTTAACAGTAAACTCCACTGTGCTGGATATATTGCGCAGACAGTGAGAAAAGGTTACAAAATACCTTACTTGATTTACTCGACAGTGTGATGACAGGATGTATCTAAAAATGAGGAAAATGGCTTACAAAACATTAGTCAGATCATTTATTTCTGGAATATAGTGACTTAGTATGGCACCGACATCTTTGCTATCGGATATAGGAGATGGGGACATGTAAAGGAGAGCAGCTAATTTTTAATTTTTTTAATTAGTCAGTAGCTGATATACACAGGAGGTGGCATAGAATTCATGGAGGAGGTGGAAGAGTATATTAGGCGTATCTTGGTGATGAGGATTAGAGAGATATTGTTCGAGGAATTAGGAGTAGTCCGTGGAATGCAAAAGATCACCATTGGAACAAACTAGCACTCGATTTAATGCACAAAGAAGCAGAAAGTTTTCTTTCGTCGGTAAGTGTGTATGGGTTTAGAACAAATTACCATAGGAGTGATGAATAATTTACAAAAATGGTCAAGGAGTTTGAAATTAATTTTTTAAAATGGCAAAAGTAAATGGGCAAATGAATTTAACACTGAAACTGTTTAAGCTAATATAGGGGGAAAATAAGAAAGGGGTAATTAGATTTGCAAACGGAACATGCGCTCAATCACAATCAAATTGAGTTCAAACTACAGCATTTCAAACATTCAAGATACATGTTACTTGTAGATAACTTTTTTGTGATACATTCCTTCTGAAACAAACGGAAAGCAACGCAATTATTCTTATTATCTGAGATGAAATGTTTGCCACGATGGCAGTTTCGCTGCCACTTACTTCAGAATTTCATGAAATTTTGTTTTAAATTCATTCGTCATGCTGCACAGTGTAAAATCAATGTCTTGATCCTCTTTGCACGCAATCTTCTCCGTTATCTTCTCTCTTCTCGTCAAATCTCAGTCACTGCCTGAGTCGGGTCCTCTTATCTCACTCCTCCCTCTGTTTACAATTCACTCAATATTTTAGGAAAATTGTTCGACTTATCCCTGAGCAGTTTTTTCTAGACTATGATCGCCTTATCCACCAGAGAAAGTTCTCCCACACTCTAAGACAAGGCGCGTGTGACGTGACGCAGCACAGCGCTTTTTGCATTTTTGTGAACTACGGAATCAAATACAACAGCGCACATTAGCTGCCCATCCACACACAACATTTGCGCGCGAGTAAGCTCGCTGAAGATTTGCGCGCGGATATTCTCGCGACGAGCCTGTACTTGTCGAAGTCCATACACAGGAACATCAGTTTCACACATTAGTCGTTCAGCTGGCTCGCCGCACTCAAATTGTTGTGTTTATGGTAGTGGTCTAAGGATTTATCCGTCATGAAATCCTGACTCGCGGCTCACTGGGAATTCCTAAACATCGCGAGCCAAGTGTAGTGAGGTTATGTTACAAGCGATGTGACAATATTGAAATGGAACAGGTTTCTAAGTTCTGCACACAAAAAAAAGTATTTATTCGTGCAGCAGCTTATATTAGACCTGTAAAGAAGAGGAAGAAACTGACAGTATGACAAAAAAAAAGTGGTTGCAGGAATATTATAAACTACTTGTACTACGTATTTGAAAAGCATTTTCTTCGATTTCTTCAGTATTACATAAATGCACAGATACATCTTCCTATACATTTCCTCAATATCCTTCATCTTCCCCTTCATAATTTGGGCTTTCTATATTGCTGATACTGTCCATTGGTTCGTGTTGATCTCTCATCAACAGTAGTAAGTCGTAGTAATAGCGTAAATTAGTTTTCTAGATTTAGTCTTCGCCTATTACACGTCTTGTTCATTTATATATATATATTTCCATCCAAAAGTACTCCACAAAGAGTGGATTTTCTTTTTTATTAATGCACTGTCAACTTTTATATATTTTCCACTAACCTCTATCAATGTACTATATCCTATTTTTTTAAAAAAATTCTGTTCGCGTCCTCTTTTTGGTTTCACCTTCCAAATGCAGTATGTTGCTGATATGTCGCAATGAAATCAGTTACGAATTCTCTGCTCATCTTACTTTTTAGTCTTATCTGCCGCGAGTAAATTGCTAAGTGAGATATCTGTGTGTGTGGTTACCGTCGCGCATGCTCGACACGTTCAAATCTGTAACAGATTGTTATTGGCATGTGATGCGGCTCGTTGTTAGACATTTAACACACACATTTTATCGTCTATATGGATCGCCACGGAATTGCTGGCGCACAAATGTGTGTGTGTACGCCTAGCTAATGAGAACACGACGCTACGCGGCGCGACTCGCGGCTGCTCACAATCGCGCGGCGCTGTGGTCGAGGCACTGTTTCTCGCGCCACGCTTGTGAACGTGTAGTGTCGTTAACCCTCTAATCTGTGCCTTTTAAAAGAAAAAGTTGATAGAGGCAGTGAGGAAGCGCTCCGAGACCGTGACGTCACTTTATCGCCTGCCGCTGAGCTTTTTAGGAGTCTCTGGCTGCTGAGAGATCAGTAGTTCTAACTTGCTGTCCGTTCTTTTTGGACTTACTGACGTTGTCCTAGTAGCTATTTTTTCCACTTAAGGTTTTATGTTTCTTGAATGTTGAAGTTATTAAGGGCAGAAAGAACGAGAAGGAATTCGACAATAATTCTTTTTAAGAAACCATCGCTGCATTTGCCTGGAGGACTTATGGGAAACCATAGGAATAGAGAAATCTTGCTGATCGGAGGGGAACTGAACACCGCGGCACGTCTTGCTCTCTAACCTGGAACTGTGCTCTAGATCAACAGGTGTTTCTAGATACTGAGGCTATTCACCGCTGCCTTCGAACGTCGTCCGAATGTTCGCTCCTGGGACAGGCGCTCGCGTGACGTCACACCACGCCTACAGTGAATGATGAGACGCCGCAGGCAGCGGCTCCGCAAATCAATATCGCCACACAGTGTCAACTGTTCAAAATTTTATGCGGTTTATTATAACGTCACAAAATGTTACGCATGTCTTTTAACTGCATGGCACGATCCTACCGACATGATGATTCCAATACAGAGAATGACGTAATGGGTATTCTACTTTTTGCTGTATGTTAATCGTTCACGATTCATTTTACTGAAATTCATTAAAAATTATACAGTTACTTAGCTTCTTCCATATTTGTAAATGAACGCCTTCAAAATTTTAAATAAGAAGTTTAACTGACTTCACTTCGCTTTTTTTAATTTTCTTGCGATAACTTTCATTAGCATCCCATATTACTATTAAACAAGTGTCGTACTGTATTGTATTGTAACTGAATGCTTTTTCTGTTACAACTCTAGAGGTGCAGTAATGGAATTTAATGAACTAGTTGTTATTAAATAATAACTGTTATACATAGTTTGTGTTGTTACATATCACTTGTTGGCGTATACTAAAAAAAAAAATGTAATACTACTTTATCGTATTCCCAATGCCCGACGCGGAAAAAATCTTCCCATGTGCAGTCTCTTAATTCGTCTATGGTCCGGCAGAGCGCTCTGCCTGCTTGGATCGTCGCTCCTCGTTGTTCACCTGCCAGCCAACAGAACGCTCTTAGATCTTCGGACGATCAACTTTCCTGCTGAAACTGACGCCTGGTCAAGCAATTCTAGATTCATCATCGAAAACATCGTATAAATGTAAATTTTATCAACACGGTTCCATTTTCCACACAATAACTCACGAACAATACCCACTTAGTATAAATTTCATTCTATATAAGTTCTTTTTCCATAATTCCACATTTCTCCACAGTTTTCAGCTTAGTTACTATTGTGTTTAGGGTACAGTGCGAGATATATCAAGGTTTGTTCTGTAATTTTAATTTAATAGAAGAATACACTAATTATTTTCTTATGATTAACTAAATCTTTCAAATTCTGAGAATAATTTTACACCAGCTTTCTTTTTATGTTCCTAATTTCTTACATTATTATTACTCATTAAAAGAAACTGGTGTGATCCTCATAATGGAAAAGGGCAAAAAAATCTGTATAAGGAGCAGCACAGCCAGATAATGAGTAAGTTTTTGAAAATCACCAAACCTCTCCTTAATCACAACAGCTGACCATAAGGCGACCTACAGCAATTACGAATAAGAAATCTCTGCACGCTGCAAGGAAATATAGTCTATTTCTGCCTCTTTGGACAAAAAACTTACTACTTAAACAAAAATGATGAGCTTTATTTTACTATTACATGTCCAGGCGCTGATTATTGTCACTATAGCTCTTATAAGTGGGGCAGACTTCAAACAGTCACATGATATCTGGTCGATTGACCGATAGACAAAAGTTGTATTTAATATTTTGTAAAATTAGCTTATACATCTGCATATATACTCTGCAATTCACAAAATTGTGGGTGGCAGAGGATGCTCAGCACCAAAGCTAATATCTTTGCAGTGCATTCCAATTCCGAATGGTATGAGGAGGAAAAAAGAATTCATATAAGAATCAGTACGGCATCTTATTTATCTAATCAAATCTTTCCTGTCATTCCAACTCAAATAGGTTGGTGGACGCAGTATTTCACTACACTCGTAAGTGAAAATGGGAGTACCGTACACATTCTTATCAATAAGTTTAAATGAAACGTGTGTCGTCTATATACCAGAGACTCCCAGCCTAGTCTACTAATCAGTTCCGTAACGCTTTCAAGCGGTCACGGCTCTTCTCTGTACTTTCTGTATACTGTCGATCAACCCCTTACGAAACGGATCCCAAATGGCGCAACAGCAGACCAAATGTGGACGCACAAGAGAATTGTACACTATCTCCTTTGTTTGGAGATTACTATTTTTCAAGACTCGACCTAGGTATCGCAGCCTAGAACTAGCTCTACCTACTATCGAATTAATGTGTAAGTCCCATTTCATGTTCCTTTGTATTGTTACTCCCAAATATTTCACAGAATCGACCATATCATTAACTGAACTGTTTACCTCGTATTTCTGAACGATCGTATTCTTTTCGTTAATTATGCTCATTGTCTTGCACTTTTTGCAATTTAATGTAGGTTGCCATTCAATGCACCATGCCAAAATAACATCCAGATCACGCTAAATTTCTAAGCAGTTGGCGAATTCCTTTCTTCCCTATATATAACCGCGTCATAAGCAAACAATCTAAAAAGGCTTTTCACTTTGTCTCCGACATCGTTTATAAAAATTAAGAAGTGGTCCTATTACACTTGCTTGAGGTAAACCTGATGTAACATGTAGTTTAGAAGAGCTTTCACCTTCAACGACGACATACAGCGAACGACCTTTATTCATTCACAAAGCATCTAGAGGGTCCCTGCCCATAAAAAAAATTCCAACCTCTACATTTGGGTTTCTATATTTAGAGCTCGATCAGGGAACCAACATCAAGGGTTGCAGAGTATTCCTTTGGGTTGTTCCTCTCAGCTTATCTAATGCGTCATTAACTTCTTCCAAGAAACATAAATATCAAATCTTTGTCATGTTTTACAAATATTGGAATTGTGGTTTTGTGACTTACAACAAAGAAATTAAAAATATTTTTGCCACTCTGTTTTCTCCATTCATGAAATAAACAGTTCCACAATGTAATATTAACCATAAGGAAAGACCACAGATATACCAGGCGGTGTGTAATAATGTTTGACAACTAATGTCCTGAACACGAGAACAAATGTGGCGAATGTTGTCTTCGTCTATTGGAAAGCAGGCAACTGGACCACAAACAGCAGTTGGAAATGACCAAAACTCCTTCTCTAACCTTTCAGCAGCCAAAATAAAGCGCACCTGCTACAAAGCACCATTAAATCAATGACTTTTTTTTTTTGGCATTTATGATGTTGTAACCAAGGGTTTGTTCCACAAGGTCAGACAGTAAGAAGTTTTGAAAAGACTGAGGGGAAAGTGATACCCGCCAATGGCACAGAATATAAAATAAATAAAACCGGTTACATCACCGACAACGCGCCTGCACACACCCATCTCGTTGCGAGGACCTCATCAGCAATAACCCGACCTACCTTAAAACCTGCCCCCTGCGATTTTTACTTCTTCCCTAACATAAAATTACAGTTGAATTAAAGCATTTGGATGCGATAGTTGCCCAGTGATAAACTGTATATAAACGTGAGGGTGGGTCTGCTCGTCGCCAAGGTACTAGCCGACCACGTCTGACCATCACAATGGAGGATCGCTGTATTGTGTACCAAGCACACTTTAACCTCTTCACATCTGAGCCTCCTATCCGAGAACAAGGAATGGACTCGCAGCAATATTCTGTGTGATCCTGCACCATTGTTCGGAGACTATCAGCAGCGGGAATAGGAATCATTGTCATATTCTGTTAACACCACAATGCTAATGGAAATGTATATAGTCATCCAGCAATCGGTAAGCATAAACTGCTGCTGATGGCGTTGCACTATGTTCAGCAATGAATCATGGTTTTACTTTACCTGGGATTACCATCGTTGACGACCAATTGAGATGTCACATTCTTGCAAAGGTTCGGGAAGGTACAGTGCTTTTATTCCTGGCGTCATTGTTTGGTGAGCCATCGATCATAACTTCCGGTCATGGCTTGGTAGTGATCGAGAGAAACCTACATTGCACATCACGGGCATCCTGCGTTCTCATTCTACAATACCGTAGTTCAATTTCTCAACAGGCCAATGCTCGCCCACATATGGCACGCGTTTCTATAAATTTTATGCATGGTGCTAAGGATCTCCTGCGGACAGTGAAGCCCCGAATTCTGTCTACGAAAGAACAAATGTGGCAGCGTCTCGGAAGTCAACTTTGCTCCAGTAACGGCATTCATGATATAGAGGTCCAGTTACAATAGTTATGGGCTAATTGGTCCCAGGAGAGGATACAAGGACTTTATTATGCCATTCCCAACCAAATCAGTGCATGTATGAATTCTAAAGGGGTGTGAAAAGTCTTACTGATAAGTGGGCTCGCACCGCTTAGATCTTTGTAAATTTAACTGAATTTGAAAGCACTGAATCATCATATTTGCTCTCAACACAGGACCTTTCAATTCGTTTCTTCCTCCCCTCCTAGGGATATCAAGATTTTTGTCAGACAATCTAACTCTGCTTTGTCAGGCTATTCAAACAAGAGCACTATCGAAAAGGCATGGGAAGTTACAGCCAAAGGAGTTGGTATGAATGATATGTATATTGCTGACAGTAATTTTTATTACAAAATATGTAAAATGTACAACAGTTTCCAATATTACTAGCATCTGCAGTTAAAGTATTTGCTAAAGTACACGAATCTAATAAAACGTTGTTCGTAATTACATTTGAGTGGCAACATTCTCATTTAAAGTGGCTCTTTCACCTCGAAATAATGAGCAATTTGTTTTAAACCAGGAAATAATTGCTATATGTAAATACAGAAATGATTTTTTGTTACACTGATATGACTAATGCGAACAGACGACGGAAATAAGAATCTAAGGTGCATCCTAACCTTCACAGGGACATTTTTAAATGCACTGAATATATTTCTGTTAGTTACTATATAAATCTGAGACATGAAGGAATGTGGATAAATAAGAATCACTCGAGGATATATATCCAAGGATGGAATTTTTCTATCACCATGCTAGAAAAAGATATATAATTGTCCATTGGAATTAGATGTATTACTAGAGGAATATATATAAAACAGAGATGTATTCAATCAATGCACTGCTAACTACTATTCTTAATTTATGTAAAAAATAGCAATGGTGAGACACATTTGAAATAATATTACATCAAAGAGTAATATTATTTCAATAATGATAGAATCTGTTATTGAAACTATAACTTTACACAGACCAGAAAAGAGAATTTTTAACTAAAATCGGATGCTTTACAACCAGACAACTAGACTAAAAAATTAAGCTTCTAGATTTGCTAAACAATAACTAACTTTTATAAAAGAATGTAGAACTAGATTTATGTATTATGACAATGAAATAATTAATAATTCTGTCAGTATTAAGTACATATTATGTTTAAAACCACAGTACATATTAAATATTTGCAGCGATGTTTTATTTATCATGATAGAGTGTTGTGAGAATTAAGACTTTCTTGGCGTAGTGTTGAAATAGTAGTCTTCACAGCTTCTCCTCCGGATACAATTGATCAAAGACAAGCTTTCGGCGGCTAGCTCTGCCACCATCATCAGTTCCTTTGTTACTTCGGTGACAACTAGAGCTGTACTGACGTTTTCTGGCAGCCCTGCGACGTGATTGATCAGCTCTGAAAGCCTCGCGGATCCACAGAGGGCCTGTCTCATAATGAGCCATTGCCCTTACCCAACGAAAAGATCACTATTTTCACATTTAAGTTGTCAGAAGAGCCGGAACGCCTGAAAGACGTCAAGATTCTGATGGAGAAACCCATCAAAAGCTGCCACTACCACAGTATGTGCAATGCTACAACTGCCAAAGATTCTCGCATCGAGTGTCGCAGTGCACGTAGGCTAACAGATGCGTTAGATGCGGCGAGAATCATCGAGTCGCTGCCTACCCGCATCCGAGGGACTACTCGCAATGCTACAACTGCACCTTGGGGAGGCTGCACAGTGCGGTTCGCAGACCACGCTCCTGAGCCGCATACGACGCCCGTGCCGAACAGCCAACAAAACCAACCATGGCCGGCCCGCACCTTCACTCGAGCGGCAGATGCGCTCGCAGCCACAGACGCGTCGACCACTGCGTCCCAACAGCTGGCGCAAGCGGTGACCGACGCAATGAACACGTTACCAATAGTGGTAGCGAGCACAAGCAATGACTATTCCAAACAAGCAAGGTAACTGACTACCAACAGAAATGAAGGGAGGTGATGCCGAATTTGCAAGAACTTCCCTAGCTTAAATTCTAGGATAGCATGATGGAGCCCTGGTGGATGTTGGAGACATTGCCCTTTTATCTTCTGCTGTTCCCGGATTTGGCGACTGAGAAATCGGTCATAAATGGGATCTTGACTATATGAACTCGTTCAGTTCTACTTATCTGATTAGTAGGTTCCAGAATCTCATGTAGACCAGGTCGGTCTGCATCTCGGCTATTAATTTTACGCTAGATCCCCACCATCCATCAGTGGGAAACATGGTTGTTTCAAAATAAACATAGCTGGTTTCCACACGATGCTGAGCCAGTTCCATGTCCCTGTTAACTTCATTACCAGTTCAGCCGCATTTCTATAGCTTCTTAATAACTGAGTCACAGAAGAAGGATCACTTTGGAAGTACTTTCAAATTATCGAAGATCATTCTGTGACCTTTTACAATGACGTGTTACACTGCAGATTATTCCAGCTAAAGCAGCCGGATATTACGCTCTTGTTCAGTCACAGCGGGCGTTGATGGTCTGGTTAATAGACTTACCATATTGGAACGGAATGCTATAGATTCACGGCGTTTTCAACCCCAAGGATCCTGCCTTTTACGATGAGATGTTACCAGCATATGGGATGAAGGCCAGACCTTTAGACTGTTGTTTTCGCTCCACTGGACGTTTATTTGCCTTTTCCTGAAGTGCCCATTCTATCAGTCGGTTTGGTTATCCATTCTGCTTAAAGGTAAGGCGATGATATTTAGATTCCGCCGGCAGGTTTTCAGCATCGAAAATCTCCCTCAGCTTTGCACCAGCGTGTACAACACGTTTTTTCTGAGCCGGGTGGCGCAAACTTTTGTAGGGCTGGCGGAAAACGTCAGCACAGAAGTAACAACGGACCTGATGATTGCCGGCAGAGCTACCCACCTAAAGCTTGTCTTTCGTCAATTCCGTCTGGCGGATAACGTGTGAAGACTTCATTTAATGATAGAATGTTCTTGGAACACTTGCAGAATGTTCTTACAATAAACAGTAGATTTAAAATGAGTTAATTGTTCGTGGAAAATACAGAGCATACAATTAACACTTTTCTTCAACCAAATACACATGATTTGATGGAGTTTAGTTATATCAGATAACTATTTGCATTGTGTATCAATGAAAAATATTATGTTTCCTTCTCAGAAAGACAGATGAAAAGCAAAATATTCTTTAACGTAAGATTAGTTAAGTGTTGTACTGGTATCTAACTACTTCAAAAATATTTTCATTTGCAGGTTATAAAAAAAATTATTTTAATTCTGTCAAAACCTTACAATTAAGAACAATACCTCTCAATTGGTAGCAAATATGTAAATGATTGACACTGACTTGGTACAGTTACAATAAAGTAAATTCAAACTGATGAACTTTATGATGATTCCAACACCAAATGTAATTTGAAATACAGTAAATTAATAATTTGTAAAAATTAAAGGAAAAACCAAAAATGCCATAACTGAAAAATGGTTAAATGGCTTTAGTTATAAGTTTACTTTCATTATTAATTTGTAATAAAAATAAATACAACATAGAAATTTGACACCAGTCTAAAAGTGCTCAGCAATCGATATCACTGATTCTATCAACATTGTAGACCTACTAAATATCATCTTACTATTCGATCTAACTTAGAAATTGTCAGAAATGAAAAGATCCTGACTGAAAACTAAGAAAGTAATTACTTGGTTAACCACAGAAACTTAAAACCCTACAAATAGCTCATACAATATTTGAAAAAATAGTATTAAAAATCGCTAGTAATCATTCTGTACAAAAATTGCAATGGTAATAAATTTTCAGACAGTATACCCGACACTTTTTCCCTACTTAGAAATTTGAAACATCCCATGAATGTCAAACTGTAATAAAATGTCTTAGATTAATAGTAGAAAGACTTACACAGATTAATTTAACCTTTAACAACAGATATTTCTAGAAATTATCAGTAAATAAAAATAAAATAAATAATAATACTACATGATTCTGTCAACGAAACTGGCATATCAACAACTGTTATCTCAATTATTAAACTTATTTAGACAAAGGTTAAATAGAAAACCACACAGATTTTTTAAAAAAAATTCTCTAAGTCTTTAAAGGCACCAAAACTTTCCCCAAAAAGCAAAAAGAGGACACAAGTAATACATAACAAACAACTAAATTTAGACAGTGAAAGTCCTCAGCTGTCTTTACAGAAAAACATATCCATATCTGAGAGAATTTCTAGATTGCTTTTAAATACAGCTGCTGTATTATCTGTTAATAACAATTGTAATATTTAATGATTTCTAAATTGAGAATAAGAAACTTGGGTTCAATTGATTTTTTTAATGCATAACATAATATACAAAAAACCACCAATTATATAGGAAAATGAAAATCTTCAGAACAAAGCAACATAAAATTTGAAAGATATTCCATAAACTTCACAAGAGATTTTGCAGTTTTAATGTATAGGGTTAAATGAAGTATTTTCCACATACAAGAAAATAAATCAGGCTGTCATCATATGAATATGCGTATAATCAATAAGATTCCCATACAAGATAAACGATTTTATACAAAAATAAAACGAGTGTTTCAATTAATGATTCTGCTAATGACTTCTAAGACAATTAAAAACAATAAATTCTGTTTAACAAACTACACAAGAAAACAAGTATTTACTTGAGTAAATTGACTGATGTTTTCTATAATCAACAGATCTCATGAAATATTATCCGCTAATATCACAAGAAAACAAATGTTCACTTGAAATAAATCTGCAGAAGGCATTTTAGAATTTCAGATTCTGTAAATGGTTTACCCAAAATATCACAGGATAATGGGTGTTCACCTTAATCAATCCTTTTATGAATTTGAATACTTGCAGACTGTATGAATAATTTTGTACCAATGTCATGGATGTTTATCAGAATGATTCCGCTGCTGACGTTTAAGGTTTTCAGACTAGGTAAAAGACATTCCATAGACATCACAAGAAAATGGGCGTTCACATGAATGAATCCGTTGATGGTTTCAAAGGCTTGAAGACACTGAAAACTTTTTCCCACAAAAATCACAAGAAAACCGATGTTCACTAAAATGAATCTGCTCGTGTGATTTAAAGATACAGGAATTTACAAATTATTTTCCTCAAACATAGTAAGAACATTGACTCACAACATAATGAATCCGCTGATGTTTCTTAAGGCTAGCAGATTGTGAAAATGATCTACCACAAGCATCACAAGAATACAGGCGTTCACTGAATGAATCCGCTGATGTTTCTTAAGGCTACCACACTGTAAAAATGGTTATCCTCAAACATCACAAGAAAACAGGGGTACACCAGAATGAATCCACTGATGACGTTTTAAGTTTTCAGACCGCGAAAATGATTTCCCTAAAACATCACAAGAAAAAATCGTTTTTTCGGAATGAATGCACTGATGACTCTTTAAGTTAACAGCCGTTTAAATGATTTTCGACAAACATCACACGTTCACTGGAATGAATGCGCTGATGACGTTTTAAAGTGTCTAAATGTCTAAATGGTTTTCCACAAGTCTCACAAGAATATGGGCGTTCTCCAGAATGAATGCGTTGATGAACTTTTAGGTGTTCAGAACGTTTAAAATATTTGCTACAAATATTACAACAAAATGGGCGTTCCCCAGAATGAATCAGCAGATGTCTTTTTAAGTTAACAGACCGTTTAAATGATTTTCGACAAATATCACAAGAAAACACGCATTCTCCAGAATGAATGCTCTGATGACGTTTTAAGGTTTCTAAACATCTAAATGGTTTTCCACAAATCTCACTAGAAAACTGGCGTTCTTCAGAATGAATGCGTTGATGACGTTTTAAGGTTTCTAAACGTCTGAATGGTTTTCCACAAATCTCACAAGAAAACTGGCGTTCTTCAGAATGAATGCGTTGATGACGTTTTAAGGTTTCTAAACGTCTAAATCGTTTTCCACAAATTTCACAAGGAAACGGGCGTTCTCCAGAATGAATGCGTTGATGTTCTTTTAGGTGTTCAGAACGTTTAAATGATTTTATACAAATATTACAAAAAAATGGGCGTTCCCCAGAATGAATCAGCAGATGACGATTTAGGTGTGCAGACTGTGTAAATTTTTTTTCACAATAATCGCAAGAAAACGTGCGTTCACCAGAATGAATCCGCTGATGATTTGTAAGGCTTCCAGGTAACGAAAAAGATTTTTCACAAATATAACAAGAAAACATATGTTCTTCAGAATCAACCCGCTGATGACTCTTATGGCTTCCAGTGAATTTAAATAATACTCCACAAATATCACGAGAAAACGGACACTTTTCAGAAGCATTAAGCTGATGATTTTTAAGTTTTCTAATCTGTGTGAATGATTTTCCAGAAAATTCACAATGAAATGGGTATACACTAGACTGAAACCTGTTGTTGTGTCTAAGAGTAGAATAATTTGTATGGTCGAAATTAGTTCTATTAATACAGCGGGATATAGTGACTGGCTCCTCCACTATTATGTTGGCTTGGAATTCACCCATAGTAGGTAGCTGGTCATAACAGTAACTTGTTTTTTTGCAGTTATCCCTAGAAATATAGAAAACTTGTATGTTATATCTGGTGACAACTTGTTGCACTGGCGAAATATATTAATTAAAAATGTAAATATCAGTCTTCAGTTTTACAAGTAGTAGAATTAATCCTTTTTCAACTAGTAGACTAAGTTATTTTAACATATATTTCCTCGTTATATATAATGGTACTCTAAGTAACGAAATGCAGCTGCTATTAAGACAAAACAGCTTAATCCCAGCAAACTTAAAAACTCTGATTGCCAAAAATGTTGTTTACAGTAAAAGTCCACGAGCTATATTTAGGAAAAATGTTAATTAACGATTACAATATCTTATAAAATAGACACTGTTATTATCAACTAGTAAATTAAAAATTTAGTTATTTAAAACGCTGGTAAAGTAAAATACAGCCTATTTATAAAACATCACCAACAAAATTGAATTTAATATTAACAAACCAATAATTTTTGTTTCCAAAGAAAACTTAAATTAATAATTAAAAGACTCAATGGACCAATGAAATTGTCTACGGGGTAATATGTCAAATTGCATATAGAGAGATCTTTTATGAATAAATGAAACAGCGTATACTCCATTAAAAATATGAAATTTGTGTTAATTTCACTGGCATTACAAGAAATCGAAAATGATTACTTTTTTAAAAATGTCTTAATGTCCTGACAAATAAAGATAATCAGTACATAGATTTATCACAAAGGTTATTTCATATTAGATGTTTGATAAATATAAAGATGGTTTATGTAGATAATTTTTTCAGAAATGATATGATCTCCATGTTTTGTGTAATTAATTAATTATTTCAATGGCATTTTTTAATATTAAGCAACATATCTAACTTTTGAATGTTAGATCTTGAGAGCATATACATCAACACTTTAACAAAACTGTACTGGAATTCAATCAGCACAGAACATAGTTGAAGACCATTACAATAAATTAACATACTAACAGGTACTAGATAGCAATACATACTATCTCTGTAAAACTTGTATTATGAAGCCACTTTTCAGAATACCTAACGAGACACTTTTTTTTACTTGTGGCTTTATGTCTTGTCCACAGCTAAGGTCATTAGACTTGGGATGGGACCGGGAACAAGGAACGGGAAGGAATTTGGCCATGGCATTTTTGAAGGAAGCATCCCAGCATTCACCTGGAGTGAATTGGAAAAAACATCAGAAAACCAAATCTGGATGGCCGGACGGGGATTCCTATCCGCAGTCCTCCAGAATGCTGAGGACAGCACGTTAACCATTCACCCACCATACTCCGTCTAACTAGACAAACTGTTAAGAGATAAACAACAAACGCTATGCAGTTGATACTGTGATCTTCATATACAATGCAAAAAACAACAGTTTTCCCCAGAAAAAATGCAGTAAAAAATATGAACTCTGCATCAATTTACGAAAAAGAATGTAGTAATCAGCGTAGATGAAAATAGCGGCAAAAGAATAGTTTGCTAGTTGAAATTACATCCTAAGTGGTTCAACAATTATGACATTGGTTAATAAGAGCAATACATAACATGAAGAAATATTCCAGGACAGACACTAACCATCTGTAAGGAGATGGCGTGGGAGGAAGAAAATGCTTTTACATTTGCTAAATAAGTTCCTATAGCAACATGTCAAAATCAATTCCAATGTCTACATAAAAATTAGCAAGCAATGAATTAGAGGATAAGGTAAGAGTTGTTGGGCTGGCAGGGAAAGAATTATTTTAGGAAAACTCATTAATTCCTTACACAATCCCACTGTAGTTTAATGCCCAATGTAGAACATACTTTTAAAATATAGATTTCATTCCTGATGTGTGATTCTGGTTCGTCTGAAAAAGACTGATCTGTGTCTGGTATCACTTTGATTGATTCGAAATATTTTCCATATAGTTATATACGTTTTGCCTTGTAAATCACAGCTGGAAAAATCTAGTTATTGGGATGGAAGTTCCAACAATTTGTGCTACACATCCCTCAGTTTCTCCATTGTCTACATACATTCATAAAGTTGGTGTAATTTCCTGATCAAAGATGATCCTTTTTCATCATCATTTCATGATATTTTTTATTCTCTTGATTCAAAATTTTGCGAACATTGTACCAATTGCTTTTATATTTTTAATACAATCGATACAAATGGGTTCCTTTGTAACCCAAATAAATTTCCGTCACCTTTCTGAGAAATACAATCAATTTTGCCTTTTTGTGCAGATCTAGCTAACTTCCCACCACCAAGGGGCTTTGCAGGTTCAATATAATAACAAAATTTGGTGTACTCTGTGAAGTGAATTTTTAATTGTTAATCAATTCTCGCTTAGTGCAGATCAAAATGTTAGCTTTTATGGCTTTAAAAAATAACTCCTTCAGCTGTTTCACAGTTAAATTCCATTGTATACAAAACAAAAACAAAGTGCTGAATTGGAAGTGAACGATTATACACTCTCTATGAAGGCATTGTGGAATGAATCCATGTCAACATTGCTGAAACGCCAATCACCTTAGCTATTTTAAAAAGGCATAAATAGCCAAGAGTCCGGTAAAATACTGTTCCAGATTCTCGGCATATTTATCTATGCTTGCCCTGTCCCAGTTGTTAGCAGATCTTCATGTGGATCACTTTCTGGCATTGCCCATTTATTAAGTGTTGAAGGCGAAGGAACAGATTCCTTATAATCTTCAATAATGATTGGATAAAATTCTTTTAGCAATGATTGTATTTAAGGGAAACACAAAACCATAATTTCAATCTAGTTAAATAAAAGTATTAAGAGATCAAGTGGATCAATTGTTATTTTGACTCTTATTCGAAATTAACACAAAAAAAAAAAAATCAGCTCTCCAGCAACAGGAAATTCTTTGTTAGCCATCAGAATATCTGAAGTAACCCACATAACCAAGCAATGACCTTCCTGAGGCAGTATTCTTGCTCCAGCCCTTTTCAATATCTTTACTAACCATCAAAATCTCGATAACCACAATGATTCTTTCATTTATGTTTTAATCATGCTGTAGGTGCTCAACATATGTTTGGAGCAGCTAAGGATAGATATAAGACATTTTGTGAGGCTTTTTTAAGGAATTTGTCTTAGTTTGGATGAACAGCCGATTCATAGGGCTTTTTGGCCTTTTGCGTTAAGCCAGATGAAAGAGTCAAAAATCACCAGAGAAGGCTCCAGGTTTAAGCGTGATGCATGTTTGTGAGAGGATATGTGAAATGGTCTGCGAGTAAAAGGGGGGGGGGGCATTCGTTTGGACATCTGCATACAGGTGTGGTTAGATGCTAACAAATGAGGACGAAACACTTATGAGCAGTAGCGAGAAAAGTAGGTAAAGATGCTGTTGCAGAACACAATCTGCTCTACTGCCTATCGCCAACCAGTTTATTAACCTCTAGTTATATGAAAACACTAGAAGAATTTTCTTCCTATGAATAGTTTGATTGCAAATTCGGACAGTCTTTTACATAAAAGGATTGGAAATAGTGAACTGCTACTTTATATGCCGTCCCTTTAAATCTGATTTTGCCACCCCCTGAAGTTTCTTCATGGGGCATGCTCCTCTTTTTCCGGCCCCCTGGAGCTGGTTCTTTTGCAATCCAAAAAAAAAAAAAAAAATCTGCGAATTTCTCCGGCTTAACAAATACGTTGAGTAACAGCTAAATGTTATTTAAACCGAATGACTTTTCAATACAGCGATAACCTAAAATACTTGCTGTGACTCTTGACAAAAGAATCACTCCAAAAAACAAAGGCCACAATAAAATTAAAGTATCTACGTAAAATAATAACTTTCACAAATTAATTGGAAGAAGATGTATTTCGGAAAGCAATGGGAAACTGAAATCTGAATTTGGTTGGTTGTGTGCTGGCGGACATGTTTTGGATACAGCTGCAATAAAACACGCAGAAGTAATGAAATTACGGTAAATTGTGGTCTTGGATGTGGAAATAAATTTCATTTGCAATGTGAAAATATCTCAAGCAATGAATCTTGTATGGTAAATGCAGCAAAGAATGGAAAAGTAGCCTAAGGTTTTGTTGGGATGACTGCCTTGTGAGGTTAGGTTATCAAATAAAAAGAAGATAAATCAGGAAAACAGTAAGGTGGAAAATCTTACAGGTACAACAGAAAAAAAAATTAAAAAGTTAAATAAAATACTCCTACCACTAAGAAAAAGTGGGAAAGTGTACTCTATCGTCATGTATTGTAAACAAAAAGAGTGTTCTAAGTGAAGAGATCAACAGAGAGATAAACATGATGAAGGGCAGCGAGTGTAAACAATAAAACTGGAACTACATTGAAACTGAAGAGAAGCAGATAAAAGAAAAGAAGAAAAAATGCTAGTATTAAAAAACGTAAGTGTCAGCAGTCTCAAACAAAAAACACAAACAAAAAAGTATGAGTAGAAAAAAGTACATCTGACAGTCAAGGGAGGTACTGTACCAAAGTTTTAATTTCTCTTGTTGGGGAAGATTATCAAGTAGAAAGTATAACAAAGCCTTATACTATGGTCTCAGAGGTTCTCAGCAGTATTGATTGACAAATGGAAATGTAGTTATGGACTAAATGATACAGTTATAGTGATAGGCATAACAAATGACATAGATATAGAACATAATAATGATATCCTCAAGAATATAGAAGGTAAACTGATAGATGTAAATAAAACGACAAATGTCATCTTAAATTCTATGCCATGTAAATATGACAAACCAAATATGAACAATCTAATTAGGAGTTTTATTGATAATATGCTAAAAGACATTAATATTTCAAGCACTGCAAAGATAAGGATAAGCTTAAATTTTGGAACAGAAAGGTTACAATTGATACCATTACACCAGATATGATCTGCGTCTAAATTATAATGGAAAAATGAAATTATGTGGTAGAATAGTAAATATTATAAAAAATTCAGAAACCCAAGATAAAAAATATAAACTTTCAAAAGAAGTTTACTTTTATGGACAAGTGGTTGCTATGCAATAAAAATGTTAGGAATGGCAAGAAAGAAACAAACATAAAAAATGATAAACTCACATTCCTAGAGAAATGGTTAGAAACACACAAAACATTAACAGAGTCAAAAACAAGTAAGTTTTTTAGAGAAAGTAACTCACTATCAAACAGTATTACAGTGGAGTAGCAAAGAAATGAAATTAACTACCAAAAGTATTCTAGAAGAAAACTTAAGATTAAGGGAGAGTGAAAATAGACATTATAAAATCATACACCATAATGTACAGTACATCAGAAGCAAAACAAATGAGCTAGAATTATTGATAGATGTCCAAACATAATAATACTTGCTGAATACACATAAAAAAATGACTTAACTCCAGGACTGCACATTGAACAATATACTGTGGGAAATAGTTACAGTGGGGAAAGGTATAAAGGAAGAGGAATTTAATTTTAGTAAAACATAGATTAGATTATAAAGTATCAAAAATAAAATTGAACTTATTGTGTGGAAAAAAATTGGAAATGAGTGCTATTTCAATCCGTATACAAAGCAGTGGATGTATATAGAGCTCCTGCAGGAAACATTGAGATATTCTGTAAAAAGATCCTATATGATGTACTAGAATCTCTGTGCAGTAGTTACGAGTATGCAATACCAATGAGAGATTTTAATATTGATGCATTAAAAAGTAAGAAGAATGCAAAAGAACTTGAAGATATTTGTAGTTGTTTACGACTTTACATATCAATAAACAGCCCTACAAGGGAAACTGGAACTTCAAAAACAGCAATAGATAATGTAATTACTAACTATCCAGATGATGACTCTACAACAATGATACTACACACATCAATATCAGATCACTGTGAATAAGAAATTAGTATAAAAATGAAGCAGAACATGAGGAAACTTAAAGAATATTGACCCCACAATAAACCTAATATTCAATTGTTTAAGACCTTTTAAGGAGAGAAACATGCACCAATACATTTAATTCCTACACAACAGACAAAAAAAAATATGACTCAATTATAAGTGTAGTTAATTATTACGAAGACATAGCTTCCCAATAAAAAAAAAAAAACATTTAATGTATAAAACAACACACAGAAAATATAATTCAGAAGGTATTATACAATACAAGGAACATATAAAATTGGTTAGTAGATTGTGTAGGAAAGGGTATCCATATCTGCTAAAGTGTAAGAATGAATTGAAAAATAAGATTAATAAGGTAAAATCAGACAACAGTCAGAGCACACTAAACAGAAGTGGCAATAAACAAAGAGCATTATGGAAAATTATTAATAAGGAGAGGGAAAAAATCAGGTTATGAATCATGATCAAAAAATTGAGCAGATTGTGTATAATGATGAAATAGT
>JARYHS010009186.1:1488149-1508684 GCA_031002005.1 Vandiemenella viatica | reverse complement strand
AAATGATATATCAATATTTTGACTCTCGGACATTCAGAAGTAGCAACTATTTTCTTTATTGACACAGACAATATGTTATGAGCTTATTACAGTTATCTCCAGGTATAAGCGTTTGCGATATTCTCAGTTCAGGGTTAAAGTATCCTCGACAGTAACTCATTTTCAGACTTATGTTTCTTTAAAACGAAATAATATTATAGCTAGAACGGCTATCTGTCCCAACGATATTCTTTTCAACAAGTGTAGAAAAAAAGTCATTACGTCCATTTCCCACTAAAGCATGTACTGTCTGTCCTATCGATGTGACGACACGGCGGTTAAATCTGATTTACAACGTGATACACAATTCCAAAATCCACCATAGCTTGGAGAGTGTGATGAAGGTGCATCAGAGAAATGAGGGAATTAGTTACAAAACTTTGGTCAGACCATTGCATAAATATGATGGTGTAGTGGGATCTACATTATAACATCAGATAACGAAGTTGGTGGGGGTGCAAAGATGGGTAGCTGGATAAGTCTGTGGAAATTACTGCAGAACACAATCAGTAACTTGTTTGATGATGGATCTGAAAAGGGACTCATGGGAAGACGGGAGAGGGTGAAGTAAATTTTGGGAGTGTTTATGAGGCGTGGAACATATTAAGAGTGACGCATTGAAGGAAAAACGTGGTCATGACGACAAACTGGCACTTGATTAGAATTATATTACTTTAAATGCACTTTGACGATGAAAATTCAATGTGATGTGAAGTCGCCTCGTTATCGGATCAGACCCTTTATTATCGTGGCTTCGAATCAAAACAAACCTGGAAATACTGCTGGGGAACACAAAGCATCGACAGTGTTTACAGGAGGACCAAAAGGAAATTGTTGTCAACTTGCCATATATCTGCGATAGATTACATATCAGGACAGGGAAGCAGTGGTTCATGTCGTCCATTTACTTTACGCCAGAATTAAAAGCGCACCTTGTTAGATAACGTTTATCGACATATCATTATATCAACTTTTGTATGTTCTAATTTGATACGAGTTAATCTGTCTTTGAAGCATGGAACAATGAATTCACCGTGAAATTATATCGCTTGAGGCTCGAAATAAGAAAAGAAATAAGTGATTACTGTTAAATTGAATTAAAAATACAAAAAAATTTTTAAGTTGGAGGCGAAGGGAACGGTAATAACAGGTTATAGATGAAAAGATCCGTTTAATATAAACATAGGGACCGAGCGTGGTGGTGAGCGGTAACGCTTTGGCCTCGCATTCGGAAGAAGAGGTTCCAATCCCCGTCTGGACACCCGATTAGGGTTTTCCATGGTTTCCCAAAATCACTCCAAGAGATTGCTGGGATGCTTCCTTCAAAAGGCCATGGACGAATTCCATCCCATTCCTTGCCCCCAGTCCTTTACCGCCATTAATGATCTTTGACGTCAAAGAGGCGAAAAGCCATAAGCAAAAGAAAAAAAGGAACTCTGTGAAATTAAACTTCAGAATCATGTTGCTTTATTAATTTGTACTGGAAATGTGTAACAATATAGGTAAGCTTATATTAGCTAAAATATCTTCCTCTAGTATTTAATTTAATTAAATTGGGATTTCCCCTTTCCTGCACCCACCTACATTTGCTCTCTGCAAATTTTGCTTTAAATGACCTGAGCAATGGAACCCAAGACAGCAACGACGAAAACTGAACCTTTGGGAAAAACAGTTACATTTTAATCAAAGGTTACTAGGGAAAATGCCACCTGGATTTAAGCCTAATTGTAATGAATAATAATCAGTACTTTACTTTTCTTATTCCATTCATCATTGAGACAAAAATTGATTAATAATCGATTTATCTCGATGAATAACAAAAAGAATTCCTACAAAATATTATTGGTGTGGATGGAATGAGAAAGACAGTTAATAATTTAAAATTTACCTGGTTATTTTTCGGACAGAAACTGAATATGGATTTTATCCTCTGGAATTTGCGGTATCTTTGTAGCGGACCCATATATCTACCAGCTGTTTCTGAGTCGTATGTTGTGTTTGCTGTGACTTGTTAGTGATATTGTGTATTCACCTCTTAGTACTTGAAGAGGAGGTGATATGGAGCCAATAGAGGCTGTGTATATTGAAGAAGAGGTGGGTTTGCACCATTAATATGTTTATGGAGTCGTAGAGTACACGCATTGCTGATTACTGTCCTACAACATGGAGGAGCCTTACATTCGCGATTCCTTGGAAAAGTTTATTGCTATTTTCCTGTATGTGGCTAATGTACAATCCCGATCACATTTTGTTTATTAACTCGTATAAGCTGAATCACATGAAGTCTACCTTAAATATAAATATGCATTGTTTATAACAGTTGGAATGTATGAACAAATTCTCTTACAATAACTATGAACGCAAACATTAGTTTGTCAATATACGGTAATGATTTAATGTCGACATCTTAAATTCATTACTCAGAAAACAAAGGCCTATTTCCAATAGTCTGGCAGCACATTCAGACAATTAAATTGATAAATAGAATTCTAATCATTTTGTATGTGCTGTGTGGTGATTTACGTCCAGGAGTTTTTTTTTGTCTGTATTTATCGTTATCTGATCAGCAATACGTTGCAAATGACTCACGTTTGTATGAACATGGATTTGTATTTGTGGGAAAATTGTTTTCTTGAATATCTTACTTTCATGTTTCAGTTATGTAAGTGTAATTCTCACAGTAGACCTATGTTTCAGTTTATTAAAATATATATTGATTGGTCAACATAATGACAATGAATAAGAGATATTAGGTAAAATTACGAACTGTGAAAAAATAAATTGGCTTGACCACATAATTCACTATGAGTGATTTTACATCAGTTAGTATCCTGTTATTGCTTTCAGTAGGAGTGAGAGAAAAGTTTCATGGACAATTATTCACACATGTTGCTTCAGAAAGAGATAAGTTTATCAGTTGATGCCTGTTTCCATAAAGTGATGAATTGTGGTTTCCTTCAAATAATATAGTTGTGATGACTAATTTTTATTGCTTCCCTGTTTGTTTATATTCTTGCAAATAATGGAAAAAAGTAAAGTCAATAATGAATAATTGAACAATTTTATTGAGGCATGTACAATTTTGAAATTATTTCCAGTGAAATGGATGAATTTGTAATGCTATTTATGCTGTTTACTACTGCATTTATTATACAATCAAAGGCAATAATGGGCAGGTACCATTCCATAATAGTAATAAATAGTATTACCAACTGCAGCTTTTACTATATGACTGCGCATTTACATGAATTGATCATATTATGTTCTTGGACTTGTTATGGCTATAGCTACTGTTGCTGAGTCTGTCTGCGAGGCTATTCATATGTGCCACTTCTAAAAAACAAAAATATATTTTTTGCAACACTTTTTTGTAATGTCAAAATAATTCTTTTTTGTGATTTTGTGAACTCCTATTTAATTACGATAGCTTTTGCCCTTTCCCTGGCCATTGAGGATCAGGCTACATAGCAGAGATAGAGCTAGCTGCACAGATATATTTCCATGACATTTGCACCTAAATGGCTAGGATATTGACTCTGTGATTCTTTAGCTGCTGAGAAGACCATTCTTCATAACAGCATAATATGCATTTTATTGCAGTATTAAAATGAAGTGGGAAGTATTTCAATGAGTTAGCATTACTCTCCACTCATAGTTAAAAGATTTTCATGATGTTGGCACTCAATCACTATACTAACTGAGCTAGGCCACATGTGTACTAGGTATTGCGTAAGTAATTCTTGCCTATATTTGCATATCAACCTATACTAGTATCCTATAAAAGTTCACATTTCACTGTCTGCTTAATGGTGTTTCTCATTGCATATTCTTAACTTTTATTAGGTAGCTTTCACTAAATTACCACTAGTGTAGCAATTAAGTTATCCGTTTTCAACTGAAAATGATATTATTTTCCGAACACAACAACAGTTTGCCATGGAGTAGGTGAATGTTAGATTATTTTGTAACTTTACAGTTCACTCCACACACTGGTATATACTCCTGAAAGCACACAGTCTTAATTCATGTGATATCGTACCAGTGAATTTAAAATAATGATATATAGGTCTAGTAAATAATCAACCTGGTTGCCATCCCAAATCTTGGGAAATATTGTTCACTCACTTAAATAGATTGCTTAGAAAACAATTTGGTGTTCAGAAATATCATAAAACACTCATTGCTGAAGATATTAGACAATAATTTATTCACTCATTCATAAATCACAAGGCCAGTCTGGAGAAGTGCTATGGTTACTAGTACAATAATGGACTACAATCTGAATTCAGTTTGCAGGTTGGAAAACAGTAACAGCATCTAACTGGCTCACATTAATTACAGCAATCACGCTCATTTACTGTTATCCCAAATTCATCACTCGCATGCAAGATTGTTGTGGATAGAAATTGCATCCAGCAGCCACGTGGCAGCTACCCTCACCACACTAGCAAAGTACTTCTAAATCACACAAACTACAGAATAATACTGACTGAGTCAAATATGGCAGACCATCAGTTTTGTATTTAGCACATCACAACTGACCTTTATGATCAACATACTCTTTTTAGCCTATGTTGAAATTCCTCTTGAATTACAGACCAAAGATTCTTTTCTCCATCAGCCTTTCCACTCCTCACATTTCTTACTATACAGATTCCCACACTCTTGTCTTCTAACCTTTCTCTCTGCCCAGCCGACTCTTGGACCAAAGTAGTTCATCCTTTCCCTCTTGTCTGTTGATATCTCGACTCTTGTGTTTACAATAACCAATCCATTAAGTTACTCTGCTGTTCCACTACTTTTCCATTTTGAAGCGAGTACAGAATTATACTTCTATACTAAACCACTTATTTGGCCACGACTTGTCCCTATAATGTGCAGTTACTTTTATGCTTCCAAGATTTCTTACTGATAAAAAATTACTATCCTGAAACTTGTATTATAAGGAGATAATTGTGATTGGTTTGCTAGTTTGTCTTAGAAGAGACAATATATTTTTCTAAGTTATCTCTAGTACAGCTGGAGTTAACTCTAGATTCCTTACCAAGTTTATTTAAAAAAAAAAAAAAAAAAAAGCTCAAGAAAAGCCATTTTTCTTGAGCAAACTGGCAGTTTAGTTGTTGTGTACGTGCTTTCAAAATTAAAGGTCCCTTGTTCAGTTCCTGATACTGGATTTTTTGCAGACATCTGTTGTGACCTTTACCAGTTTGCTTTTGTATGTATAAAGATTAATTCTGGTGCCATGCATTCATGCAGACATAGCTTTGAATCCCATTCAGATCATCTAGATTTGGGTTTGCCATAGTTTCCTAAAATATATACAAATAATAGCTTCTTTCCTTCAAAACACCATAGCTCAGTTCATTCACTGACCCCAATTCTCTCCTGGCCGAAATAAAAAAAAATATGTGAAGCAAGCAAAAAAACATTCTGTAAACTATATTTCATGTTAAACTGTAGGTTTTGGAGGTGAGTATCTGACTGTCCTAACTCTGGTACAAAGACTTAGTAGGCTTTCTATTGTATCAATACAATCGTTGTTATTTGATACAGATCAACAGCCAGTACCTGTTATCATAAGTAAATTTTCGTATTTTCTGGTCAACCTTCAAAGTCATAATCAGCGTTTCATTTATTAATTAATAAGATTCAGCTAAGGTAATAGCAAAATCCGATTAATGTTTCCATTTCTTCAGTCCAGCTTGTATTTGATTTTGTAGAAATTTCACTCAGCTGTGTCATTTACAATGTGGCACATGAATTTATCAAATATTACACAAACAGAAAATTAAAAATTTTCAGTGACAGTTGACTGAACTTGGGGTCAGCAACATTTATGCCAGCTATTCACGGTAATGTGAGTTCTACCCTTTGTCCTTGCAATCTGGATTTTTTTTCCCATGGTTCCCTAAAATCACTCCACATGATTTCATGTTTGTTCCTTCAGAAATTTTTTAACCAGTTTCCTAACTTTTTTCTACGCAATCCTCTCCTGGTCCGAAATGTCTTCTTGTAGACAAGGTGTAAAGCACTAATAAAACACTAAATTTTGTGTATAATCTGGAATATTTAGTTTAGTTAAATACTTTATATTGTGCAGTGTATTTGATAAACCAAAGAAAGTATATGTGTTGTTTAACCTACAAAAAAAATTAACAAAGAGTTTTCTTGTTGCTATTAATGGATTTTTTTCTTTTGTTAAACCTGTATTTGAGTTTATTTGCTTATATTTCTATTGGTTGGTGACAGGAAATTTTAAAAACTAAGGTATTTTCTGATACCTTTCCATTAATTTATGTTTATGTTGCATTTTCTTGCCTTTTTTGTATTTGAATTAGTTTTAGTAGTTTCATCTTCTGAATTTATGAGCATATTGTTGGGTTTTTTTTCAGAATATTGCAGAGGACAATCTACAACAGGATTCAATACTGATGCGTATTCTTGATGGGTATGGTAGTTCCTTGTTATTAACAGTTGCCAGTTGTCTGTAGGTTAATGTTACTATAAAGTTAGATGAGCATGTTTCACAATCTAAAACATGTGTTGTTCTAATTTAATATACTGGATCTGTGCTGTGTTGATCCGTTTATATATGGCTGTTAAGATTTAAAAATAACATCACAATTTGTCAGAAATGTAACAGTACTTTTCATCAATTTTGTATGTTTAAATCAAGCTAATTAACTTAATTCTTCATGATTGTTAAGAATTCATAATTCATTTAATATTGAAGACTCATCTTTTGTCCATTACTTTTATTGTTGGCAACATCTTTTTCTTTCTTTAGATCTATGTCTTTTTCTAAAGCTTTTGTGTTCAGTTCCCATATTAATTTAAACTGAGTGAGCATGGAGTATGTGTGATACTATTGTTGAGATTACTTTCTAATCTCATTGACTTAGCTAAGTCCGCTGTTTAAACATTGTTTTCAGGATTCCATCTGGATGAACATCTCCTGAGACTAGAACACAACTTGTACAATGATCCTTTGAAATTAATAATTTTTCTGTCTTCTTTCTTATAGGAAGTATTCTAAATAGTAACTAAAGTTTTATTTATATTTTTAATTTATGTCATCAGCACATATTTTTTAAATATTTTTTTTCAGGTTCTGTATCTAGCATTGTAGGTTCAAATTTAGATTCCATTAGTGGTTAGTTTTTATTTCAATTTTTTTTAAAATATTAGATTAAAAATATGTACACTTTTAATAGTCTTAGAATACTCATATTACCAATTAATGTCTTTATTAATTGATTTTGGGTTTATCTTAATTTGTTTTCTTCAATATAATGTCATTTACCAATAGTACTATAAAGTACGTTTGTATAGCCTTTTACTTCTTGTCTTTGTCATATAAAACATACTACTCTGGCAGTTTGCTGATTATTTTTAACTATTGCTCCTACTCTACACAGGCAAGCACAAGAGGCTTCTTTACAATATTATTTCTGGTTTTCCAACATTCCTGATATTGTTGTAGGATGTTCCTATATTTTCCTTAAAATGATACATTTTTAACCTTTATTTATTTAGCATTTGACACATTTAAATCACTTACAAAATGTAATAAATGACCCACATATATATTCATTAAACTACCTAATAGAAATAGTTATAGCTTAACATCTAGTGTGGCTATCCATTTATTGTATATAGGTTTTCCATACAAGATTTTGGGATCAGCTGGATATGACCCGAGGCTTCAGTGTTTGGTAGAAAATTTGGTTGTAGACCCACAGTTCTGAATTATATCAATAGTCTTCTGCATTTGTATAAATTATCTTCACATAATCATTACAGATATGAACGATAGAACTGAAGTCTTACTACAGCTCATGGGCAATTTGAAATTTTTAAGTTTTTTTGTGTTGGCACAATTAAGATACTAACTTCGTATGGAGCTTTGATGACCAGTATTCACATCATTTGTTATTATTGTTCATGATGTAAACAGAACGTATTTGAAACAGTCACAGAGATGATTTAATGGATTTTGATCAATTTTTTGCCAAAAATGTTATATCACAGTGAGCAATTACCTTAGTGCTTTTGATTTTAATGTACAATTTTAATAGAACTTTTCTTGCAGATTGCTAATAGAACAATATGAAGCCAATGTAATGGTATAGACTTGAATCAACCTGTGACCATTCTCTTGTTATAATGCAGTTGAATGGCTTCTTTCCTTATTCCACTGCTATTAAAGCAGAGATAGAATGCAGTATTCAGTGTTTGACAGTTCTTAAATATGAACTTTAGAGAATTTTGTTGGTGCCCACTCTCTCAATGCAATGATGGATCTATAAATCTTTCTTGCCAGAGCAAAAACTTGGGATTGTTGCCTCTTCAGAGATTAATCTGCCACCTTGTGTAGTAAAACTCAAGAAAAGTTCATTGTCACATCAGTTGTCATGTATCACTCCTTCAAACCTGATATTGCCACCGGTGCCCCAGTTTGTCCCCTTCACCAGTTCTGCCACTGCCTCCATGCAGTTCCACAATGCTTCACTCCTCTGAATACAGTCACATAATGATGGCTGAAACTTTAGGTTTCTGTAAATTGACGCAGTTCCACCCAGACAACCAGATAACAGCATCTGAATGATATTGTTCTACAATATTATTTTATTACTTTTTTTCTGGTACATGTTTTTTAAATACAAGAAGTAAATGGAGGCACTTGATGTTTATGTTGGTATTGTTGTAGCACATCTTTTCTTTCGTTGTTCTAATATAAAAGAAAAAAAAATATGCACAACCAGGTTTAAAAGTAAGCTATAAAAGTAACACAATCTTAGAAACAATGAGAATAAAATTACTTGATATTAAAATAGATGAGAACGTATCACTACTGAAAAAGTTAAGTAGTGCCACTTTGAAATACAAACACTTCCTCAAACAACTGATCTAGAATTAACGAAACAAGTCTACTCCTCATATTTTCATTCAGTGATGTCATATGGCATAATTTTTTGGGGTAAACTCTTCACAAAGTAAAAAAGTTTTCATAGCACTGAACAGACCTATTAGGATGCTGTGTAGGGTAAAACCAAGAACTTCTTGCAGACAACTCTTTCTATAAAAACTAAATATTCTTACAATGACTTCTCAGTATACATATTCTCTCATTTGCTTTGTCAAAGAACATTTTAACCTGCTTACATCTTACAGGTACACAATTTCAATATAAAAAACAGAAATAACTTGCACAAAACACAAACATCCCTGTCATCATTACAAGAGGAGTTAATTATTCTGTGACACATCTGTTTAATAAATTTCCCAAGAGTATAAAACAGTTTGTAGATAATAAAGCTATATTTAAAGAAAAACTGAGATATTATATTATTGACAACCCCTACTCCATTCAAGAATTTGAACAAAATAATTAATTGTATTCAATATGACCTTTTGCAGAACTCAGTTGTAAAAATTATTAATTTTTTGTTTTCTTGAATTGTCTTTGTAACATATGATTTTTCACTATAATTAGACTCATTTTGTATGTATGTGTATTAACCATGGCATGTTTCACATCTCAGAAGTCCTTCCTCTGCAGGGTTCCATGAAACAAGATTGATAAATAAATAAATAGAAGAAAAAACAATTGACTTTTGAATTATTGAGATTTGGTACTAATTTCCAATAAGAAAAATACTTCATCCTTCAGAATAGTGAACTCAACAGTTGAAAGCTTGTTGATTATTTTTAACTTTTTGTGGTTAATCAGCAGAGTTTTTTTTTTCTTTTGTCATTAGTTTTAGGTAGATCTGAAATGTAGAGATCAAATACTATTGCTATTATCACTGAACCTTTTTTCAATTTTTTCCCTGGGCTACACAAACGTGTCCATCTCAAATTATATTTCCCAATGTACCCTGGAATGGGAATACTTTTATTAGTTGGCACAGTAGTCCATTCTTCAAAACTATGCTACAGGAAGCAGTCAGGTTGACAATTAGCACTAATGTGGTCTTGAAATCTGATTTCAACATGTGCAGTTAGACACAACACAAGATTTTTAAAGCTTCTGTTGGATCTGAAGTCAGCTTGTTTGTTTGGGTTCTGTTGGCCCATCCTGTTTGTAATGAACTTTTCCAGAGGTTTGTAATCGCAGTTGTAGAGTGCTGTGGGTCAAGTAGTTTGTTGGCTGTTTCATGATTTATTTGGCTTGATGATGGTGATTTTTTTTATTTACTTTAAAGTCTTTAACATTGTGTAGTTGCCTTTAAAATTCAGAATCTGCTATTTTTGTATTATTGGTTCTGAATGATGACTAGAACTAAATGATTTAAATTATTCCAAATTGGAACTGTATTCAGCTATAGGCCAAGAAAGTTCAGCTTAATGGTGTGTTATTTGTTTGAACATTATATTCGTGAGTTTGTGTACAGCTAAATTAAGTGTGAGAAAAATGGATTTTAGAAATGAATCCAGTCTCATTAAAATTGCATCAAATTATATTTGATTACTGGCTCTAATTAACAACACTGGAGTATTCTACAGTTTTTAAATACATTTTTATCTTTTGGGTTTTATAATTCAATACTTATAATTTCTTGATGTGTATTTAAAGTTGCTATTATTGTTCGGTTGATCGATATGGAGGTACTTTTATGTCTATTGATCAGTTGTTTTTGTTTCTTTATTAATATAGTTACTATGTCTTGTACTATGCCTAAAGAGGGCCACCTGTATCTATTTTATGAGTTAATGAGAAGGAAGGGGAAGTAAACCTATCACTTGCTATTGATAAAGGTAGCAGGGTAGAAATGAACACAGAATTAATAACAGATTACACTATACATACTCTATTGCTCCTCTTATAAACTTGTTTTGATTCATCTCTTCCATAGTCAGGACTTAGTTGTATGTACCAACTGAAATTCTAAGCTGGCAAACAAAAGCACCAGAACAGTGTTTCTCAAAAATTTTCAAGCTGAGGACCAATAAACTTCATAAACAGTTTTACAAAACGCTAATCTCTATAGAACTAATTTCTTTTTACCTGTGTATATATTATAAACAATCCATACACATTGTGTAAAATCTTCTCGAACTCAAGAATATTTTATACAATTCATTCACCAAGAAAGCCTATATTCTATCGAAGCCTATAAATTGCTATTGACAATTACTATAGTCCCTTGAGGACTATACTTATAGCAATACCCTTATAAAACAGTAATTATCTAAATACTCAAATAGAAACCACTTTTTGGGGCCTCCAACAGTAATCTTATGTAACGGTTAGAGTATTATACACTGAAGAGCCAAAGAAACTGGTACACCTGCCTAACATTGTATAAGGCCCCCGCAAGCACGCAGAAGTTCTGCAACACAATGTGGCATTAACTCAACTAATATCTGATGTAGTGCTGGAGGGAATTGGCACCATGCATCCTGCAGGGCTGTACATAAATCTAGAAGTGTACGAGGGGGTGTAGTTCTCTTCTGAACTGCACATTGTAAGGCATCCTAGATGTGTTCAATAACATTCATGTCTGAGGAATTGGTGGCCAGCGGAGGTGGTTTAAACTCAGAAGAGTGTTCCAGGAGCGAGCCACTCTGTAGCAATTCTGTACGTGTGGGGTGTCGCATTGTCCTGCTGGAATTGCCTAAGTCCGTCAGAATGCAGAATGGACACAAATGGATGCAGGTGATCAGCCAGGATACATATGTACTTCTCACCTGTCAGAGTTACATCTAGACTTATAATGGGTCCCATGTTACTCCAACTGTACATGCCAAACACCATTACAGAGCCTCCACAAGCTTGAACAGTCCCCTGCTGACAAGCAGGATCCATGAATTCATGAGGTTGTCTCAATACCCATAGGCATTCATTCACTCAGTACAATTGGAAATGAGACTTCGTCAGACCAGGCAACATATTTCCAATCATCAACAGTCCATGTCATTATTGACAGTCCCAGGTGAGGCATTAAGTTTTGTGTTGTGCACTCAGCAATGGTACACGAGTGCTTTCAGCTCCAAAAGCCCATATTGATAGTTGTTTCATTCAATGGTTTGCACGCTGACACTTGTTGATGGTCCAGTACTGAAATCCATAGCAATTTGCAGAAGGGTTGCACTTCTGTCACATTGAACGTTCTCTTCAGTCGTCATTGGACCCGTTCTTGCAGAATCTTATTCTGTCCGCAGCATTGTTGGAGATTTGATGTTTTACTGGATTCCCGATATTCACGGTGCACTCGTGAAATAGGTCGTATGAGAAAATGCTCACCACATCACTACCTTGGAGATGTTGTGTCGCATCTCTCGTAGCGCCGACTATAACCCCACATTCGAACTCAAATCGTGATAACCTGCCTTTGTAACAGCAGTAACCGATCTAACGCCTGTGCCATACACCTGTTGTCTTATATAGGCTTTGCCGACCACAGCTCCATACTCTGAGTGTTAACATATATCTGTGGTGCATACACATGCCTATACCATTTTCTTTAGCTCTTCAGTGTATTAAAGTTCAGTGATATCCCAATATCCTGGAAATACCAGGTTTTTGTCTGATTAGTGAAATATTTATTGCTTCCAGAAGTTTAGTTTTTTGGCTTTTTGCTTATACTCTCATATACCCTTGCACATACTGAGAATGATATTTATTTCATGTGAACTCAGTTTTTGTTACAAAGCTTACTTAAATTTTTAATAATCTCCCTGCAAACCTCCCATCCAATCTTCACAGACCACAGATTGAAAATAATGCATTGGATAAATTAGTCATGCAATTAAGACAAGAGTCAATAATTATCAACAATACAGCACAATGCAGATAATACAGATTGTTCAGAAATCAAAACTGAATGAGAGGAATATTTAGTAAAACTGATGACATTACCTTAAGCCTAGAAGAGATTCAAAATTCCAGAAATTTTAATGTAGACGTTTTGTGTATATCTGAGCATCATTTGTCTGATACAGGAATATCTCAGCTGTCCATCCCAAATTATAAATTAAGCTCTCATTTCTGCAGATGTAAAATGGAGAAAGGGGGAGTTGCCATTTTTGTTAAAAATAATATTGAATGCAGTAGTGTAGTTGTAAGTAAGTATTGTATAGAACAACACTTTGAATGTTGTGTTACTAAACTAGAATATGATAAGGAAGAGCTGATAGTGATAGCAATTTACAGGGCCCCCTCAGGTAATTTCAGACTGTTTTTATCTCATTTAGAGTCTTTGCTACTAAGTTTTACAAATAGCAAACAAATAGTATTATGTGGAGATTTCAATGTTGACTTTCTAAATCACAGCAATGATAGATTAGATATGGAAGCCTTGATGTTGTCTTTTAACTTAACAGCACTTGTAAATTTTCCTACGAGAATACAAAATAATAGCAGGACTGCAATTGATAATTTTTTTATGAATATTTCTCAGTGCAGTAATTACAGCATACATCCAGTAATAAATGGTATCTCAGATCATGATGCCCAGCTATTATGTATTGAGTCCAGGAACACTGTTAAACAGATAAAGAAAAGCTGGGTTTATAGAAGAAATATTAGTGAAAATAATATAAAACACTTCATAGATACCTTAAACAATGAAAACTGGTTAGAAGTATATAATGCGCAGGGTGTTAATGCGAAATTTGATTCCTTTCTGAATATATTTCTAACACTTTTTGAAGGTAGTTTCAGAAAAAGGAAACTTCTCAACACTCCAAACAATGAACTGGGCATGGGATGGATAACAAAGGGTATTAGAATCTCTAGTAAAACAAAGAGGGACCTTTATTTAAAAATGAGAGAATCAGATAACTATGCGCTGAAAGTTCACTATAAACTTTATTCTAAAATACTAAGAAATGTAATAAGGAAGGCCAAGAACAAGTACATATCGGCGAAAATAGAAAATTCAGACAATAAAATGAGAACAATATGGAATATAATAAAGACTGAAACAGGAAAAACTGTAAATCACTCTAAAGACATAAAAATAGAACAAAATGGACATGTGTATAGCGAAGTAGGGGAGGTTTGTGAAATATTTAACAAACATTTTACGTCAGTAGTAGATAAATTAGGCATAGAAAAGCAATCCCCACATAATGCTCTAAGGCTTCTTGAGACTGCTTTCCCAAATAGCTTTGTGGAGATGAAATTGCCACCAGTAACAGTCTCAGAAATAAATAAACTGATTAAACAATTAAAACCTAAAAATTCTTCCAGCTATGACAATATTTCAAGTAAATTACTGAAAAGATGTTCAGACTGTATCAGTCATGTACTTGCTCACATTTGTAATGAATCCTTAATACAAGGTGTTTTTCCCGATAGACTAAAATATGCTGTTGTAAAACCATTATTTAAAAAAGGAGACGTAACATGTGTAGACAACTATCGTCCCATTTCATTACTTTCAACATTCTCAAAGGTTTTTGAAAAAGTCATGTATAGTAGAGTAATAAAACATGTTACACACTATAATATCCTAACTAATTCACAATTTGGGTTCAAAAAAGGATCATCCATAGAAATGGCTATATATTCATTTTTAAATAACACATTTGAGGAACTGAATAATAAAATGAATCCTGTAGGAATATTTTGTGATCTTGCAAAAGCATTTGACTGTGTAAATCATGAATTACTTTTGAAAAAAATGGAATACTATGGTATTTTTGGGACCGCAGGTAAATGGTTTAAATCATACATTGAAAGCCGAATGCAAAAAGTTTCAATTTTTGATTCTAAAATAAGTAAAGATGCTTCATCAGACTGGGAGAAAATAAAACATGGAATTCCACAAGGCTCTGTCTTAGGTCCCCTCCTCTTTCTGTTATACATCAATGACCTTCCTGGAAATTTATCCGACAAAGTTAAGAGTGTTTTATTTGCAGATGACACTAACCTGACTGTGCGTAAAACACCAAACAGTACTATAGAATTTAATGTAAATGAAGTACTTAGAGTAGTAGCAAATTGGTTTAAGGCAAATTCATTAAAATTAAATTTTGAAAAAACACATTATATTAGGTTTAAAACAAAAAACTATGCACAGCCAGATATATGTATAAACTATAAAAACAACACAATCTTAGAAACAGAGAGTATAAAATTTCTTGGTATTAAAATAGATCAGAAACTCTGTTGGCATGATCATATCACTACACTACTGGCAAAGTTAAGTAGTGCCACCTTCGCAATACGAACACTTTCTCTAACAGCAGATCTAGAATTAATGAAACAGGTGTACTACTCATATTTTCATTCAGTAATGTCATATGGCATAATTTTTTGGGGAAACTCTTCACAAAGTAAAAAAGTTTTCATAGCACAGAAAAGAGCTATTAGGTTTCTGTGTAGGGTAAAACCAAGAACTTCTTGCAGACAACTCTTTAAGAAACTCAATATTCTTACAATGTATTCTCAGTATATATATTCTCTCATGAGCTTTGTCATAGAAAATTTTAACCTGTTTACACCTAATTCACAGGTACACAGTTTCAATACAAGAAACAGAAATAACTTGCATAAAACACAAACATCTCTGTCATTAGTACAAAGAGGAGTTAATTATTCTGGGATACATCTGTTTAATAAACTACCTAATCGTATAAAACAGCTTTCAGATAATAAAGATGTATTCAAACAAAAACTTAGAGATTATCTTATTGGCAACTCCTTCTACTCCATTCAAGAATTTGAAGAAAATAATTAATTGTACTCATTATGACGTTAGCAAAACTCAGTTGCAAAAATGTATGTTTATTATTATTTCTTGTATTTGTAAAATATGTATATATATATTTACTATGATATGACTCATATTATGTGTATATGTATCAACAATGACATGTTTCACATCCCAGAGGTACTTTCCTCAGCAGGGATCCATGGAACAAGATTGATAAATAAATAAATAATAAAAAATGGCAAAAATAGTTTTAAAAAGCTTGTTAATTACAGCAAGAGGCACTGGGACATTATAGTGTACTATCTGGTAGATATTTTGTTAATTATACATTAGCTTCAGAATTATAGGATTCACATATATAATTATTTTAAACAATTTGTGTAAAGGTGTCAGCATTATACATGTTAGCACTGTTTGAGTAGGGATTTTCTTGGCTTGATGGTGCTGTAAAATCTGCTCATATGCTTTGCTGCATGGTGTTGTAGGAACACAACATATTGACAGCTGGCTCTGCTGTCTTCGTCAGGTGTCAAGTAGCTTCCAGATGTTACAAGCTGGTAGTGACTGCCTAGACTGGCTTAGCCTCATATCATGTTGTCTATTATATGCTTAGAAAAGACTCACAAAAACTTGGATTCGTTCGCTGCCGATTTCCTAGCAGATCTGATCTCATTCCCTGGCAGAGTACGGTCAGAATAGGCCTCCAAGAGTTGTGGACTATATACTTGTCCAGTAGAGAATATATGAGTGGAGAATATATGAGTGGCCAGGAAGCCACGTTATTTGTGCATCTTTTCTAAGCATATAAATATAGCATGATGTGAGGCTAAGCCAGTCCAGGAAGTCACAGCAAGCCTATAAAATCTGGAAGCTGCTTGTCATGTACTGAAAATAGCATAGCTATCTGTCAAATTGTGTTTCTGCAACACCATCCAGCAGGGAACACGAGAATATTATTTTGTCTTACTATTTTTGGGAGTATTTTTGCTATTACTGTGGCAGTATAGAAATGGTCTGAAGCTTTTAATTTTAATGCTAATATCATTTTATTAGCTAAACATTTTGTATTCATTTATTACCTTTCAGTTGTCATATATCATATAAGTTATAAGAATCAGGTAATGTACTGTTAAGAAAGTATTTATATTAATATCCAAAATACTCTTTTGCCATGTTTGATGCAATATGTATGCTCTGCTAATAGAGCTCTATATATTTCTCTTTCTATTTCCTGTTTTTTAGTTAATAAGCTAAAATTCTTTTCTATATTTTTCTTTTTAGGTCATTGTGCTATGAACAATATAATGCTAGTGTGGCGCAGAAACCCCTGTTTCGTCAGACAGTTCAAAGTATGCCATTAGTAAGATCTGATGTGAGCACTTATAGTGTATCTAATCAGAGTAGTGACATTATTATTTCATCAGCTAGTCCACCGAACTGTACCTGTGCCATTTGTCTTCAGCTATTCTCCACGTGGGACTTGTTAATGAAACATGTTTTTACTCATGTCCTAAATATAAAATCACCACTGCACATTTGCCATCTATGTGGCATGGTTTTCATAAATCTGTCAATGATGTATGACCATAATTTTCATCATAGTAAGAAAACTATAATCAAAGAGCCATTGTTTGAACCTTCATGTGCATTCTGCGCACAGACTTTATCTTGGTGCTCCCTGATAAAACATGTGTTCAGTCATATATCAGCTATTTCTGCTCCGTTATATGTTTGTGCATATTGCTGTGGAAGGTTTGAAGATATGGCAAAACTATATTTTCATAAATGCACCAATGTGGCTTCACAAAGAAGGTAAGATGAGGCAATTATATTTTATATTTATGCTGTAGCCATTTTTATCTGATTCATTTTCTTTAGCTATAAAAAGGTTATTTCTTGTGATACAGTATCTGTTTGATTATTATCATTTTAATCCATTAATAAATGTGTTACTGTAGTACTTATTGGTTCTGAGGTAGTTAATATGGTACAAATTTAGACAGATCTGAAATACCTACTACGATCCTTATTTAATTTTCAAAATCTTTATTTCATTATTACCAAGCATAGTGAGTGAACAGTTGATATTCTGCCCCTGTATTCTGGAGGACATGGGGTCGAATCCCAGTCTGGTAATCCAGATTTGGGTTTTCCATGGTTTCAGAAAATCAAGCAATTGCTGAGATGGTCCCTTCAAAAGACCATCGCCAAAATCCTTCACTTTCCTTGCCCCCAGTACTTTTCTCCTCTAATGACCTAGACATCAATCAGACACAAATCCATAAGGAAAAAAATATTATTATTCAATCTGCAAATTGTACATGTATTTTTCTTTTCAGTTGTGTAAATTTTCTCTTGGCAATTTTCATTCCACTATTTCAATCTTAATCTGTAATGTCAAACCCACTCTGAACTGTAAGGCTCATTTTCTCCCTGTAGCTCTTGGAATTTTAAAAACAAGTAGTTCTGTCCTCTACAAGTATGGTTCTTCAGTATTCAAATATACAACAGATTGTAGCTAATAGTCCAATTCATACTCAGATACATGTATGTCATGCTCTGAATCTTACACGTCATCAGATTGGTGAGAAGTAGCGGGTGTTATGGTGTATTGGATGTCTTGCAAGCAAATGTTCTCTATACACTACGCTAACCTCTCCATTCAATTTAACGCTTCCTGAGACGCATAATTTTTTTGGAATCTGGAAATGTTCCACTTGTAAATGAATGATTTATTATGTGTGCTAACGGTTGTAAAAGATAACTATTACATTCTTTTATAAATATATTGGATATTTCATCAGTTTCCCATGACATTTACCTCTGTAATGACTTTATAATTTTACTTATTTCTTTTTCTGTGGTTGGACTATGGAATACTGAATCTGTGTTCACCTGAATGCCTGAGCAGCTGACTTGCTACTGTGGCTGTTAGTCAGTTTTTCTGCTATATTTATATAATGTTCATTTAATTTGTATGCCATTTGCCTAGAATCATCTACTATTTCATCATTATACACAATCTGCTCTATTTTTTGATCATGATTCATAACCTGATTTTTTCCCTCTCCTTATTAATAATTTTCCATAATGCTCTTTGTTTATTGCCACTTCTGTGTAGTGTGCTCTGACTGTTGTCTGATTTTACCTTATTAATCTTATTTTTAAATTCATTCTTACACTTTAGCAGATATGGATACCCTTTCCTACACAATCTACTAACCAATTTTATATGTTCCTTGTATTGTATAATACCTTCTGTATTATATTTTCTGTGTGTTGTTTTATACATTAAATTTTTTTTTTAATTGGGAAATCTATGTCTTCGTAATAATTAACTACACTTATGAATGAGTCATATTTTTTGTCTGTTGTGTAGGAATTAAATGTATTGGTGCATGTTTCTCTCCTTAAAAGGTTCTTAAACAATTGAATATTAGGTTTATTGTGGGGTCAATATTCTTTAAGTAGCCAAGTTTCCTCATGTTCTGCTTCATTTTTTATACTAATTTCTTGTTCACAGTGATCTGATATTGATGTGTGTAGTATCATTGTTGTAGAGTCATCATCTGGATAGTTAGTAATTACATTATCTATTGCTGTTTTTGAAGTTCCAGTTTCCCTTGTAGGGCTGTTTATGGATATGTAAAGTCCTAAACAACTACAAATATCTTCAAGTTCTTTTGCATTCTTCTTACTTTTTAATGCATCAATATTAAAATCTCTCATTGGAATTGCATACTCGTAACTACTGCACATCATATAGGGTCTTTTTACAGAATATCTCAATGTTTCCTGCAGGAGCTCTATATACATCCACTGCTTTGTATACGGATTGAAATAGCACTCATTTCCAATTTTATTTTTGATACTTTATAATCTAATCTATGTTTTACTAAAATTAAATTCCTCTTCCTTTATACCTTTCCCCACTGTAACTATTTCCCACAGTATATTGTATAATGTGTAGTCCTGGAGTTAAGTCATTTTTTATGTGTATTCAGTAAGTATTATTATGTTTGGACATCTATCAATAATTCTAGCTCATTTGTTTTGCTTCTGATGTACTGTACATTATGGTGTATGATTTTATAATGTCTATTTTCACTCTCCCTAATCTTAAGTTTTCTTCTAGAATACTTTTGGTAGTTAATTTCATTTCTTTGCTACTCCACTGTAATACTGTTTGATAGTGAGTTACTTTCTCTAAAAAAAACTTACTTGTTTTTGACTCTGTTAATGTTTTGTGTGTTTCTAACCATTTCTCTAGGAATGTGAGTTTCCATTTTTTATGTTTGTTTCTTTCTTGTCATTCCTAACATTTTTATTGCATAGCAACCACTTGTCCATAAAAGTAAACTTCTTCTGAAAGTTTATATATTTTTTTCTTGGGTTTCTGAATTTTTTATTATATTTACTATTCTACCACATAATTTCATTTTTCCATTATAATTTAGTCATTTGTTCTGCCTATCACTATAACTGTATCATTTAGTCCATAACTACATTTCCATTTGTGAATCAATCAATACTGCTGATAACCTCTGAGACCATAGTATAAGGCTTTGTTATACTTTCTACTTGATAATCTTCCCCAACAAGAGAAATTAAAACTTTGGTACAGTAGCTCCCTTGACTGTCAGATGAACTTTTTTCTTCTCATACTTTTTTTTTTTTTTTTTTTTTTTGAGACTGCTGACACTTACGTTTTTGAATACCAGCTTTTTTCTTCTCTTTGCTTTTATCTGCTTCTCTTCAGTTTCAATGTAGTTCCAGTTTTATTGTTCACACTCGCTGCCATTCATCATGTTTATCTCTCTGTTGATCT
>JARYHS010009186.1:1470095-1487149 GCA_031002005.1 Vandiemenella viatica | reverse complement strand
AAGATATTAATATTTCAAGCAATGCAAAGAAAAGGATAAGCTTAAATTTTGAAACAGAAAGGTTACAATGATACCATTACACCAGGTATGGTCTGCATCTAAATTATAATAGAAAAATGAAATTATGTGGTAGAATAGTAAATATAATAAAAAATTCAGAAACCCAAGACAAAAAATATATAAACTTTCAGAAGAAGTTTACTTTTATGGACAAGTGGTTGCTATGCAATAAAATGTTAGGAATAACAAGAAAGAAACAAACATAAAAAATGGTAAACTCACATTCCAAGAGAAATGGTTAGAAACACACAAAACAATAACAGAGTCAAAAACAAGTAAGTTTTTTTTAGAGAAAGTAACTCACTATCAAACAGTATTACAGTGGAGGAGCAAAGAAATGAAATTAACTACCAAAAGAATTCTAGAAGAAAACTTAAGATTAGGGAGAGTGAAAATAGACATTATAAAATCATACACCATAATGTACAGTACATCAGAAGCAAAACAAATGAGCTAGAATTATTGATAGATGTCCAAATATAATAATACTTACTGAATATACATAAAAAATGACTTAACTCCAGGACTACACAGTGAACAATATACTGTGGGAAATAGTTACAGTGGGGGAAGGTATAAAGGAAGAGGAATTTAATTTTAGTAAAACATAGATAAGATTATAAAGTATCAAAAATAAAATTGCACTTATTGTAAGGAAAAAAATTGGAAATGAGTGCTATTTCAATCCGTATACAGAGCAGTGGATGTATATAGAGCTCCTGCTGGAAACATTGAGATATTCTGTAAAAAGACCCTATATGATGTGCTAGAATCTCTGTGCACTAGTTACGAGTATGCAATTCCAATGAGAGATTTTAATATTGATGCATTAAAAAGTAAGAAGAATGCAAAAGAACTTGAAGATATTTGTAGTTGTTTAGGACTTTACATATCCATAATGTAATTACTAACTATCCAGACGATGACTCTACAACAATGATACTACACACATCAATATCAGATCACTGTGAACAAGAAATTAGTTTAATAAAAAATGAAGCAGAACATGAGGAAACTTGGCTACTTAAAGAATATTGACCCCACAATAAACCTAATGTTCAATTGTTTAAGAACCTTTTAAGGAGAGAAACATGCACCAATACATTTAATTCCTACACAACAGACAAAAAATATGACTCATTATAAGTGTAGTTAATTATTACGAAGACATAGCTTTCCCAATAAAAAAGAAAAAAAAATTTAATGTATAAAACAACACACAGAAAATATAATACAGAAGGTATTATACAATACAAGGAACATATAAAATTGGTTAGTAGATTGTGTAGGAAAGGGTATCCATATCTGCTAAAGTGTAAGAATGAATTTAAAAATAAGATTAATAAGGTAAAATCAGACAACAGTCAGAGCACACTACACAGAAGTGGCAATAAACAAAGAGCATTATGGAAAATTATTAATAAGGAGAGGGAAAAAAATCAGGTTATGAATCATGATCAAAAAATAGAGCAGATTGTGTATAATGATGAAATAGTAGATGATTCTAGGCAAATTAAATGAACATTATATAAATATAGCAGAAAAACTGACTAACAGCCACAGTAGCAAGTCAGCTGCTCAGGCATTAAGGTGAACACAGATTCAGTATTCCATAGTCCAACCACAGAAAAAGAAATAAGTAAAATTATAAAGTCATTACAGAGGTAAATGTCCATGGGAACTGATGAAATATCCAATATATTTATAAAAGAATGTAATAGTTATCTTTTACAACCGTTAGCACACATAATAAATCATTCATTTACAAGTGGAACATTTCCAGATTCCAAAAAAATTAGCGTCTCAGGAAGCGTTAAATTGAATGGAGAGGTTAGGTAGTGTATAGAGAACATTTGCTTGCAAGACATCCAATACACCATAACACCCGCTACTTCTCACCAATCTGATGACGTGTAAGATTCAGAGCATGACATACATGTATCTGAGTATGAATTGGACTATTAGCTACAATCTGTTGTATATTTGAATACTGAAGAACCATACTTGTAGAGGACAGAACTACTTGTTTTTAAAATTCCAAGAGCTACAGGGAGAAAATGAGCCTTACAGTTCAGAGTGGGTTTGACATTACAGATTAAGATTGAAATAGTGGAATGAAAATTGCCAAGAGAAAATTTACACAACTGAAAAGAAAAATACATGTACAATTTGCAATTGAATAATAATATTTTTTTCCTTATGGATTTGTGTCTGATTGATGTCTAGGTCATTAGAGGAGAAAAGTACTGGGGGCAAGGAAAGTGAAGGATTTTGGCGATGGTCTTTTGAAGGGACCATCTCAGCAATTGCTTGATTTTCTGAAACCATGGAAAACCCAAATCTGGATTACCAGACTGGGATTCGACCCCATGTCCTCCAGAATACAGGGGCAGAATATCAACTGTTCACTCACTATGCTTGGTAATAATGAAATAAAGATTTTGAAAATTAAATAAGGATCGTAGTAGGTATTTCAGATCTGTCTAAATTTGTACCATATTAACTACCTCAGAACCAATAAGTACTACAGTAACTTGTACATATTTCCAAGATGTCACAGATTTACACATTTATTAATGGATTAAAATGATAATAATCAAACAGATACTGTATCACAAGAAATAACTTTTTATAGCTAAAGAAAATGAATCAGATAAAAATGGCTACAGCATAAATATAAAATATAATTGCCTCATCTTACCTTCTTTGTGAAGCCACATTGGTGCATTTATGAAAATATTTTTGCCATATCTTCAAACCTTCCACAGCAATATGCACAAACATATAACGGAGCAGAAATAGCTGATATATGACTGAACACATGTTTTATCAGGGAGCACCAAGATAAAGTCTGTGCGCAGAATGCACATGAAGGTTCAAACAATGGCTCTTTGATTATAGTTTTCTTACTATGATGAAAATTATGGTCATACATCATTGACAGATTTATGAAAACCATGCCACATAGATGGCAAATGTGCAGTGGTGATTTTATATTTAGGACATGAGTAAAAACATGTTTCGTTAACAAGTCCCACGTGGAGAATAGCTGAAGACAAATGGCACAGGTACAGTTCGGTGGACTAGCTGATGAAATAATAATGTCACTACTCTGATTAGATACACTATAAGTGCTCACATCAGATCTTACTAATGGCATACTTTGAACTGTCTGACGAAACAGGGGTTTCTGCGCCACGCTAGCATCGTATTGTTCATAGCACAATGACCTAAAAAGAAAAATATAGAAAAGAATTTTAGCTTATTAACTAAAAAACAGGAAATAGAAAGAGAAATATATAGAGCTCTATTAGCAGAGCATACATATTGCATCAAATATGGCAAAATTTTGGATATTAATATAAATACTTTCTTAACAGTACATTACCTGATTCTTATAACTTAATATCATGTATGATACATGACAACAACTGAAAGGTAATAAACGAATACAAAATGTTTAGCTAATAAAATGATATTAGCATTAAAATTAAAAGCTTCAGACCATTTCTATACTGCCACAGTAATAGCAAAAATACTCCCAAAAATAGTAAGACAAAATAATATTCTCGTGTTCCCTGCTGGATGGTGTTGCAGAAACACAATTTGACAGATAGCTATGCTATTTTCAATACATGACAAGCAGCTTCCAGATTTTATAGGCTTGCTGTGACTTCCTGGACTGGCTTAGCCTCACATCATGCTATATTTATATGCTTAGAAAAGATGCACAAATAACGTGGCTTCCTGGCCACTCAACAAGTATATAGTCCACAACTCTTGGAGGCCTATTCTGACCGTACTCTGCCAGGGAATGAGATCAGATCTGCTAGAAAATCGGCAGCGAACGAATCCAAGTTTTTGTGAGTCTTTTCTAAGCTAATAGACAACATGATATGAGGCTAAGCCAGTCTAGGCAGTCACTACCAGCTTGTAACATCTGGAAGCTACTTGACACCTGACAAAGACAGCAGAGCCAGCTGTCAATATGTTGTGTTCCTACAACACCATGCAGCAAAGCATATGAGCAGATTTTACAGCACCATCAAGCCAAGAAAATCCCTACTCAAACAGTGCTAACACCTTTACACAAATTGTTTAAAATAATTATATATGTGAATCCTATAATTCTGAAGCTAATGTGTAATTAACAAAATATCTACCAGATAGTACACTATAATCCCAGTGCCTCTTGCTGTAATTAACAAGCTCTTTAAAACTATTTTTGCCATTCAGTTTTGATTTCTGAACAATCTGTATTATCTGCATTGTGCTGTATTGTTGATAATTATTGACTCTTGTCTTAATTGCATGACTAATTTATCCAATGCATTATTTTCAATCTGTGGTCTGTGAAGATTGGATGGGAGGTTTGCAGGGAGATTATTAAAAATTTAAGTAAGCTATCGTAACAAAAAACTGAGTTCACATGAAATAAATATCATTCTCAGTATGTGCAAGGGTATATGAGAGTATAAGCGAAAGAGCCAAAAAACTAAACTTCTGGAAGCAATAAATATTTCACTAATCAGACAAAAACCTGGTATTTCCAGGATATTGGGATATCACTAAACTTTAATACACTGAAGAGCTAAAGAAAATGGTATAGGCATGTGTATGTACCACAGATATATGTTAACACTCAGAGTATGGAGCTGTGGTCGGCAAAGCCTATATAAGACAACAGGTGTATGGCACAGGCGTTAGATCGGTTACTGCTGTTACAAAGGCAGGTTATCACGATTTGAGTTTGAATGTGGGGTTATAGTCGGTGCACGAGAGATGCGACACAACATCTCCAAGGTAGTGATGTGGTGAGCATTTTCATACGACCATTTCACGAGTGCACCGTGAATATCGGGAATCCAGTAAAACATCAAATCTCCAACAATGCTGCGACAGAATAAGATTCTGCAAGAACGGGTCCAATGACGACTGAAGAGAACGTTCAATGTGACGGAAGTGCAACCCTTCAGCAAATTGCTGTGGATTTCAGTACTGGACCATCAACAAGTGTCAGCGTGCAAACCATTGAATGAAACAACATCAATATGGGCTTTTGGAGCTGAAAGCACTCGTGTACCATTGCTGAGTGCACAACACAAAACTTTATGCCTCACCTGGGACTGTCAATAATGACATGGACTGTTGATGATTGGAAATATGTTGCCTGGTCTGACGAGTCTCATTTCCAATTGTACTGAGTGAATGAATGCATATGGGTATTGAGACAACCTCATGAATTCATGGATCCTGCTTGTCAGCAGGGGACTGTTCAAGCTTGTGGAGGCTCTGTAATGGTGTGTGGCGTGTGCAGTTGGAGTAACATGGGACCCATTATACGTCTAGATGTAACTCTGACAGGTGAGAAGTACATATGTATCCTGGCTGATCACCTGCAACCATTTGTGTCCATTCTGCATTCTGATGGACTTAGGCAATTCCAGCAGGACAATGCAACACCCCACACGTACAGAATTACTACAGAGTGGCTCGCTCCTGGAACACTCTTCTGAGTTTAAACACCTCCGCTGGCCACCAATTCCCCAGACATGAATGTTATTGAACACATCTGGGATGCCTTACAATGTTCAGTTCAGAAGAGAACTACACCCCCTCGTACACTTCTAGATTTATGTACAGCCCTGCAGGATGCATGGTGTCAATTCCCTCCAGCACTACATCAGATATTAGTTGAGTTTATGCCACATTGTGTTGCAGCACTTCTGCGTGCTTGCGGGGCCTTATACAATGTTAGGCAGGTGTACCAGTTTCTTTGGCTCTTCAGTGTATAATACTCTAACCGTTACATAAGATTACTGTTGGAGGCCCCAAAAAGTGGTTTCTATTTGAGTATTTAGATAATTACTGTTTTATAAGGGTATTGCTATAAGTATAGTCCTCAAGGGACTATAGTAATTGTCAATAGCAATTTATATGCTTCGATAGAATATAGGCTTTCTTGGTGAATGAATTGTATAAAATATTCTTGAGTTCGAGAAGATTTTACACAATGTGTATGGATTGTTTATAATATATACAAGGTAAAAAGAAATTATTTCTATAGAGATTAGCATTTTGTGAAACTGTTTATGAAGTTTATTGGTCCTAAGCTTGAAAATTTTTGAGAAACACTGTTCTGGTGCTTTTGTTTGCCAGCTTAGAATTTCAGTTGGTACATACAACTAAGTCCTGACTATGGAAGAGATGAATCAAAACAAGTTTATAAGAGGAGCAATAGAGTATGTATAGTGTAATCTGTTATTAATTCTGTGTTCATTGCTACCCTGCTACCTTCATCAATAGCAAGTGATAGGTTTACTTCCCCTTCCTTCTCATTAACTCATAAAATAGATACAGGTGGCCCTCTTTAGGCATAGTACAAGACATAGTAACTGTATTAATAAAGAAACAAAAACAACTGATCAATAGACATAAAAGTACCTCCATATCGATCAACCGAACAATAATAGCAACTTTAAATACACATCAAGAAATTATAAGTATTGAATTATAAAACCCAAAAGATAAAAGTGTATTTAAAAACTGTAGAATACTCCAGTGTTGTTAATTAGAGCCAGTAATCAAATATAATTTGATGCAATTTTAATGAGACTGGATTCATTTTTAAAAAACATTTTTCTCACACTTAATTTAGCTGTACACAAATTCACGAATATAATGTTCAAACAAATAACACACCATTAAGCTGAACTTTCTTGGCCTATAGCTGAATACAGTTCCAATTTGGAATAATTTAAATCATTTAGTTCTAGTCATCATTCAGACCAATAATACAAAAATAGCAGATTCTGAGTTTTAAAGGCAACTACACAATGTTGAAGACTTTAAAGTAAATAAAAAAATCACCATCATCAAGCCAAATAAATCATTAAACAGCCAACAAACTACTGACCACAGCACTCTACAACTGCTATTACAAACCTCTGGAAAAGTTCATTACAAACAGGATGGGCCAATAGAACCCAAACAAACTTCAGATCCAACAGAAGCTTTAAAAATCTTGTGTTGAGTCTAACTGCACATGTTGAAATCAGATTTCAAGACCACATTAGTGCTAATTGTCAACCTGACTGCTGCCTTAGCATAGTTTTGAAGAATGGACTACTGTGCCAACTTAAAAGTATTCCCATTCCAGGGTACATTGGGACTATACAGAAATATAATTTGAGATGGACACTTTTGTGTAGCCCAGGGAAAAAATTGAAAAAAGGTTCAGTGATAATAGCAATAGTATTTGATCTCTACATTTCAGATCTACCTAAAACTAATGACAAAAAAACTCTGCTGATTAACCACAAAAAGTTAAAAATAATCAACTAATCAACTATTCTGAAGGATGAAGAAGTATTTTTCTTATTGGAAATTAGTACCAAATCTCAATAATGCAAAAGTCATTTTTTTCTTCTATTTATTTATTTATCAATCTTGTTTCATGGAACCCTGCAGAGGAAGGACCTCTGAGATGTGAAACATGCCATGGTTAATACACATACATGCAAAATGAGTCTAATTATAGTGAAAAATCATATGTTACAAAGACAATTCAAGAAAACAAAAAATTAATAATTTTTACAACTGAGTTCTGCAAAAGGTCATATTGAATACAATTAATTATTTTGTTCAAATTCTTGAATGGAGTAGGGGTTGCCAATAATATAATATCTCAGTTTTTCTTTAAATATAGCTTTATTATCTACAAACTGTTTTATACTCTTGGGAAGTTTATTAAACAGATGTGTCACAGAATAATTAACTCCTCTTGTAATAATGACAGGGATATTTGTGTTTTGTGCAAGTTATTTCTGTTTTTATGTTGAAATTGTGTACCTGTAAGATGTAAGCAGGTTAAAATGTTCTTTGACAAAGCACATGAGAGAATATGTATACTGAGAAGTCATTGTAAGAATATTTAGTTTTTATAGAAAGAGTTGTCTGCAAGAAGTTCTTGGTTTTACCCTACACAGCATCCTAATAGGTCTGTTCTGTGCTATGAAAACTTTTTTACTTTGTGAAGAGTTTACCCCAAAAAATTATGCCATATGACATCACTGAATGAAAATATGAGGAGTATACTTGTTTCGTTAATTCTAGATCTGTTGTTTGAGGAAGTGTTTGTATTTCAAAGTGGCACTACTTAACTTTTTCAGTAGTGATATGTTCTGATCTATTTTAATATCAAGTAATTTTATTCTAATTGTTTCTAAGATTGTGTTACTTTTATAGCTTACTTTTAAACCTGGTTGTGCATATTTTTTTCTTTTATATTAGAACAACGAAAGAAAAGATGTGCTACAACAATACCAACATAAACATCAAGTGCCTCCATATACTTCTTGTCTTTAAAAAATATGTGCCAGAAAAAAGCAATAAAATAATATTGTAGAACAATATCATTCATGTATGGGTTGTAAAAAATACAGCAACCAGTCACAATATGATGTTGTTTATTAAACCATTACCGATTCCGAGCTATACCTGCTCATCTTCAGATGGTTTGTAAATGTTTACATCAACAAATGCAATATATAGGAATGTATGGTTGTCCTACAGTAACAAAAAAGTTTTTGTAAAAAAGTAATAAAATAATATTGTAGAACAATATCATTCATGTATGGGTTGTAAAAAATACAGCAACCAGTCACAATATGATGTTGTTTATTAAACCATTACCGATTCCGAGCTATACCTGCTCATCTTCAGATTGTTTGTAAATGTTTACATCAACAAATGCAATATATAGGAATGTATGGTTGTCCTACAGTAACAAAGGAAGTTTTTGTAAACATTTACAAAAACTTCTTTTGTTACTGTAGGACAACCATACATTCCTGTTATTGCATTTGTTGATGTAAACATTTACAAACCATCTGAAGATGAGCAGGTATAGCTCGAAACCGGTAATGGTTTAATAAACAACATCCTATTGTGACTGGTTGCTGTATTTTTTACAACCCATATTTGACATCACAGTCACGGAAGTTCCACCAATCCATCATGGATAAAATATTATCAATATCATTCAGATTCTGTTATCTGGTTGTCTGGGTGGAACTGCATCAATTTACAGAAACCTAAAGTTTCAGCCATCATTCTGTGACTGTCTTCAGAGGTCTGAAGCATTGTGGAACTGCATGGAGGCAGTAGCAGAACTGGAGAAGGGGACAAACTGGGGCACCGGTGGCAGGTTTGAAGGAGTGATACATAACAACTGATGTGGCGATGAACTTTTCTTTGAGTTTTACTACACAAGGTGGCAGATTAATCTCTGAAGAGGCAACAATCCCAAGTTTTTGCTCTGCCATGAAAGATTTATAGATCCATCATTGCATTGGGAGAGTAGGCACCAACAAAATTTCTCTAAAGTTCATATTTAAGAACAGTCAAACACTGAATACTGCATTCTATCTTTGCTTTAATAGCAGTGTAATAAGGAAAGAAGCCATTCAACTGCATTATAACAAGAGAATGGTCACAGGTTGATTCAAGTCTATACCATTACATTGGCTTTATATTGTTCTATTAGCAATCTGCAAGAAAAGTTCTATTAAAATTGTACATTAAAATCAAAAGCACTAAGGTAATTGCTCACTGTGATATAACATTTCTGGCAAAAAATTGATCAAAATCCATCAAATCATCTCTGTGACTGTTTCAAATACTTTCTGTTTACATCATGAACAATAATAACAAATGATGTGATTACTGGTCATCAAACCTCCATACAAAGTTAGTATCTTAATTGTGCCAACACAAAAAACTTAAAAATTTCAAATTGCCCATGAGCTGTAGTAAGACTTCAGTTCTATCGTTCATATCTGTGATGATTATGTGAAGATAATTTATACAAATGCTGAAGACTATTGATATAATTCAGAACTGTGGGTCTGCAACCAAATTTTCTACCAAACACTGAAGCCTCGGGTCATATCCAGCTGATCCCAAAATCTTGTATGGAAAACCTATATACAATAAATGGATAGCCACACTAGATGTTAAGCTATAACTATTTCTATTAGGTAGTTTAATGAATATATATGTGGGTCCTTTATTACATTTTGTAAGTGATTTAGTGCCAAATGCTAAATAAATAAAGGTTCAAAATGTATCATTTTAAGGACAATATAGGAACATCCTACAACAATATCAGGAATGTTGGAAAACCAGAAATAATATTGCAAAGTAGCCTCTTGTGCTTGCCTTTGTAGAGTAGGAGCAATAGTTAAAAATAATCAGCAAACTGCCAGAGTAGTATGTTTTATATGACAAAGACAAGAGTAAAAGGCTATACAAATGTACTTTATAGTACTATTGGTAAATGAATTATATTGAAGAAAACAAATTAAGATAAACCCAAAATCAATTAATAAAGACATTAATTGGTAATATGAGTATTCAAAGACTATTAAAAGTGTACATATTTTTAATCTAATATTTTTTTTTAAAATTTTGAAATAAAAACTAACCACTAATGGAATCTAAATTTGAACCTACAATCCTAGATACAGAACCTGAAAAAAATATTTAAAAAATATGTGCTCATGACACAAATTAAAAATATAAATAAAACTTTAGTTATTATTTAGAATACTTCCTATAAGAAAGAAGACAGAAAAATTATTAATTTCAAAGGATCATTGTACAAGTTGTGTTCTAGTCTCAAGAGATGTTCATCCAGATGGAATCCTGAAAACAATGTTTAAACAGCGGACTTAGCTAAGTCAATGAGATTAGAAAGTAATCTCAACAGTAGTATCACACATACTCTATGCTCACTCAGTTTAAATTAATATGGGAACTGAACACAAAAGCTTTAGAAAAAGACATAGATCTAAAGAAAGAAAAGATGTTACCAACAATAAAAGTAATGGACAAAAGATGAGACTTCAATATTAAATGAATTATTAATTCTAAACAATCATAAAGAATTAAGTTACTTAGCTTGATTTAAACATACAAAATTGATGAAAAGTAATGTTACATTTCTGACAATTGTGATGTTATTTTTAAATCTTAACAGCCATAGATAAATGGATCAACACAGCACAGATCCAGTATATTAAATTAGAACAACACACGTTTTAGATTGTGAAACATGCTAATCTAACTTTATAGTAACATTAACCTACAGACAACTGGCAACTGTTAATAATAAGGAACTACCATACCCATCAAGAATACGCATCAGTATTGAATCCTGTTGTAGATTGTCCTCTGGAATATTCTGAAAAAAAAAACCAACAATATGCTCATAAATTCAGAAGATGAAACTACTAAAAATAAATCAAATACAAAAAAGGCAAGAAAATGCAACATAAACATAAATTAATGGAAAGGTATCAGAAAAACCTTAGTTTTTAAAATTTCCTGTCACCAACCAATAGAAATATAAGCAAATAAACTCAAATACAGGTTTAACAAAAGAAAAAATCCATTAATAGCAACAAGAAAACTCTTTCCTAATTTCTTTTTGTAGGTTAAAGCACACAAATACTTTCTTTGGTTTATCAAATACACTGCACAATATATCGTATTTAACTAAACTAAATATTCCAGATTATACACAAAATTTAGTGTTTTATTAGTGCTTTACACCTTGTCTACAAGAAGGCATTTCGGACCAGGAGAGGATTGCGTGCAAAAAAGTTAGGAAACTGGTTAAAAAATTTCTGAAGGAACAATCCTGAAATCATGTGGAGTGATTTTAGGGAACCATGGGAAAAAAATCCAGATTACAAGGATAAAGGGTAGAACTCACATTACCGTGAATAGCTGGCATAAATGTTGCTGACCCCAAGTTCATTCAACTGTCACTGAAAATTTTTAATTTTCTGTTTGTGTAATATTTGATAAATTCATGTGCCACATTGTAAATGACACAGCTGAGAGAAATTTCTACAAAATCAAATACAAGCCTGGACTGAAGAAATGGAAACACTGATGACTTGAATCGGATTTTGCTATTACCTTAGCTGAATCTCATTAATAAATAAATGAAACGCTGATTATGACTTTGAAGGTTGACCAGAAAAGTACGAAAATTTACTTATGATAACAAGAAAAATTTCAAGTCGAGGTCACTCGTGAGGAATTGATAATTTCTAATGACATGAGGTAACAGGTACTAGCTGTTGATCTGTATCAAATAACAACGATTGTATTGATACAATAGAAAGCCTAATAAGTCTTTGTACCAGAGTTAGGACAGTCAGATACTCACCTCCAAAACCTACAGTTTAACATGAAATATAGTTTATGGAATGTATTTTTTGCTTACTTCACATATTTTTTTTATTTTGGCCAGGAGAGAATTGGGGTTAGTGAATGAACTGAGCTATGGTGTTTTGAAGGAAAGAAGCTATTATTTGTTATATTTTGGGAAACTATGGCAAACCCAAATCTCGATGATCTGAATGGGATTCAAACCTATGTCTGCATGAATGCATGGCACCAGAATTAATCTTTATACATACAAAAGCAAACTGGTAAAGGTCACAAACAGATGTCTGCAAAAAATCCAGTATCAGGAACTGAAAGAGTGACCTTTAATTTTGAAAGCAGGTACACTACAACTAAACTGCCAGTTTGCTCAAGAAAAATGGCTTTTCTTGAGCTTTTTTTTTTTTTTTTTTTTTTTTTTAAATAACCTTGGTAAGGAATCTAGAGTTAACTCCAGCTGTAATAGAGATAACTAGAAAATATATTGTCTCTTCTAAGACAAACTAGCAAACCAATTACAATTATCTCCTTATAATACAAGTTTCAGGATAGTAATTTTTTTATCAGTAAGAAATCTTGGAAGCATAAAAGTAACTGCACATTACTGGCACAAGTCAGTGGCCAAATAAGTGGTTTAGTATAGAAGTATAATTCTGTGCTCGCTTCAAAATGGAAAAGTAGTGCAACAGCAGAGTAACTTAATGGATTGGTTAGTGTAACACAAGAGTCGAGATATCAACCAGACATGAGGGAAAGGATGAACTACTTTGGTCCAGGAGTCAGGCTGGGCAGAGAGAAAGGTTAGAAGACAAGAGTGTGGGAATCTGTATAGTAAGAATATGTGAGGAGTGGAAAGGCTGATGGAGAAAAGAATCTTTGGTCTGTAATTCAAGAGGAGTTTCAACATAGGCTAAAAGAGTATGTGATCATAAAGGTCAGTTGTGATTGGCTAAAAGACAAAACTGATGGTCTGCCATATTTGACTTAGTCAGTATTATTCTGTAGTTTGTGTGATTTGGAAGTACTTTGCTAGTGTGGTGAGGGTAGCTGCCACAGTGGCTGCTGGATGCAATTTCTATCCACAACAATCTTGCATGCGAGTGATGAATTTGGGATAACAGTAAATGAGCGTGATTGCTGTAATTAATGTGAGCCAGTTAGATGCTGTTACTGTTTTCCAACCTGCAAACTGAATTCAGATTGTAGTCCATTATTGTACTAGTAAACCATAGCATTCCTCTCCGGACTGGCCTTGTGATTTATGAATGAGTGAATAAATTATTGTCTAATATCTTCAGCAATGAGTGTGTCTATGATATTTCTGAACACCAAAATTGTTATCTAAGCAATCTATTTAAGTGAGTGAACAATATTTTCCCAAGATTTAGGATGGGAACCAGGTTGATTATTACTAGACCTATATATCATTACTTTTAAATTCACTGGTACGATATCACATGAATTAAGACTGTGTGCTTTCAGGAGTATATACCAGTGTGTGGAGTGAACTGTAGAAGTTACAAAATAATCTAACATTCACCTAACTCCATGGCAAACTGTTGTTGTGTTCAGAAAATAATATCATTTTCAGTTGTAAAAGCGGATAACTTAATTGCTACACTAGTGGTAATTTAGTGAAAGCTACCTAATAAAAGTTAAGAATATGCAATGAGAAACACCATTAAGCAGACAGTGAAATGTGAACTTTTATAGGATACTAGTATGGTTGATAAGAATTACTTACGCAATACTTAGTACACATGTGGCCTAGCTCAGTTAGTATAGTGATTGAGTGCCAACATCATGAAAATCTTTTAACTATGAGTGGAGAGTAATGCTAACTCATTGAAATACTTCCCACTTCATTTTAATACTGCAATAAAATGCATATTATGCTGTTATGAAGAATGGTCTTCTCAGCAGCTAAAGAATCACAGACTCAATATACTAGCCATTTAGGTACAAAAAGTCATGGAAATACATATGTGCAGCTAGCTCTATCTCTACTATGTAGCCTGATCCTCAATGGCCAGGGAAAGGGCAAAAGCTATCGTAATTAAATAGGAGTTCACAAAATCACAAAAAAGAGTTGCGAAAATATATTTTTGTTTTTTAGAAGTGGCACATATGAATAGCCTCGCAGCAGACTCAGCAACAGTAGCTATAGCCATAACAAGTCCAAGAACATAATATGATCAATTCATGTAAATGCGCAGTCATATAGTAAAAGCTGCAGTTGGTAATACTATTTATTACTATTATGGAATGGTACCTGCCCATTATTGCCTTTATTGTATAATCAAATGCAGTAGTAAATAGCATAAATAGCATTACAAAATTCATCCATTTCACTGGAAATAATTTCAAAATTGTACATGCCTCATAAAATTGTTCAATTATTCATTATTGACTTTACTTTTTTCAATTATTTTCAAGAATATAAACAAACAGGGAAGCAATAAATTAGTCATCACAACTATATTATTTGAAGGAAACCACAATTCATCACTTTATGGAAACAGGCATCAAATGATAAACTTATCTCTTTCTGAAGCAACATGTGTGAATAATTGTCCATGAAACTTTCTCTCACTCCTACTGAAAGCAATAACAGGATATTAACTGATGTAAAATCACTCATAGTGAATTATGTGGTCAAGCCAATTTATTTTTTCACAGTTCGTAATTTTACCTAATATCTCTTATTCATTGTCATTATGTTGACCAATCAATATATATTTAATAAACTGAAACATAGGTCTACTGTGAGAATTACACCTACATAACTGAAACATGAAAGTAAGATATTCAAGAAAACAGTTTTCCCACAAATACAAATCCATGTTCATACAAACGTGAGTCATTTGCAACGTATTGCTAATCAGATAACGATAAATACAGACAAAAAAACTCCTGGACGTAAATCACCACACAGCACATACGAAATGATTAGAATTCTATTTATCAATTTAATTGTCTGAATGTGCTGCCAGACTATTGTAAATAGGCCTTTGTTTTCTGAGTAATGAATTTAAGATGTCGACATTAAATCATTACCGTATATTGACAAACTAATGTTTGCGTTCATAGTAATTGTAAGAGAATTCGTTCATACATTCCAACTGTTATAAACAATGCATATTTATATTTAAGGTAGACTTCATGTGATACAGCTTATACGAGTTAATAAACAAAATGTGATCGGGATTGTACATTAGCCACATACAGGAAAATAGCAATAAACTTTTCCAAGGAATCGCGAATGTAAGGCTCCTCCATGTTGTAGGACAGTAATCAGCAATGCGTGTACTCTACGACTCCATAAACATATTAATGGTGCAACCCACCTCTTCTTCAATATACACAGCCTCTATTGGCTCCATATCACCTCCTCTTCAAGTACTAAGAGGTGAATACACAATATCACTAACAAGTCACAGCAAACACAACATACGACTAAGAAACAGCTGGTAGATATATGGGTCCGCTACAAAGATACCACAAGTTCCAGAGGATAAAATCCATATTCAGTTTCTGTCCGAAAAATAACCAGGTAAATTTTAAATTATTTACTGTCGTTCTCTCATTCCATCCACACCAATAATAATTTGTAGGAACTTCTTTTTGTTATTCATCGAGATAAATCGATTATTAATCAATGTCTCAATAATGAATGGAATAAGAAAAGTAAAGTACTGATTATTATTCATTACAATTAGGCTTAAATCCAGGTGGCATTTTCCCTAGTAACCTTTGATTAAAATGTAACTGTTTTTCCCAAAGGTTCAGTTTTCGTCGTTGCTGTCTTGGGTTCCATTGCTCAGGTCATTTAAAGCTAAAATTTGCAGAGAGCAAATGTAGGTGGGTGCAGGAAAGGGGGAAATCGCAATTTAATTAAATTAAATACTAGAGGAAGAAATTTTAGCTAATATAAGCTTACCTATATTGTTACACATTTCCAGTACAAATTAATAAAGCAACATAATTCTGAAGTTTAATTTCACAAAGTTCCTTTTTTTCTTTTGCTTATGTCTTTTCGCCTCTTTGACGTCAAGATCATTAATGGCGGGAAAGGACTGGGGGCAAGGAATGGGATGGAATTCGTCCATGGCCTTTTGAAGGAAGCATCCCGGCAATCTCTTGGAGTGATTTTGGGAAACCATGGAAAACCCTAATCGGGATGTCCAGACGGGGATTGGGACCCTGTTCTTCCGAATGCGAGGCCAAAGCGTTACCACTCACCCACCACGCTCGGTCCCTATGTTTATATTAAATGTATCTTTTCATCTAAAACCTGTTATTACCGTTCCCTTCGCCTCCAACTTAAATTTTTTTTGTATTTTTAAATCAATATAACAGTAATCACTTATTTCTTTTCTTATTTGGACTTCAAGCGTTATAATTTCACGGTGAATTCATTGTTCCATGCTTCAAAGACAGATTTAACTCGTATCAAATTAGAACATACAAAAGTTGATAATGATATGTGGATAAACGTTATCTAACAAGATGCTCTTTATTTCTGGCGTAAAGTAAAGGGACGACGGGAACCACTGCTTCCCTGGCCTGACATGTCATCCATCGCAGATACATGGCAAGTTGACAACAATTTCCTTTTGGTCCTCCTGTAAATACCGTCGATGCTTTGTGGACCCGCCTACAAGCCGCGTAGCATTGTGTTCCCCAGCAGTATTTCCAGGTTCGCTTTGGTTCGAAGCCACAACTAATAAAGGGTCTGATGCCAGAACGAGGAG
>JARYHS010009186.1:1420719-1469095 GCA_031002005.1 Vandiemenella viatica | reverse complement strand
AAATTAAATGAACATTATATAAATATAGCAGAAAAACTGACTAACAGCCACAGTAGCAAGTCAGCTGCTCAGGCATTAAGGTGAACACAGATTCAGTATTCCATAGTCCAACCACAGAAAAAGAAATAAGTAAAATTATAAAGTCATTACAGAGGTAAATGTCCATGGGAACTGATGAAATATCCAATATATTTATAAAAGAATGTAATAGTTATCTTTTACAACCGTTAGCACACATAATAAATCATTCATTTACAAGTGGAACATTTCCAGATTCCAAAAAAATTATGTGTCTCAGGAAGCGTTAAATTGAATGGAGAGGTTAGTGTAGTGTATAGAGAACATTTGCTTGCAAGACATCCAATACACCATAACACCCGCTACTTCTCACCAATCTGATGACGTGTAAAAAGATTCAGAGCATGACATACATGTATCTGAGTATGAATTGGACTATTAGCTACAATCTGTTGTATATTTGAGTACTGAAGAACCATACTTGTAGAGGACAGAACTACTTGTTTTTAAAATTCCAAGAGCTACAGGGAGAAAATGAGCCTTACAGTTCAGAGTGGGTTTGACATTACAGATTAAGATTGAAATAGTGGAATGAAAATTGCCAAGAGAAAATTTACACAACTGAAAAGAAAAATACATGTACAATTTGCAGATTGAATAATAATATTTTTTTCCTTATGGATTTGTGTCTGATTGATGTCTAGGTCATTAGAGGAGAAAAGTACTGGGGGCAAGGAAAGTGAAGGATTTTGGCGATGGTCTTTTGAAGGGACCATCTCAGCAATTGCTTGATTTTCTGAAACCATGGAAAACCCAAATCTGGATTACCAGACTGGGATTCGACCCCATGTCCTCCAGAATACAGGGGCAGAATATCAACTGTTCACTCACTATGCTTGGTAATAATGAAATAAAGATTTTGAAAATTAAATAAGGATCGTAGTAGGTATTTCAGATCTGTCTAAATTTGTACCATATTAACTACCTCAGAACCAATAAGTACTACAGTAACTTGTACATATTTCCAAGATGTCACAGATTTACACATTTATTAATGGATTAAAATGATAATAATCAAACAGATACTGTATCACAAGAAATAATCTTTTTATAGCTAAAGAAAATGAATCAGATAAAAATGGCTACAGCATAAATATAAAATATAATTGCCTCATCTTACCTTCTTTGTGAAGCCACATTGGTGCATTTATGAAAATATAGTTTTGCCATATCTTCAAACCTTCCACAGCAATATGCACAAACATATAACGGAGCAGAAATAGCTGATATATGACTGAACACATGTTTTATCAGGGAGCACCAAGATAAAGTCTGTGCGCAGAATGCACATGAAGGTTCAAACAATGGCTCTTTGATTATAGTTTTCTTACTATGATGAAAATTATGGTCATACATCATTGACAGATTTATGAAAACCATGCCACATAGATGGCAAATGTGCAGTGGTGATTTTATATTTAGGACATGAGTAAAAACATGTTTCAGTTAACAAGTCCCACGTGGAGAATAGCTGAAGACAAATGGCACAGGTACAGTTCGGTGGACTAGCTGATGAAATAATAATGTCACTACTCTGATTAGATACACTATAAGTGCTCACATCAGATCTTACTAATGGCATACTTTGAACTGTCTGACGAAACAGGGGTTTCTGCGCCACGCTAGCATCATATTGTTCATAGCACAATGACCTAAAAAGAAAAATATAGAAAAGAATTTTAGCTTATTAACTAAAAAACAGGAAATAGAAAGAGAAATATATAGAGCTCTATTAGCAGAGCATACATATTGCATCAAACATGGCAAAATTTTGGATATTAATATAAATACTTTCTTAACAGTACATTACCTGATTCTTATAACTTAATATCATGTATGATACATGACAACAACTGAAAGGTAATAAACGAATACAAAATGTTTAGCTAATAAAATGATATTAGCATTAAAATTAAAAGCTTCAGACCATTTCTATACTGCCACAGTAATAGCAAAAATACTCCCAAAAATAGTAAGACAAAATAATATTCTCGTGTTCCCTGCTGGATGGTGTTGCAGAAACACAATTTGACAGATAGCTATGCTATTTTCAGTACATGACAAGCAGCTTCCAGATTTTATAGGCTTGCTGTGACTTCCTGGACTGGCTTAGCCTCACATCATGCTATATTTATATGCTTAGAAAAGATGCACAAATAACGTGGCTTCCTGGCCACTCATATATTCTCCACTGGACAAGTATATAGTCCACAACTCTTGGAGGCCTATTCTGACCGTACTCTGCCAGGGAATGAGATCAGATCTGCTAGGAAATCGGCAGCGAACGAATCCAAGTTTTTGTGAGTCTTTTCTAAGCATATAATAGACAACATGATATGAGGCTAAGCCAGTCTAGGCAGTCACTACCAGCTTGTAACATCTGGAAGCTACTTGACACCTGACAAAGACAGCAGAGCCAGCTGTCAATATGTTGTGTTCCTACAACACCATGCAGCAAAGCATATGAGCAGATTTTACAGCACCATCAAGCCAAGAAAATCCCTACTCAAACAGTGCTAACATGTATAATGCTGACACCTTTACACAAATTGTTTAAAATAATTATATATGTGAATCCTATAATTCTGAAGCTAATGTGTAATTAACAAAATATCTACCAGATAGTACACTATAATGTCCCAGTGCCTCTTGCTGTAATTAACAAGCTCTTTAAAACTATTTTTGCCATTCAGTTTTGATTTCTGAACAATCTGTATTATCTGCATTGTGCTGTATTGTTGATAATTATTGACTCTTGTCTTAATTGCATGACTAATTTATCCAATGCATTATTTTCAATCTGTGGTCTGTGAAGATTGGATGGGAGGTTTGCAGGGAGATTATTAAAAATTTAAGTAAGCTATCGTAACAAAAAACTGAGTTCACATGAAATAAATATCATTCTCAGTATGTGCAAGGGTATATGAGAGTATAAGCAAAAAGCCAAAAAACTAAACTTCTGGAAGCAATAAATATTTCACTAATCAGACAAAAACCTGGTATTTCCAGGATATTGGGATATCACTGAACTTTAATACACTGAAGAGCTAAAGAAAATGGTATAGGCATGTGTATGTACCACAGATATATGTTAACACTCAGAGTATGGAGCTGTGGTCGGCAAAGCCTATATAAGACAACAGGTGTATGGCACAGGCGTTAGATCAGTTACTGCTGTTACAAAGGCAGGTTATCACGATTTGAGTTTCGAATGTGGGGTTATAGTCGGTGCACGAGAGATGCGACACAACATCTCCAAGGTAGTGATGTGGTGAGCATTTTCTCATACGACCATTTCACGAGTGCACCGTGAATATCGGGAATCCAGTAAAACATCAAATCTCCAACAATGCTGCGACAGAATAAGATTCTGCAAGAACGGGTCCAATGACGACTGAAGAGAACGTTCAATGTGACAGGAAGTGCAACCCTTCAGCAAATTGCTGTGGATTTCAGTACTGGACCATCAACAAGTGTCAGCGTGCAAACCATTGAATGAAACAACATCAATATGGGCTTTTGGAGCTGAAAGCACTCGTGTACCATTGCTGAGTGCACAACACAAAACTTTATGCCTCACCTGGGACTGTCAATAATGACATGGACTGTTGATGATTGGAAATATGTTGCCTGGTCTGACGAGTCTCATTTCCAATTGTACTGAGTGAATGAATGCATATGGGTATTGAGACAACCTCATGAATTCATGGATCCTGCTTGTCAGCAGGGGACTGTTCAAGCTTGTGGAGGCTCTGTAATGGTGTGTGGCGTGTGCAGTTGGAGTAACATGGGACCCATTATACGTCTAGATGTAACTCTGACAGGTGAGAAGTACATATGTATCCTGGCTGATCACCTGCAACCATTTGTGTCCATTCTGCATTCTGATGGACTTAGGCAATTCCAGCAGGACAATGCAACACCCCACACGTACAGAATTACTACAGAGTGGCTCGCTCCTGGAACACTCTTCTGAGTTTAAACACCTCCGCTGGCCACCAATTCCCCAGACATGAATGTTATTGAACACATCTGGGATGCCTTACAATGTTCAGTTCAGAAGAGAACTACACCCCCTCGTACACTTCTAGATTTATGTACAGCCCTGCAGGATGCATGGTGTCAATTCCCTCCAGCACTACATCAGATATTAGTTGAGTTTATGCCACATTGTGTTGCAGCACTTCTGCGTGCTTGCGGGGGCCTTATACAATGTTAGGCAGGTGTACCAGTTTCTTTGGCTCTTCAGTGTATAATACTCTAACCGTTACATAAGATTACTGTTGGAGGCCCCAAAAAGTGGTTTCTATTTGAGTATTTAGATAATTACTGTTTTATAAGGGTATTGCTATAAGTATAGTCCTCAAGGGACTATAGTAATTGTCAATAGCAATTTATATGCTTCGATAGAATATAGGCTTTCTTGGTGAATGAATTGTATAAAATATTCTTGAGTTCGAGAAGATTTTACACAATGTGTATGGATTGTTTATAATATATACAAGGTAAAAAGAAATTAGTTCTATAGAGATTAGCATTTTGTGAAACTGTTTATGAAGTTTATTGGTCCTCAGCTTGAAAAATTTTGAGAAACACTGTTCTGGTGCTTTTGTTTGCCAGCTTAGAATTTCAGTTGGTACATACAACTAAGTCCTGACTATGGAAGAGATGAATCAAAACAAGTTTATAAGAGGAGCAATAGAGTATGTATAGTGTAATCTGTTATTAATTCTGTGTTCATTGCTACCCTGCTACCTTCATCAATAGCAAGTGATAGGTTTACTTCCCCTTCCTTCTCATTAACTCATAAAATAGATACAGGTGGCCCTCTTTAGGCATAGTACAAGACATAGTAACTGTATTAATAAAGAAACAAAAACAACTGATCAATAGACATAAAAGTACCTCCATATCGATCAACCGAACAATAATAGCAACTTTAAATACACATCAAGAAATTATAAGTATTGAATTATAAAACCCAAAAGATAAAAGTGTATTTAAAAACTGTAGAATACTCCAGTGTTGTTAATTAGAGCCAGTAATCAAATATAATTTGATGCAATTTTAATGAGACTGGATTCATTTCTAAAAAACCATTTTTCTCACACTTAATTTAGCTGTACACAAATTCACGAATATAATGTTCAAACAAATAACACACCATTAAGCTGAACTTTCTTGGCCTATAGCTGAATACAGTTCCAATTTGGAATAATTTAAATCATTTAGTTCTAGTCATCATTCAGAACCAATAATACAAAAATAGCAGATTCTGAGTTTTAAAGGCAACTACACAATGTTGAAGACTTTAAAGTAAATAAAAAAATCACCATCATCAAGCCAAATAAATCATTAAACAGCCAACAAACTACTGACCCACAGCACTCTACAACTGCTATTACAAACCTCTGGAAAAGTTCATTACAAACAGGATGGGCCAATAGAACCCAAACAAACAAGCTGACTTCAGATCCAACAGAAGCTTTAAAAATCTTGTGTTGTAGTCTAACTGCACATGTTGAAATCAGATTTCAAGACCACATTAGTGCTAATTGTCAACCTGACTGCTGCCTGTAGCATAGTTTTGAAGAATGGACTACTGTGCCAACTAATAAAAGTATTCCCATTCCAGGGTACATTGGGACTATACAGAAATATAATTTGAGATGGACACGTTTGTGTAGCCCAGGGAAAAAATTGAAAAAAGGTTCAGTGATAATAGCAATAGTATTTGATCTCTACATTTCAGATCTACCTAAAACTAATGACAAAAAAACTCTGCTGATTAACCACAAAAAGTTAAAAATAATCAACTTTCAACTATTGAGATCACTATTCTGAAGGATGAAGAAGTATTTTTCTTATTGGAAATTAGTACCAAATCTCAATAATGCAAAAGTCAATTGTTTTTTTTCTTCTATTTATTTATTTATCAATCTTGTTTCATGGAACCCTGCAGAGGAAGGACCTCTGAGATGTGAAACATGCCATGGTTAATACACATACATGCAAAATGAGTCTAATTATAGTGAAAAATCATATGTTACAAAGACAATTCAAGAAAACAAAAAATTAATAATTTTTACAACTGAGTTCTGCAAAAGGTCATATTGAATACAATTAATTATTTTGTTCAAATTCTTGAATGGAGTAGGGGTTGCCAATAATATAATATCTCAGTTTTTCTTTAAATATAGCTTTATTATCTACAAACTGTTTTATACTCTTGGGAAGTTTATTAAACAGATGTGTCACAGAATAATTAACTCCTCTTGTAATAATGACAGGGATATTTGTGTTTTGTGCAAGTTATTTCTGTTTTTTATGTTGAAATTGTGTACCTGTAAGATGTAAGCAGGTTAAAATGTTCTTTGACAAAGCACATGAGAGAATATGTATACTGAGAAGTCATTGTAAGAATATTTAGTTTTTATAGAAAGAGTTGTCTGCAAGAAGTTCTTGGTTTTACCCTACACAGCATCCTAATAGGTCTGTTCTGTGCTATGAAAACTTTTTTACTTTGTGAAGAGTTTACCCCAAAAAATTATGCCATATGACATCACTGAATGAAAATATGAGGAGTAGACTTGTTTCGTTAATTCTAGATCTGTTGTTTGAGGAAGTGTTTGTATTTCAAAGTGGCACTACTTAACTTTTTCAGTAGTGATATGTTCTCATCTATTTTAATATCAAGTAATTTTATTCTCATTGTTTCTAAGATTGTGTTACTTTTATAGCTTACTTTTAAACCTGGTTGTGCATATTTTTTTCTTTTATATTAGAACAACGAAAGAAAAGATGTGCTACAACAATACCAACATAAACATCAAGTGCCTCCATTTACTTCTTGTCTTTAAAAAACATGTGCCAGAAAAAAAGTAATAAAATAATATTGTAGAACAATATCATTCAGATTCTGTTATCTGGTTGTCTGGGTGGAACTGCATCAATTTACAGAAACCTAAAGTTTCAGCCATCATTCTGTGACTGTCTTCAGAGGACTGAAGCATTGTGGAACTGCATGGAGGCAGTAGCAGAACTGGGGAAGGGGACAAACTGGGGCACCGGTGGCAATATCAGGTTTGAAGGAGTGATACATGACAACTGATGTGGCGATGAACTTTTCTTTGAGTTTTACTACACAAGGTGGCAGATTAATCTCTGAAGAGGCAACAATCCCAAGTTTTTGCTCTGGCATGAAAGATTTATAGATCCATCATTGCATTGGGAGAGTGGGCACCAACAAAATTTCTCTAAAGTTCATATTTAAGAACTGTCAAACACTGAATACTGCATTCTATCTTTGCTTTAATAGCAGTGGAATAAGGAAAGAAGCCATTCAACTGCATTATAACAAGAGAATGGTCACAGGTTGATTCAAGTCTATACCATTACATTGGCTTCATATTGTTCTATTAGCAATCTGCAAGAAAAGTTCTATTAAAATTGTACATTAAAATCAAAAGCACTAAGGTAATTGCTCACTGTGATATAACATTTCTGGCAAAAAATTGATCAAAATCCATTAAATCATCTCTGTGACTGTTTCAAATACTTTCTGTTTACATCATGAACAATAATAACAAATGATGTGATTACTGGTCATCAAACCTCCATACGAAGTTAGTATCTTAATTGTGCCAACACAAAAAACTTAAAAATTTCAAATTGCCCATGAGCTGTAGTAAGACTTCAGTTCTATCGTTCATATCTGTGATGATTATGTGAAGATAATTTATACAAATGCAGAAGACTATTGATATAATTCAGAACTGTGGGTCTGCAACCAAATTTTCTACCAAACACTGAAGCCTCGGGTCATATCCAGCTGATCCCAAAATCTTGTATGGAAAACCTATATACAATAAATGGATAGCCACACTAGATGTTAAGCTATAACTATTTCTATTAGGTAGTTTAATGAATATATATGTGGGTCATTTATTACATTTTGTAAGTGATTTAGTGCCAAATGCTAAATAAATAAAGGTTCAAATGTATCATTTTAAGGACAATATAGGAACATCCTACAACAATATCAGGAACGTTGGAAAACCAGAAATAATATTGCAAAGTAGCCTCTTGTGCAATAGTTAAAAATAATCAGCAAACTGCCAGAGTAGTATGTTTTATATGACAAAGACAAGAAGTAAAAGGCTATACAAATGTACTTTATAGTACTATTGGTAAATGACATTATATTGAAGAAAACAAATTAAGATAAACCCAAAATCAATTAATAAAGACATTAATTGGTAATATGAGTATTCAAAGACTATTAAAAGTGTACATATTTTTAATCTAATATTTTTTTTAAAATTGAAATAAAAACTAACCACTAATGGAATCTAAATTTGAACCTACAATCCTAGATACAGAACCTGAAAAAAATATTTAAAAAATATGTGCTCATGACACAAATTAAAAATATAAATAAAACTTTAGTTACTATTTAGAATACTTCCTATAAGAAAGAAGACAGAAAAATTATTAATTTCAAAGGATCATTGTACAAGTTGTGTTCTAGTCTCAAGAGATGTTCATCCAGATGGAATCCTGAAAACAATGTTAAACAGCGGACTTAGCTAAGTCAATGAGATTAGAAAGTAATCTCAACAATAGTATCACACATACTCCATGCTCACTCAGTTTAAATTAATATGGGAACTGAACACAAAAGCTTTAGAAAAAGACATAGATCTAAAGAAAGAAAAAGATGTTACCAACAATAAAAGTAATGGACAAAAGATGAGACTTCAATATTAAATGAATTATTAATTCTAAACAATCATAAAGAATTAAGTTACTTAGCTTGATTTAAACATACAAAATTGATGAAAAGTACTGTTACATTTCTGACAATTGTGATGTTATTTTTAAATCTTAACAGCCATAGATAAATGGATCAACACAGCACAGATCCAGTATATTAAATTAGAACAACACACGTTTTAGATTGTGAAACATGCTAATCTAACTTTATAGTAACATTAACCTACAGACAACTGGCAACTGTTAATAACAAGGAACTACCATACCCATCAAGAATACGCATCAGTATTGAATCCTGTTGTAGATTGTCCTCTGGAATATTCTGAAAAAAAAAACCAACAATATGCTCATAAATTCAGAAGATGAAACTACTAAAAATAATTCAAATACAAAAAAGGCAAGAAAATGCAACATAAACATAAATTAATGGAAAGGTATCAGAAAAACCTTAGTTTTTAAAATTTCCTGTCACCAACCAATAGAAATATAAGCAAATAAACTCAAATACAGGTTAACAAAAGAAAAAATCCATTAATAGCAACAAGAAAACTCTTTGCTAATTTTTTTTTTGTAGGTTAAAGCACACAAATACTTTCTTTGGTTTATCAAATACACTGCACAATATATCGTATTTAACTAAACTAAATATTCCAGATTATACACAAAATTTAGTGTTTTATTAGTGCTTTACACCTTGTCTACAAGAAGGCATTTCGGACCAGGAGAGGATTGCGTGCAAAAAAGTTAGGAAACTGGTTAAAAAATTTCTGAAGGAACAATCCTGAAATCATGTGGAGTGATTTTAGGGAACCATGGGGAAAAAAAATCCAGATTACAAGGACAAAGGGTAGAACTCACATTACCGTGAATAGCTGGCATAAATGTTGCTGACCCCAAGTTCATTCAACTGTCACTGAAAATTTTTAATTTTCTGTTTGTGTAATATTTGATAAATTCATGTGCCACATTGTAAATGACACAGCTGAGAGAAATTTCTACAAAATCAAATACAAGCTGGACTGAAGAAATGGAAACACTGATGACTTGAATCGGATTTTGCTATTACCTTAGCTGAATCTCATTAATAAATAAATGAAACGCTGATTATGACTTTGAAGGTTGACCAGAAAATACGAAAATTTACTTATGATAACAAGAAAAATTTCAAGTCGAGGTCACTCGTGAGGAATTGATAATTTCTAATGACATGAGGTAACAGGTACTAGCTGTTGATCTGTATCAAATAACAACGATTGTATTGATACAATAGAAAGCCTAATAAGTCTTTGTACCAGAGTTAGGACAGTCAGATACTCACCTCCAAAACCTACAGTTTAACATGAAATATAGTTTATGGAATGTTTTTTTGCTTACTTCACATATTTTTTTTATTTTGGCCAGGAGAGAATTGGGGTTAGTGAATGAACTGAGCTATGGTGTTTTGAAGGAAAGAAGCTATTATTTGTATATATTTTGGGAAACTATGGCAAACCCAAATCTAGATGATCTGAATGGGATTCAAACCTATGTCTGCATGAATGCATGGCACCAGAATTAATCTTTATACATACAAAAGCAAACTGGTAAAGGTCACAACAGATGTCTGCAAAAAACCAGTATCAGGAACTGAACAAGGGACCTTTAATTTTGAAAGCAGGTACACTACAACTAAACTGCTAGTTTGCTCAAGAAAAATGGCTTTTCTTGAGCTTTTTTTTTTTAAAAAAAATAACCTTGGTAACGAATCTAGAGTTAACTCCAGCTGTACTAGAGATAACTAGAAAATATATTGTCTCTTCTAAGACAAACTAGCAAACCAATTACAATTATCTCCTTATAATACAAGTTTCAGGATAGTAATTTTTTATCAGTAAGAAATCTTGGAAGCATAAAAGTAACTGCACATTATAGGCACAAGTCAGTGGCCAAATAAGTGGTTTAGTATAGAAGTATAATTCTGTACTCGCTTCAAAATGGAAAAGTAGTGTAACAGCAGAGTAACTTAATGGATTGGTTAGTGTAACACAAGAGTCGAGATATCAACCAGACAAGAGGGAAAGGATGAACTACGTTGGTCCAGGAGTCGGCTGGGCAGAGAGAAAGGTTAGAAGACAAGAGTGTGGGAATCTGTATAGTAAGAAATGTGAGGAGTGGAAAGGCTGATGGAGAAAAGAATCTTTGGTCTGTAATTCAAGAGGAATTTCAACATAGGCTAAAAAGAGTATGTGATCATAAAGGTCAGTTGTGATTGGCTAAAAGACAAAACTGATGGTCTGCCATATTTGACTTAGTCAGTATTATTCTGTAGTTTGTGTGATTTAGAAGTACTTTGCTAGTGTGGTGAGGGTAGCTGCCACGTGGCTGCTGGATGCAATTTCTATCCACAACAATCTTGCATGCGAGTGATGAATTTGGGATAACAGTAAATGAGCGTGATTGCTGTAATTAATGTGAGCCAGTTAGATGCTGTTACTGTTTTCCAACCTGCAAACTGAATTCAGATTGTAGTCCATTATTGTACTAGTAACCATAGCACTTCTCCAGACTGGCCTTGTGATTTATGAATGAGTGAATAAATTATTGTTTAATATCTTCAGCAATGAGTGTGTTTATGATATTTCTGAACACCAAAATCATTTTCTAAGCAATCTATTTAAGTGAGTGAACAATATTTTCCCAAGATTTGGGATGGCAACCAGGTTGATTATTTACTAGACCTATATATCATATTTTAAATTCACTGGTACGATATCACATGAATTAAGACTGTGTGCTTTCAGGAGTATATACCAGTGTGTGGAGTGAACTGTAAAAGTTACGAAATAATCTAACATTCACCTACTCCATGGCAAACTGTTGTTGTGTTCGGAAAATAATATCATTTTCAGTTAAAACGGATAACTTAATTGCTACACTAGTGGTAATTTAGTGAAAGCTACCTAATAAAAGTTAAGAATATGCAATGAGAAACACCATTAAGCAGACAGTGAAATGTGAACTTTTATAGGATACTAGTATAGGTTGATATGCAAATATAGGCAAGAATTACTTACGCAATACTTAGTACACATGTGGCCTAGCTCAGTTAGTATAGTGATTGAGTGCCAACATCATGAAAATCTTTTAACTATGAGTGGAGAGTAATGCTAACTCATTGAAATACTTCCCACTTCATGTTAATACTGCAATAAAATGCATATTATGCTGTTATGAAGAATGGTCTTCTCAGCAGCTAAAGAATCACAAAATCACAGAGTCAATATCCTAGCCATTTAGGTGCAAAAAGTCATGGAAATACATATGTGCAGCTAGCTCTATCTCTGCTATGTAGCCTGATCCTCAATGGCCAGGGAAAGGGCAAAAGCTATCGTAATTAAATAGGAGTTCACAAAATCACAAAAAAGAATTATTTTGACATTACAAAAAAGTGTTGCAAAAATATATTTTTGTTTTTTAGAAGTGGCACATATGAATAGCCTCGCAGACAGACTCAGCAACAGTAGCTATAGCCATAACAAGTCCAAGAACATAATATGATCAATTCATGTAAATGCGCAGTCATATAGTAAAAGCTATTTATTACTATTATGGAATGGTACCTGCCCATTATTGCCTTTGATTGTATAATAAATGCAGTAGTAAACAGCATAAATAGCATTACAAATTCATCCATTTCACTGGAAATAATTTCAAAATTGTACATGCCTCAATAAAATTGTTCAATTATTCATTATTGACTTTACTTTTTTCCATTATTTGCAAGAATATAAACAAACAGGGAAGCAATAAAAATTAGTCATCACAACTATATTATTTGAAGGAAACCACAGTTCATCACTTTATGGAAACAGGCATCAACTGATAAACTTATCTCTTTCTGAAGCAACATGTGTGAATAATTGTCCATGAAACTTTTTCTCACTCCTACTGAAAGCAATAACAGGATACTAACTGATGTAAAATCACTCATAGTGAATTATGTGGTCAAGCCAATTTATATTTTTCACAGTTCGTAATTTTACCTAATATCTCTTATTCATTGTCATTATGTTGACCAATCAATATATATTTTAATAAACTGAAACATAGGTCTACTGTGAGAATTACACTTACATAACTGAAACATGAAAGTAAGATATTCAAGAAAACAGTTTTCCCACAAATACAAATCCATGTTCATACAAACGTGAGTCATTTGCAACGTATTGCTGATCAGATAACGATAAATACAGACAAAAAAAAACCTCCTGGACGTAAATCACCACACAGCACATACAAAATGATTAGAATTCTATTTATCAATTTAATTGTCTGAATGTGCTGCCAGACTATTGGAAATAGGCCTTTGTTTTCTGAGTAATGAATTTAAGATGTCGACATTAAATCATTACCGTATATTGACAAACTAATGTTTGCGTTCATAGTTATTGTAAGAGAATTTGTTCATACATTCCAACTGTTATAAACAATGCATATTTATATTTAAGGTAGACTTCATGTGATTCAGCTTATACGAGTTAATAAACAAAATGTGATCGGGATTGTACATTAGCCACATACAGGAAAATAGCAATAAACTTTCCAAGGAATCGCGAATGTAAGGCTCCTCCATGTTGTAGGACAGTAATCAGCAATGCGTGTACTCTACGACTCCATAAACATATTAATGGTGCAGACCCACCTCTTCTTCAATATACACAGCCTCTATTGGCTCCATATCACCTCCTCTTCAAGTACTAAGAGGTGAATACACAATATCACTAAGTCACAGCAAACACAACATACGACTCAGAAACAGCTGGTAGATATATGGGTCCGCTACAAAGATACCACAAGTTCCAGAGGATAAAATCCATATTCAGTTTCTGTCCGAAAAATAACCAGGTAAATTATAATTTATTAACTGTCGTTCTCATTCCATCCACACCAATAATATTTTGCAGGTACTTCTTTTTGTTATTCATTGAGATAAGTCGATTATTAATCAATTTTTCTCACAATAATGAATGGAATATGAAAAGTAAAGTACTGATTATTATTCATTACAATTGGGCTTAAATCCAGGTGGCATTTTCCCTAGTAACCTTTGATTAAAATGTAACTGAGTTTCCCAAAGGTTCAGTTTTAGTCATTGCTGTCTTGGGTTCCATTGGTCAGCTCATTTAAAGCAAAATTTGCAGAGGGCAAATGTAGGTGGGTGCAGGAAAGGGGGAAGATGGGTGTGTGGGGAAATTGCTGCCAGAGCGTGCGCTCATTCGCAATTTAATTAAATAAAATACTAGAGGAAGATATTTTAGCTAATATAAGCTTACCTATATTGTTACACATTTCCAGTACAAATTAATAAAGCAACATGATTCTGAAGTTTAATTTCACAGAGTTCCTTTTTTTTGTTTTGCTTATGGCTTTTCGCCTCTTTGACGTCAAGATCATTAGTGGCGGTAAAGGACTGGGGGCAAGGAATGGGATGGAATTCGTCCATGGCCTTTTGAAGGAAGCATCCCAGCAATCTCTTGGAGTGATTTTGGGAAACCATGGAAAACCCTAATCGGGGTGTCCAGACGGGGATTGGAACGCTCTTCTTCCGAATGCGAGGCCAAAGCGTTACCGCTCACCCACCACGCTCGGTCCCATGTTTATATTAAATGGATCTTTTCATCTATAACCTGTTATTACCGTTCCCTTCGCCTGCAACTTAAAAACTTTTTTGTATTTTTAAATCAATATAACAGTAATCACTTATTTCTTTTCTTATTTTGGCTTCAAGCGATATAATTTCACGGTGAATTCATTGTTCCATGCTTCAAAGACAGATTTAACTCGTATCAAATTAGAACATACAAAAGTTGATAATGATATGTCGATAAACGTTATCTAACAAGATGCTCTTTATTTCTGGCGTAAAGGGACGACGGGAACCACAGTTTCCCTGGCCTGACATGTCATCCATCGCAGATATATGGCAAGTTGACAACAATTTCCTTTTGGTCCTCCTGTAAACACTGTCGATGCTTTGTGGACCCGCCTACTAGCCGCGTAGCATTGTCTTCCCCAGCAGTATTTCCAGGTTCGCTTTGGTTCGAAGCCACGACTAATAAAGGGTCTGATCCCAGGACGAGGCGACTTCACATCACATTGAATTTTCATCATCAAAGTGCATTTAAAGTAATATAATTCTAATCAAGTGCCAGTTTGTCGTCATGGCTACAATTTTCCTTCAATGCATCACTATTAATATCTTCCACGCCTCATCAACACTCCCAAAACTCTCTTCACCATCCACCCTTCTTCCAATGATTCCCTTTTCAGATCCGTCATTATACCAGTTACTGATTGTGTTCTGCAGTAATTTCTACAGACTAATCCAGCTACCGATCTTTGCAACCCCACCAACTCCGTTATCTGAAGTTATAATGAAGATCCCTACACCATCATATTTATGCAATGGTCTGACCAAAGTTTTGTAACTAATTCCCCCATTTCTCTGATGCATCCATTCATCACACTCTCCAAGCTATGAAGGATATTGGTACTGTGTATCACGTAAATCATATTTAACTGCCTTGTCGTCACATTGATGGGACAGACGGTAGCTGATTTTTTGGGAAACAGACGTAATGACTTTTTTATATACTTGTTGAAAAGAATATCTTTGGGACTGATTGCCTTTCGAGCTAAAATGTATTTCGTTTTAAAGAACCATAAGTCTGAAAATGAGCTACTGTCGAGGATACTTTAAATCTGAAATGGGAAATCGCAAACGCTTACACCTGGAGATAACTGTAATAAGCTCATAACATATTGTCTGTGTCAATAAAGAAAATAGATTCTACTTCTGAATGTCCGTGAGTCAAATGATATATCATTTAAAACAGTTTACGTCCTTGGGTTGTGAACAGTGATACTAGGATAATCGATTAAAAACTGAACTCGGAAAGTGAATTTTTAAACAGATTGGTATGGAATACGATGGAAGTTCATATTACAGAAACAATTAGGCTATTAGGAAAGTGATATTAGGACAAAACATTTCATTTTAGTTGTAACATAGTTTATAGTAAAAAATAAATATTCCGATTTTGTTCTGTAACCGCAATAGAAGTTTTAATTAATAATGACATGTCGCTCACTAAGTTTTATATTAGTGTGACTACAGTTGGAAGATTACAAACATATTTCCATTGAGACTTCACGTATTAACGCCATATTTCCTCTCAGGCAAACATAGTGGCATGACAGGAAAGACCACAACCATACTCCATTGACCCACAACTAGCGGCTCAAGGACACCACACCTCCTGTTGCCCGTCGATCCCCTCGGAGCAGGCGAGAGGCAAATTTGTCAGCGGACACTCTTCTATCTTAACGTTTTGGTGTTAGGGCAGCAGAGTGGGGAGGTCTGAGGCATAACTGTGACTAAGAACTTGGGCTGCCAACTTATATGGAAAAAATTAAGTATACATTTCTATGGAAGAGTAAAATAAAAAGTTTACGGATAACAAGTATTACAAAATTTAGCTATTTACTGGATTAAATATTATTTTACATGCTTGTGGAACTAGTATACAGTTTTTGTTTTGCTTTAAAATTCCAAATATATTTTTATAATTAAATGAACGACTATTCACACTTTCTTTCTCTGTTTTAGCCAGTATTAATTTAGCTATGGGTGAACGTTCAAATGGCGGGAACAGGAGCATGTAGGAAACTATTAAGTTATATTTGATAAATTATCATGCGCCTTTTCAAGTGATGTATAAGTATTTTGTCACGAGTCAGTGATTTCTTCCGTCCCTCTTAGAAAAATATCGATTGCAAAGCGTGCGTTGCGTTTCATTGCGTCATTAGCTCCAATATGTCGTTTGGAAGAACTGCATTCCGTTTCATGACGTGTATTTTTATTCATTAATAAAGTAATTCCGCATAATTTATGGTTAGTACGAAGTATACAGGCCAAATTTAAATGATGATACATTATTATAAAGCAAGGTTGCAAATTTTTTGACTGGAAGGAACGATGGGAAGACGAAAAAGCGGAGGAACAACATCTTCAGAGCTACACACCACCGCTTGCGGTGTATAAATATTTATCTCTGTTTGAATAACATAGTAGTGTATTTACAGTTTTTTTACTTCTTTGAGATCATGAAAGGCAGAAGAAACTTCAGGTGAGATATGCTCTTACCCCTACCACCCAGCGTCCGACGTTGAATACAGTGAGTAAAGCAACCCTCACTAACGTCCCGCACCCTGGTCGATCCTCGCTCCATTTCCGATGGTTTCTGTAATCAGTCCATGCACAATTACGTTCCCGTTCCTTTCCATAACTTTTCTCCTGGCTGTAACGAACACAGGTCAATGATAAGGACGCTAAAGGATGTTATGAGGAGGTCATTGAATTTGAATCGCATGGTATATTGTTATTAGTATATTGGTGACATTGTTGTGCATCAGGTTGGTATCCATAAATGTTCTGATTGATGCTGCAGTATGAGTTCGCGAATTGACACTTCGTTGTGTGTAGCTACGGACAGGTTCACTACGGCGCAACATAAGCTAATTTCAAAAACAGTGAATATTTTTGCAGCAAGTCTGGGACGTCTTCGCGGAAACTAGGGAGTCATGAAGCACCATATAAATCAACAGTTCAAACACTTTTGTTATGTTCATTGAAAGTGGTTAGGCAATGCATGTGGAAACCCTCGTTCTAGTCGCTGAGTGCTAAACATTTAGGTGGCTCATACAATGAAATCAATTCGTCGCAATTCCCGTGAATTTGGCATTGGATACTTTTGCTCTTCATTGTTTATAAAGCAATATCAAGTAATTAATTAATTTAATTGAAATGGTGGCAATTGCCATGCACACACATTTTTCCCCTTTCCTTTTCCAGTCTTGCTATCCCCGCGATTAATTTCAATTTAAATTATCTGTGTTTTTTTTATTGTCATCATTTCTCTTGGTAATTTATATCAATCCCTGACCGCCCTACCTACGAACAATACTCTTACCTCACCCTTGTGCCTGAAATAGAGTACCAGTTTGTGGTCATGGTAATGTTTTCCTTTCCATGCTTACTTCTAATTATTACATCAATATCTTTCCACGCCTCATGACTAATATGTGCCTAATACACTCCCATTACTCTCTTCCAATGATTCCAATTCCAGCTCCTTTATCATATCAGTTACCGATACAGCGAATTCTCTGGTGTGATCTCCATTACCACCCTTACATAATCCAGCAAACGCAGAACTTGAAAGTGGTCAATAACGAGAAGAGGAGAAACTTTGTTATTGGTTTCGGAGAAGGCGGCAAGGGGACGACAGCTTTGCGAGCAAAATCATCTTTGGTTATGAGGTGTATTTCCACTTAAATGGATGTGTCAATAAACACAACTGTTGTTTCTGGCTGGTCAAAAAAATCCTTGGTCCTTACAAAGAAAGGAAATTCATCCACAATGAATGACAATGTGATGTGACTTTTGGGTGGGTGTCATTCTTTAAAGTTATTACAGTTAACGGATAGCAATACTTTATGCATGATAGATATTGTGTGTCCTCATTTCAGTGGGATGGACATTCAAGATTTGTGGTTGCAGCAGGATGATGACACCTGTTACACGTCCTGCTTAACAAACCCGCATACAATACCGACTATGTCCGCCCCCAGTCTGTCTACAACCAGTGGTGGATCTAGGAATATTCCGAACAGGGTCAAAAATCTGTAGGAATGCCGCCCCCATTTTTACCACCCCGTTAGTCAACGGCCGCCTGAAGCAACGGTTGAGCCCGCTACATAATACACTGCAAAGGGGGGAACATTAGGGAAGTGGCAAAACTTATTTGAAGGGCGGCGACCCTTTTTTTAACTTCACTAATTCTTCGGGGGTGACGATGGGAGATTATCGGTGTAGTGACGGTGGAGACGGCAATCTCACGGTTTTTTGCTCCAACTCAGAAAATTCCTAGATACACCACTGGTCGCAGGGTATATTATCAGGAACTGGCAATAGCTCTTTTTATAACGCATATATATATTTATATCAAAGAGTTCGGTGGTTCAGGATGACAAAACGGATTCTAAGATTGTGATGTATCGATGCCTACAATAATTTTAAAAATAGATAATAGAAATATATGCCTTTCTTGTTTGGTAAAGTGCAGTGAATTGATAAAGTGTTGGAGTCTGTAATTAGTTAATAGGGGGATATAACAACAAAGAAAGTTTGACTGTACTCAAAATGAAAAGCCGTTTCCGAGGAGTGAAACAGAAATTTGGTGACGTATTTTCTCGTCTAGTGCTTGGTAATGCAGTGGTTGAATAAAGCAAAGAAACATTAGGATGCGAGAATTATTCAGCATAAGCTGTTGTTATTTATTTATTTTGCGAAAAGACAAGTGGTAACTCCCTATGGCATATCCCACAATTACCTCCTTATTTTGTATGAGGAAAATTAGTGAACATAATTATTATTATTTTTACTCCGTGATTCACTAAAAGTGATTGGCGGAAGGAGCATTGCACATATCAGGAAAGGTAATAGTTTGGAAGGGATATATGGGATATTGTAGGAGGCGCCCATGGGCTATTACGAGGAACCATCCCAGTGTTCACCTGGAGCGATGTAGGGAAACCATGGAAAACCCAGATCAGGATGGTCGGAGCTGCTTTATCGAAAGCTACTCCTGTCAGATTTTGTGTTTACTCGCCCGGTAATTCCTTTCTATTCCACTCCCTAATCGCTCATGGAAAAAATGAGTACAGAAATGAATCGGTTCTGACCCTGATTTCTCTTATCTTATTTTCACGGTCATTCCGAGATATGAATGTTGCTGGTAGCAATATATGTTTGCTGTCATTCCAAAATACGGTCAGTCGAGAATTTTTCAATTAGCCTCCGTCGAGAGCAACGCCTTCAGTGCTCCAGGTCTTCCCAACCTAACTCCTTCAACATGGCACTTAACGCTTTCCCTCCAACTATATATACCTGTCACGAATCGGGCAGCTCTTCTCTGAACCATCTCTAATGTCCTCAACTAATCCCTTTTGATGGGGAACCCATACAGAGCAACAATATTCTAAGTGAGGCCTCACTAGTGACTTGTACGCAATCGATTTAACTTCCGGAGTGCATTGTTTTCAAATTACGATCTAGAAATCGAAGCATACGATTAGCTTTCCCAATTACATTCTCGATATATTCATTCCACGACAAATTATTACGAATTGTTACCCCTAGGTATATTAGCGGAATCTACCGTTCTAAGTACAGTACCGTTAACTGTATATCCAGAGCGAAATGGTGTCACCTTTTTACTTATACGCATGACTTGGCACTTTTTACCGTTTAACTCCAACTGCCAATCTTTACACCACGCAATTATTTTCATAATATCGTCTTGTAACAAAGGCGCAGTCGTCCTGGGTTGTGATTTCACGATAAATAATAGCATCAACTGCAAATAATCTTTTCATCCTACTTATTATGTCGCACAAATCATTAATGTATATGAAAAACAACAGAGGCCCTATCACGCTTCCCTGGGGAACCCCGGACCTCACTTCGGCAAGTGATGAACGCTCACCGCCGAGAACTACACACTGTGTTCTGTCCTTCAAAAAGATCTGCAACCCAGTTCGCATATTTGCCTAGATATGCCGTAGACACGAAGTTTCCTAAGTGAACCTAGTGTGAGGCACGGTGTCGAAAGCTTTTTTGAAGTCTAATAGAACTACATCAACCTGGGATTGCTCATCTATAATACGGCTCAAGTCGTGTATTAAGAGGGCAAGTTGTGTTTCCCATCATCGGCCTTTTCTGAATCCATGTTGATTTGGGTTTAAAAGCTCATCCTCATCCAAAAACCGCATGACATTTGAATAGATGATGGGTTCTAAAATCCTGCAAAATATTGAAGTCAACTGAGATCGGCCTATAATTTTGAGGATCATTAACATTCCCACTTTTTGAACACTGGACTTACGATGGCAGTCTTCCATTCGACTGGTATTTTTCCTTGATCCAAGGAGGTGTGATATAATTTCATTAAATACGGCGCAATTTCCTTTGCGTACCTTGAGTAGAATCTTGTAGGAATACCGTCTGGTCCGGGAGCCTTATTGGGATTCACATTCATAAGCAGTTTAGTTATTCCCTCGACATCGAGAACGAGATCTTTCATAGTTTTGTTGGTACGGTTGTTAAATATCGGAATCTCCTCCGAGTTTTCTGTAGTGAAAGCATTTTTAAACACATTATTCAAAATTTCTTCTTTCTCTACGCTAGTTTCTGATAATTCCCAATTTTCCCTAATCAACGACGGCGTGACCTTACGAGAGCATGTTACTAATTTGACATATGACCAGACCTTTTTTGGATTAGTAATCAGATCTTCGGATAAATATCTGCCTTGTAGTTCTTTAAATGCATCACGCATTGCCTTACGCACGTCCGCTCGCAACTGGACTAATTTAGCGCGATTAGATGAGTCCCCCGATATCTTTACCTTGGCATGTAAACGACTTTGCCTCCTGAGCAAACGTTTCACTTCCTTATTGAACCACGGGAAGTTCTTACTAACCTTAATAAACTCCGTGGGAACAAATGATTTAAGTGGGTCATATTATTTATTTTAAATTAAGCCAAAGTTCCTCAACATTTGTATTAATAGTGTACGTTTCAAAATATTTCGCCAAATGATTCGACCATAAATACCTCGTTTGCCTTATCGAAACAATATACGAGTTTGTCTTTATCATGCTTCAAATTCAGCCTAGATTTTAAAGTTACCACAACCACCTTGTAATCACTTATACCGCCTTCTATACAAACTTATCTACAATATTCGGATTGTTAGTAAGAAAAAGATTCAAAATGGACGAGGAATCTTTGACGTTCCGCGTTGGCTCTTCGACCATCTGTTCAAGAGAGTTTTCGGCGAATGATTCCAGGAACGTTTCGGTTATTAACCTATCTCTTCCGCATGACTTGAACGTAAATGTGTCCCAGTTAATGGAGGGTATATTAAAATCACCTCCCTATAATCAATGTATGTCCCTGAAATTTCTGAGAAATACTATTAGGTGACTATCTAAAATACTCCGCGTTATCTAATCCAGAGTCCGGAGGTCGGTCAAATGATCCTATTATGAACTTTAAACTTCTGCCAATTTTTACCTTCACCCATATTAACTCGCAACATTTATCCGTTTCATTTACTACGGAGCAATTGATGGTTTTATTAACGGCCACGAACACACCTCCATCCATTGAGTTAGTTCTGTCTTTCCGAAAAACATTGAATAGAGGAACAAATACTTCGCTAGATTCTACCTCTGGCGTCAACCAGCTCCCGGTTCCTAGTATTATGTTAACATCGTTAGTCGCAACTGCAGCGTGGAAATCGGCTACTTTCCCTCTAATACTCCGACAATTAAGGACCATTATCCTAAGCGGTTTAATATCTGTATCTGTAGAGTCTAAATTCGCATTTTTTGCTATTTGCACTGTGAAAGGAAACAGGTGAAGTATTTGCAGCTGTAAATTTTGATTCATTCACGCCGTCACTTCCAGAACCATGATCTAGATTATCGTCACGTCTTCTTCGTTGAACTGAGGGATCCTCGGGCCTCACGGTGTTCCTAAACAATAATTCACATCAAAACGGTCTCATATTTTAGCAGCCACCTTGATCGCCATTCTCGGTGTGTAGTGGACGCCCGACCTGTCAAATGCGTCCCAGCTGGCAGCTATCATCGGTCGAAGATCGACGAAGCCCCACTTGTTTCTGCGACACAACTCCTGTAAACTACAATTCAAATTATAAATCTTCCACCATACGGCTTCCCCACAATCGATGTGTTGCTTATGTGCATCCCCTTCAATACCAGGACTGCTCACTCCACTGTGACAGATCATCGCTGGCCAAGACTGAGCCTCTGGGTTTGTTCCCCGTTCACGCTCTTTTGCCAAACATGAACTGCCTCTGCTCGCTACTCCTTGTTCTTCCTGGGGTTGTAATTATTCTCCCTCGCTCACGTCTTGGCCACCAGAGCAGGAAGAGACCTTTGGCAAGGAAAGTCAAGTCGACCTGTCCCTTTAAGAAAGAACCCTAATAACTGAGAGCAACACCTGGCTCTAATTATCTCATCATCGACCAGCCACAGAAATCTCATTAAAATAAAACTGAAGTAAAACACCCATTGTCAGTTGTACGTCGTTCAGAAAACAGAGTTTTTGCGTAACAATTTTGGGGGGGGGGCGTGGAGTCCCCAGCAGAGTATTCCTAAGGTGATGAGGGTTTCATAACTCTGATATTAGAAACTGTACTATCTTCTTCGAATATTGCATACATTATCAAATGAAGCGTATCAAGGAAAGTTAACACAGCAGTAATTTCAACTGACTTTTTTTTTTATACTTCATGGTATTCCTTTTTCCTGTTGACAGGTATACACATTTTGTTTGTATAATAGCATTGTAAATGTGCTATAGTATTACCGCTTAGTGTTAGATATATAGAACCATTAATATATACCAGTTGAGGAAGTGATTGATATCCAACCACGTATAAACAGCAACGTAGTTTTCACGGGTGTAGCATTGTGTTGTAAAAAAACCATATTATGACGGACTATTTCCGTCATCTTCCTCAGGTGCGAAAACATCTGTACTGGTCGAATAGTGTTATGGAAAACAGCAACACAGCTTCAGGACAGCCACTGAAGGTAATCTTATTTAGTCATATTTTTTACATACTTATTGTAATTACCAACATCTGCAGATTAAACTGAAACCGGGGTGAGAGAAGACATACTGTTTGGTTATGCACACTGAACAGGAAAGCCATTCAAGTTGCAGATGTGGAACGGTACACTTTACGTTGTATCTGCTTACTTGAAACAATAGTTTGTAATATACTTTCTCTTTGTTAAATCTGTATATCGTATTAATTGCTTAATATATTGGTGTAGCCAAATGAGAGGTAATTATTGTGAAGTGCGTGGCTGCATTCATAAACCTACAGAAACAAAATGGTTAATCAAAACTACTGAAATAATCCAAGAAATATTTGTTAAAATCGATACTATACGGGTCAACTCAAAGACTGTTCATGGCTGTCATGTCTCTGTCTTGATTCTGTAGGAGCAGGAATTTCAGCAGTTATTTGCAGTTCATACAAAAGGAAAGAAAAAATATTTGTTCTGCGAACTATTCATTTGCTGGTTAGGTTTTAGTTTGTCTAGCCTTATTGCTGGAAAAGTTATAACATTACTAACGAAACTGATCGAAAGGTGAGAGCTGTAATTATTAACCCTGCATTAATAAAAAAAATTGTGAACAGATCTGTGACTCGAAAAATAAAATTACTGCATAATTCTGGACAAAATCTTACTTCACAAAACACTTAATCAGTTTATATGTGTTACGAGGTAGTTGTGAGCATTCCTGACCATTTGAGTGTATTTTACAAGCGGTGCCAGGCGCTGTTATTTGCTAAATTAGCTTAAATGTCTGCGGATATCACATGATGCGATTAAAACGAGACAGGATTGTGAACAGCTGTAGAAGCGCCCCTTGTCAGTACGTACTGTATGTTCACATGTATGCTATGTAGAGACAGAATAGACCTGGAAAAACTTAATTTCGGGTAATTTCAGTCTACAACGCCAGAGGCGGATCCAGGATTTTTGTTTGGAGGGGGGGGGGGGGGGGGGTTGAAGCGGACTTTGGTTTTGGGGGCTTGGCTTGAGTGAATGTTGGTTCAGTGGATTTTGGTTTTGGGGGTGGTGCTTGAGTCGGCCATGAGTCTTTATAGCCTCCTCCGGCCTCCAATCTGTAGAGCCAAGAAAAAAAAATGGTCTCAAAATTACAAATGTCGGGGGTGGAGCGAGATACCTTTTGGGGGGAGGGGCTTTGAGGCCCCCCCCATGCTGGATACCGCCCCTGTACAACACTGTATACCGTAGACAATATTATTTTGCTCTATGGGCCTGAAGTTCTCGAATCGTCACTAACTGTCCCCCTTACAATGTTTTCAGACTTATTGATACTGTCCTCTCGTTCTTGTGCTTCATTAATTATTTGTAGAATTTCTTGTCTAATTCGATTCGTTTCTCCCTATATTTTTAATGCTGGTTCCTTCCTTAAATCATTAGTTTCTTCGATTCCGAGATCACCCTGTTCAATTTCAGTTTTCAAATTACCATTACCTACATCGAGCTCTTCGGCAGGGTCAGAAGTATTTTGGTCCAGATAGCTCATGTTACAACATACACGTTGCGATGCTGCTTCTCTGACATTATATTCTTTACTCGCATAGTTCATATTAAATTTATTAATCTTTTCCCCGAGAATTCTTCCCAATTCAGAAATATCTGTTTTAAAATTATCCATAATTTCTTCCTGCATTTCTCTATTTTGCCGTAACAACGTTCAATTTGATTCACTAGCAGATACAAAACGTTACAATTATCTGTTATCTGTTCCTTTGTTTCTTCCTGCTTAATCGTTACTCCATCCGGTGATACTAATAACTCTCTTTCTTCCGAAAATGTCAAGCTATAGTTGTTTATTGCTATATTACTGTTATTCAAATTATTTCCGTCGTCTATTATGATGACTACCCTAACATTTTCTTTCCTATTACTTTCCGTCATGTTTTAATCAAATTGGTAACAGTTACTTTCTAGTATCTGTGTACACATATAAATGTAACATTTAATTTTATTCAATATCTAATTACGTTCTTTGTAAATGAGAAAACGACTTTTATTTTAATTTCAATTTCGAACTTCAGAAATATTAATAATCACTACAAAACTATACTTATTTCCGAATTTATACAAATCATTCACAAATTCGATATTTCACAGATAATGTATGCATAACACTAACATATTGTAATAATCTCTGTGCTGGCATTGTGATTCATAGATCTAGTGAATTTCTTATAAGAAAATATAGTTTACTCATAATAAGTTCCAGTTTATACTCCTTACTTTTAAATTTAATCGTCTCAACGATTACTATTTTAGATTTAATCAATTGCTTCTTATCACCCAATTTGTTTCGTTATGTCTGTTACTTTAATTAAATTCAAAATTTTTATTCAATATTTTTCAGTGGTTATCAATCTTATAAGTATTTTATTTTATGAATAAAAACAAGTTTTCTACTTCCCTTCTTAGCGTGGTATCCTCAGAAGTTACCGGTACTTTTGTATATCCATTACATTTTTATGTCCTGTCACGGTCGCCAATTTGTAATGAACTCGTTTGTGGTATTCTTCACACTCTTACATTCATCTCATATTTCTACCTTTAGAAAATAACTGATATTACTTTTCCTTATGTTTCCAGCGTCAGACCAGTTCAAATAGGATCTTTATTCAACCTTCTATGTCTATCGCTGGTTTTCATTTGATAACTACACTGTAATTCAAACTACTATTAACAAAATCATACCTAATTTACTTTAAGAATCAACTCCATTGTCTGTATTATAACTTCAAAATAAAATAAAAGTCTATCACCTATATTATATCTTCCAATTTTTTTCAAATGACAACCAATTACAACTTTCATATTTCATTAACTTTATCATTATACCAAACTTCTGCCCTCAGGCTAATATTTTCCAATACTAATCCCGCCAGGATTTTTTTACGGCTACTCCATTAAGCTTTTCTCATCCACACCTTCTCTCATTACATTTTTTCATCATCTACTTTTTCACCAAAGATCTCTTATACCTCTCTTGAAATTCTGTGACATTAGAAACTCAATGTTAGTATTTAAAATTATAACTACTAAATAATAAAAAAAAAAAAAAAACACAAATGGTGAGGTTGTGTACATCACAAGGTATAGAAATTTGAGAGGTCTGAGCCCAAACTAAGGTTTCTTCAACAGTTGAGCAAACATATTCCGTTCAATTCAAGATAGGATCTGACATTCATCACAATGGAATAAAGAATGTGATCGAGCAGTTCTTTCAGTATGAAGGCAACTAAAAAAGGAAAGGTTTGATTTTTCTATTGTGAATATTTTTATCTTTCTTGTTCATTGGTATATTAAGATCTACTCAAGACTTCTGAACATATGGCTCTAGCAAATTTAAGCATGATACTTCTTGTTAATCAAATTTTACCTAGGCCAACAAAATACATATATAATAAAAAACTTTTTCATATTATGTACTACTGGAATGCAAGTACACACACTAGTTGGAAATTATAAACTTGTATGTTAAAGTCACTTTCCATTCAATATTTCCCCACATTTGTATAGTCTAGAGACCAGTTTAGATGGCCAGGTGCTAATGTCTGCATCAATTTTGTACAATCATTAATCAGTAGAATAAAATTTCAAAAAAATAACAATCATATCATTCACATGAGAATATAAGGGATATTAATACAAGATATTAACTTTTTTAGTTCTTTTATTGATTATAAAATATCACAGTTTTGTCTAATTTCTGTCTGATTGACCCTTTCTGTTTTTCACTGTGCATTTTTTCAACATGATACATTCTCAGTCTGACAAATATATCAATAAGTTTCTTAGGTTGACATGAATTTCAGGATAAACATTTCAAACATGTAATCATTAAGTTCAGTAAACAAATTATCAAAGTTACATCCCTTTAAAATAGCTATTATTATTTTTTGCTTTAAATCACTTTACATTACTTTCAAATCATAGTGGATGAATTAATTCCTTACACATTTTTCAGCACTTCTTCATATATGTAAAACACTTGCTGAGGCATAATGCAGTCTCCCATTACAATTAGCAGTAATAAACATAGAAGTAGAGGAAACATTGTTATCTGTGAACAGGAAAGATACACAAATATAGCAAGAGACAGTCTTTGAAACTTTCATGGCAACAAATCCCGCAGTATAAACAATTCAATTTTAAACATCATTGGAAAGATTTTCTTAAATGATTTATTGTTATATTTCTGGCAACTTCCTTTTCATATTTGTTCTTGACTTTCCAATGCTGTATTTTTTTTTTTTTTTTTTTGTTACTAATTCATACGTCACACATTTTACAGTTTTTTTGTCATATGTATGGTCATGCTGCACATAGTAGTCTTGCTTTCTGACTTCCTGATAAATATTTTCAGAAAGAATTGGCATACATATTTCCTGTGGAGGAGGTCACGCAATAGTCTTCTTAAAAGTATTACATACTGTTGATAGTACCTATATATTTCACATAGCGTGGTAGTAATTTAGAAAACAAGGAAGAATTTCTACAGATATTTATTTACAAATTGTGTAGTACTTCTATAAATGCCACAGCTTAAATAATAAATCTTTGATACTAATAATAATAATATAGTATTTTGCATATACTTTATTACAAAGCTTATAGTCCTTACCTACGATTTATGTCTGGAAAGTAGAAAATTGGTACCGTAGTGGGTTTTATAAATTTTTAATGACATTATTCTAAAAACTTTCATTCCGGAAATTTTTGGTACACGATCCAAGGGAGTAAAACTGACGCAGCGTATTTTGACTAATCACTCCATCAATTTATTCAAATCTCTGAGCGGAAATCTGTATCGAAAGAAAATTTAAACCGGTGATCAACACTATCAGATCACATCCAGCGGTTAAGATAGTAGAAGATTCCAAACTTATTTAAATATATACTTACCTGTAAAACGACAAACCTGTGCCTTCTGTAACAAGGTTGATGCATTTGTATGTAGCGCAAGACTTAACCATCGCGGAAAACACTTGTAGGCCACAAAAATACGAACACTAGATTACTTCTACACGTCTCAACTGTAGAAACGTACACACTGAAAGCTACCGATTCCCCCCAATATGGCGGCAGGCGCATCGTTCAATTTGTGAAGGAACACTAGCGCCGTTGCTCCTTCTAGTGTACAATTTTCAAACTTGTTTGGCTAGATGACCTACTGGAATATAACCGCTAACTACTCGAGCAGCTCCCTCAGTTCTGGAGTGCTCACGTCGTGTGCTGTCCGTCCCTCCTTGTCCCTCGCCGTCCTGTCCGCCCCGGCCGCCAGCAGCGCTCTCGCCACGGCGGAGCTGCCCCACCAGGCAGCGTAGTGCAGCGGCGTGCAGCCAGCACAGTCAGGCACGTCGACGTCCGTGGTCTGCAGCAGCAGCCGCGCAACCTCCTCACAGCCTTCCCGTGCCGCCAGGTGCAGCGCAGTGCTCCCCCGCTTGGTTCTGGCATAGGCGTCCGCCCCGACCGCCAGCAGCTCTCTCGCCGTCTCCACGCTGTCTGCATACCGGGCCGCGTAGTGCAGCGGCGTCCAGCCACTCGCGTCCCTCACGTCGACGTCTGCGCCGACCAGCAGCAGCCGCACCGCACCCGCGTTGCCTGCGCCCGCTGCGCAGTGCAGTGGAGTCGCCTTGTCGCAGTCCCTCGCCGTCCTGTCGGCCCCCGGCCTCCAGCAGGGCTCTCACCGCCTCCTCGTCACAGCACAGCGCCGCCCATTGAAGCGACGTCAGTTCGTCTACCCCTCTCACGTTGACGTCCGCCCCCGCCGCCGCCAGCGTGGAGACGGCTCTGCTCCTGCCCTGCTCCACCGCGCTCAGCAGCGCAGACCGCCCCCACATGTCGGTGCCTCCCCCGGCACCCGCCCCCAGCAGCGCCCTGACGGTGCGCACGCTGCCCGTGTCCGCCGCCAGCAGCAGCGGCCTCTTGTCCCAGTCCTGCTCCCCCGCAGTGGTGTCCGCCCCCCGCCGAGCACAGTAGCTGCGCTGTGGCCGCGTGTCCCGCCGCCGCCGCCAGCTGTAGCGGCGTCCTGCCCTCTGTGTCCCTGCACTCCACCTGGGCCCCGGCCCTCAGCAGCACTCCCGCCACGACGGGCCCCAGCCGCCGCCTCCACACGCCGCCGCCTCGTGCAGCGCAGTCCACCCGTCACTCTCTCTCGCCGCCTCCAGGTCCGCCCCCGCGTTCAGCAGCATCCGCACGGCGGCGGGCTGGCCGTGCCTCGAGGCCACGTGCAGTGGCGCTGACGACGCGTCGTCGACTGGCTCGTTAGCCAGTCCTGGCCGGTGCTGCAGCGCCATCCGCAGCAGGTGCAGGTGTCCCGCCCGACACACTTCATGCAACACGAGGCGAGCAGTCTCTGGAGAGTCCAGCCGGCGCTTTATAATCTCCAGCTCGCTACTGCTGATTGTATCGGCCTCCAGCAGTTTTTCTAAGACCTCAGGAAACACGCAGATAGGTCTGGAAACCACATCCTTCATCGAGGAAGCGCTCAACATCACATCAGCTTCTCGTCCATTGCAGCCCTGTATTGAGAAACATCAAATTGACATAAGCACAAATCACCCTTAAAAATTATCAACAACGTCATTGTTACCAGTACTGTTTGATTTATATTTTGGCATCCAACGCCTAAAAACTTTTATTTATCTTAAATAGTTCTTTATATTCGTTTCTGATCAAATAAAGTAATATAATGTGTTTACCATGATTTTAAACATTCAGAAATTATTGTAATCATGAAACAAAATTTCACCAGGATAAGTTTTTTTTAAAGACGGAACGCTTTCTTCCAGTACGGGAGGAGGCCAGGTTTTGTTTACTATCGTTTATCATTGGTGCAGTACATATCAGACATTTGTATGTGTGATCTCTATTAAGTCGATATTGGTTTGCAGTGGAAAGTAGTTTGTGGAAGAAGCTCACTAGAAAGGAAGAGACAGGATAGTAGGTCATATTTTGAGACATGTTGGATTGGTTAATTTGTTAGTGGAAGGAACAGTCGAAGGTTAAGAACTACAGAGAAAGACAGAATATATGAAGCAGATAACGTGGGTTGTAAGGGATGTGAGATGAAAAGTTTAGCGCAAGATAGGAAGGGATGGAGGATTGCATCAACTGATAACAGTAAAAAAAAAATGTTGGTTTACTTGCTCTCCTAATATTTTTTGGTAACTGTTAGTAATGAGGTCTATGCATATATCAAATTCAAACCATTAACTCCATTACTGCTCATGGTCTTCCCTGTGTCGGAGGTTTTGTACAGTCAATTGGAGCGCATTCCCTTACTTAAGGACTATGCAACATGTTCATTTATTACAGCTTACGCAGTTCGCAGATAGATGACTGGATGTTCCATGTCATGAAGCAAGGAGTAGCAGCTAGGCTATGTCACCTGCACAGTGCGTCGAACAGCGAACAAAACATCCAGATACAACCAGACTGTTCCAGGATACAAAATAACTAACCACCCGTTCTCTTTAGAAGACTGTACCTGCTACAACTACTGTGGGGACTATTCTCAAGAAATATTTTCTTCAATTACCAAAATATTCAACAAAAAAAACCTTGGGAATGCTAAAACAGAAAGCTGCGAATTCAGTTAATTAGTGCTGCAATAGATTAAATGTTATTACAGCAAACACATTCAAAGGAAAAGAGTCTATGTAGTTCCTAACTCTGACGCTAGTTGTCACCACTGCAGCATTGTCCCTCTAGTCCTCATCGTTCACTCACTGTTTATGACTGCCAAGAGTCTCCAAACAAAATAAGGTGCATCGTATCCACGACTTTTACGGAAAGTCACTTTTCTTTTGGTCCCTATAGATTATTTCTGTTGTTAAAAATTATGTTTGTCTGCTATGTATATAAGTTAAAATGATAAACGCGCACTTAACCTACTGAATACACATTTTAACAAACTGAAACAATGGATCTATCAGACCTGTATCAAATTAACCAGTTTGTTCCGAAAGCCATAATTATCGTTCGATTATTTAATTTAATTGCAATGGAGCACACGTTCAGGTGGCAATTTCCATACACACCCAACTTCCACCTACCACTGCACCTACCTACATTTGCCCTCTACAAATTTCAACTGTAATAGGCAAATTGTAATTATAATGTTCAATTGGAATAGAAGTAAAGTTACAGCAATAAGCTGTGAGGCGGTCGGCGTAGCGGACAGCGGCCGAGGGAAGTAGGTTTCGCTAGTGTCAGCGGTTGTGCAAACAATCAGCTGCAATACAGCAAAGAGGTCGCGAGCGAAGGCTCTAGAAGCTAACGCAAACAGCTGACCCAGTAATGGCAGCAATACGTGACCAGCCATCGTGAAGCTTCCAGAACACGATGGATGGGCACGGCCTAGCCGCAGGGTTAGGAAAGCGGTCACGCTGATGTCACTCTGGGTGGCCCGATATAAGGACACGCCCAGGGGTCGTAAGGGATCAGTCTGGTCAACCAGGACCAGTCATTATGTGGATTCGAGTATCTACTGCCGCGCGCCACACCCGCCTGACCGACTAGTGCTACCGCACGATGATAGTAAAGTATATGCCCAGTTGGCATGTTAGCAAACTATGGAGTTCTGTTGCTGGGGAGCCACTCGACATGTATTAGTTGAAGTTGAACGATAATAAACCAGAAGAGGTGTATCCATTGGTGTCAGATGAAGTTCACTTCATTACCATTTGCTCCTCAAGAAGCTTAGTAGCCTCCGCTAGCATGCGAGACGGGAAGAACGCCAGCGCTGTGTCGACAAGTAATATGCCTGACAAGTAAGTTCCACCCACCGGCACAGCAGCATAGCCGACTCAGCCAATCCCTGACAAATCAGTAGCGGGCTCACACTCCATCATAATGGGGTCCACTACATTTGGTGATCAGTCGTGGCTTTCGAACCAGCCATCGGTCAGAGAACAACTTGTTCAATAGAGCCGAGGTCGAAACTGAACGCAGCGGAAGAAGAAAAGAAGTAGAAGAAAAAGAAGAAGAAGAAGAAGCTAAAAACAACGGAGATAATTGGCCTTGAGTAAATGTAGCCCCTTGGATGTGGCGTGCAAGATAGGGTGACAGCCACGCAGCACCGCGGCAAGAAGCAACGATTCGAACAGCGCGGGCAGCAGCAGTCGCAGAGACATCTTGCGGCGGCAGCTCGGGGAGCTGCCGATTGCAGTGCGGGCCAGCCGTCAGACGGAGTTAGTCTTCAAGCGGAGCAGGAGCTGTGCAGCCGGCGGCGCGGGTCGACTCCTCACGCGGGTCGCAGGGGGCGTGTCATCAATCTTCTACACGGGGTGAGTAGTTTTCAACCCAAATTATGACTAGTACAGTCACTCAGTCACAAGCACAAACCGTGCAACAAGCGGTAAGTGAAATTAGCCAAAGAGTTGAGAATTTAGAAGTCCAGACAGCTTTAGCTAAAGACGAAATGAGAGAATTACAATTACTAAGCACTTTTCTGTCTCCAAGTTTGACATTCAGTGGCGAACCGGGAGAGAGCGTTAAAGAATTCTTTTCACGGTATGAAAATATAGTAAATTTGTTTTCCTTGTCATCTCAAACAAAATTGCGCATTTTAAAGTCGCGTTTGTCGGGAGCAGCATTTCGTCACATATCTGTTGACCATAATTGTAAAATAACGGAGACATATCAAGGTCTTAAAGCAGAATTGATTAAAAGATTTGACCTAAACGCAGCACTATGTTTTACCGAGAGAAGCTACGTAATACTAAGAGAAGGAGCGCGGAATCCCTTCAGGAGTTCGCGGACAGGCTTAAGGCAATAAATGACAACACATACGTATTGACAGGATCTAATCACGTCCTATGAGGCCGATCAACGTCTCTTAGAAACGTGGTTAGCGGGAATAGATAATGAGTTGTACGAACATATAGCACTTAAAAGACCAAGTACATTTGAACAAGCATTACAGTTCGGCATATTGTTCGAACAGGTGAAAAACAGAGTGACAGGAGGTAAGCCTAGACATTCTAACCAAGTGTTCTATGCTCAAAAAATAGTAAAATGTAATTTCTGCGGCAGACAAGGTCATTACCAGAGAAATTGTTTTCGAAATCCTCAAAATCAAAGAGCAAACCGAGCTAAGCCTTCACAGAGCAAGTTTTCGAATCCTAGGAGTAAGTTTGAAACTCCATGCTCGCAGTGCTATCACAAGAACCAACAGGGAAGTAACCAAGGTAATAGAAATGATTACGGAAATCGTAACAATCAGTACAAAGGTAAACCAAAGCAATGGTCCAAAAACGGGAGCTCGAGGGAATCCAGCAGTGACAAGGTAAGTGAAAAAATAAATAAGCAAGCTCAAACTTCGCCTTAACCAGTCGGAAAACTGAAGCAAGGTAACTGTGAGCCCGCCCTGTTACCTGACATTAGAATCCCAATAGCCAAAACTTGGGATAGTCTAGGGCAACAATCAGGGGATCTCACAATTATAGCTAACTACCAGGGAAAGATCTGTAATTTTTTATTAGATTCTGGCGCGAGTTGTAACCTGTTTATGTGAAGAAATATGTGGAACAAAAGGGCTAAACCCACCCAACTGCAAAATAGTAGGGTTAGATGCTTCTAATGAGATACCAGTACGGGGAATTAAAGATGTAGAATTTCAAATTGAGGGAGAAAATTTTTTGACAACGGTATATGTGGTACCATCCTTAGGTCCAAAAATAGATGGCATTCTTGGATTACCATTTTTACGACAGTACAAAGCGTTTTTGGATTTTTCAGTCAGCACTATTAGTCTTAGTATTGCTCAAAGACCCTAAAAAGCGTTTAGTGGGGAAGGCAGACGTGCAATCCCCTGCAGAAAAGACGCATTGGTCAATTGTAAAATCCGATGCTGTGTACAAAGTTCCAAGCTCCTCAGGGAGAATCTTTCACATTCCAATTCCTAAGGGAATAGAGGTGGAAGTTGGGACTACTGTGGTAATAGATCCTTTGCCAGTGAACGAGTTTTTAGATCAAAAAAGAACATACGTTAAACGAAGTATATGTGAGGTTAGCATAAGTAAAGGTAAAGTTTGCGTTCCTGTCGTACTAGAAAACTTCGGGAATGGCACTGTAGAAATCCCTCGGAAACAAACATTAGCTAATGTGTCAGTGTTAAACGTCGATGATTTTTTGCAAACCACTTCTCGCTCAGGTGAAAGTGAAAGCATAGATAGAAAGCAGATAAGTTATGGTTCGGCCATACCAGTAATTGATTTTAAAGATAAAATAAGTCATTTGCCAGAGCAGCAACAAGAAAATATAGAAGCACTGTTAAATGAATGTATAACGTTATTTGCACCTAAGCAAGCCATTACCTGGAACTAGCCTAGTGAAACATCATATCATAACGGGGGGATGCTGCGCCAATCAAAATGAAACCATATCGAGTCCCTGAAAACCAAAGAAAAATCCTAGATGAATTAATCGAGCAGCAATTGAAAGATGGTATTATTCGCGAATCCGACATCACCGTGATCATCGCCAGTAGTATTAATCCCTAAAAAGTCGATTGATGGGGAGGTACAATATCGTTTTCTGCGTCGACTATCGACGACTGAATAAAGTTACGGTACCAGACGTGTACCCTTTGCCTTCCATTTCTGAAACGGTTGATTATTTGTCAAATTGCAAGTACTTTTCCACCCTAGACTTGAAGTCAGGTTACCATCAAATAAGTATGGCAGAACAAGACATTCCTAAAACCGGATTTTGCACACCTAACGGTCTTTTTGAATATTGCAAAATGCCATATGGATTAAAGAATGTAGGAGCAACGTTTCAACGTCTCTTGGACACTATTTTCAGACAGATAAAGACGCAATATTGTTTAATTTACGTTGACGATATTATCGTATTTTCTAAGTCATTTGACGAGCATATAAACCATTTAAGGGAAGTACTAGAACGTCTCAAAAAAGCTAATTTAACTTTATCATATAAAAAATGTCATTTCATCCACGAAGAGATTGAATACTTAGGTCATTTAATTTCAAAAGAAGGAGTGAAACCCCACCCAAGATTAGTTTCTGCAGTAAAAGATTTCCCCACCCCTAAGAATATCAAAGAATTGCAATCATTCCTTGGCTTGTCGAATTACTACCGGAAGTTCATAAAAGAATACGCTCAAATAGCTAAACCATTAACTAGATTGTTATTGAAAGATTCTAAATTCATTTGGACAGAAGAATGTCAAAAAGCAATGGACACTTTGAAAGAGGTTTTAACAACGCAACCTTTGTTGTCGATTCCAGACTTCTCACGTCGTTTTCGGCTTACTGTGGATTGTAGTCAATACGCGTGTGGTGCAGTCCTCTCTCAGGACTTCAATGGAGTACAAAAAGCTATTTCTTACGCGTCAAGACAACTGAGTCCAGCAGAATCGAATTACTCAGTTTCTGAACGCGAAATGGTTGGTTTGGTATGGGGGATTAAATATTACCGTACCTATCTTTGGAGTCGTGAGTTCGATGTAGTTACCGATCATAACGCCCTTCAATGGTTGTTAAATTTGAAGGACCCTTCAGGTAGATTGATGAGATGGGCATTATTACTCGCAGAATATCAATATAAAGTAATTGTGAAACCTGGTCGGGAAATAGGGCATGCTGACGGACTAAGCAGAAAGGTCAGAACGCTGAGCACGCAGCAACCACTGTCGTTAGCGCAAGTACCGCTTCATCAGTCCCGTGACCCACAATGCGTAAAGTGGCGTCAACATCCACGCTTTGTTATGCATGGTGAAGTATTACACCGGAAAACAAAGCAAGGCGATTGCGTGGTTGTACCTGAGATACTACGAGAGTTAGTCATGAAGTTACACCACGACTCATTCTATGGGTGTCACGCGGGTTACAAAAACACAAATCGTTTGATCGCGAGAGCCTACTGGTGGCCCTACAGGCAAAAAGACGTACGCCAGTATGTCGCGAGTTGCCTAACTTGCAGCAAGCGCGCGGGAGAATCGGGGCGAAAAGAAAAGTTACAACCATTACCAGAGACCACCCAACCCTTTCAAAGAATTCATGTTGACGTGGTCGGTCCAGTAACTAGGAGCGAACAAGGAAACGCTTACATTCTCTCCATAATAGACGCATTTTCCAGGTACTTAGTGATGGTACCCCTCCCAGATCAAACGGCAGAGAGAATAGCAAGAGCATTCGTAGTGAACTGGGTATTGGTACACGGGGTTCCTGGTTCAATTCTTTCATACCAAGGATCGAATTTACTATCCGAAATTTTCACGGAAACGTGTAAACTATTAGGTATTGAGAAACTAAAGACGTCAGCATTAAATCCGAAGTGCAATGGCAAAATCGAAAGAACGCACAGGACAATAATAAAGGCACTGAGTTGTTACGTTAACAGATCACACAAAAATTGGGACACGATCCTACCATTTATAGTTAGTGCATACAATTGTAAAATCCATTCCTCGACAAATAAAACACCATACGAAATACTATATGGTTACGAGATGAGATCACCATTCGCATTAGCACCGACATAAATAACCCAGAGGTTAGAGGTCTGGCACATTAGTTAAAACGAATCTGGAGCAGCGTAAAGAAATCTAACGCAGCAGCATTCGTGAGGCAAGCAAAGCAGTACAATAAAAATGCCTACCCACAAGAAATTTTACCGGGATCGTTCATTTTGTTGAATAAACCCTATAGGAAACGAGGAACTACCTCTAAATTCAACGTTAAATGGGAAGGTCCGTTCGAAGTCTTATCTGTACCATCTAACGTAACCTTGGAAATAAAACTAACAAATAGAAATGCCATTGTAAATAAAAACAGAGTTAAACCATATGTATGGCGTAAAAGCGATCAACAGGTCCTAAGCAACGTCGATAAACCACAAACGAGTAAAGAAGTTAGAGAACCGAACACTGAACCACAAGCAGGAGCAGTAGCCAACCAACACTACCAATTGCGAAATCGCACTAATAGTAAGCTTTCACTAGCATCGACGGAAAGTCATAGCACGCAAAGAGATGCGGACGGAGAGGCAAGTCCAGAAAACCGGATGCAGCAGCGCTACAACCTGAGAAGGCGAAATAAAGATTAAAATAAATAGATAAAAATAGTAATAATAATAATAAAAATTCCATAGTAACGTGCAGTAATTAGCAAAATTACAACAGTCATGCGAATGTCTCATTTGAAAGATAGAAAAATGCTAGTAAATTGATAAAATATAGTTTGCGCGAGATATTCATAAATGTTTTTCATTGAGTCGCATTAAACGGAAATTGTAGCGTGAAAGTAATAGATAATAAATGGGTGAATACTGCTCTACCTCAAGAAAAAAAAGCTAACACATAAACAAAAATACTCCAGTACACACACACACACCATCACATAATCGCAAACAAAACAAACAAGTGAAAGGAGGACACATGTGTGTAACATGAAGTTAACAGTACAGCATTCTGTCACAAGACTTGTGTTCTACAGGATTGCTGACTACGATCGGCAAGTGACCTGGTTAGCAGCGATTCAGCGCTTCGCAGCGTCAACTTTGCTGAGCAGACTGTGAGCAGTGCAGTGTGTAAACACGGACCAGAATAAGTATCTAACAATTTATAATCAATAGTGGTTAAATAATAATTTGGTATAATTATAAGAACAATTAGGATTAGTCTGTGGTAGTAAGAGAGTTAAACCAAAGACAGCTTACAATTAGAAAAGTGTAAATATTATTCTTTATAATAAGCAAAAATGGGGTTCCAGATAATCTTAGCAATAGTACTAGTAATAGCACAAAAAATAGGATTTTCTATATGTTATAAGGTTGCACCTCTGGACAACGGAATAATATTTGTCAAAGAACAGGATGTAATTGATTCTCCATATACATGGTCAGTGATCGCACAAATTGATTTTACGGAACTTCGCAACCATAGCGTACAGTTGAGCAACATTGTTCAATCATTAGATGATTCCTTCCAAAACTTGCCGTCCTATGACGAAGATATAACTCACACTTTAATAGTAAGTTTAAGAACCTTATATGCTTCTTTAAATGAAAAGTACCAAAATTTAGTAGAATTATTGCCTAAGGGAAATAGAAGGTCGAAGAGAGGTTGGATAAATTTAGGAGGATCTATTTTAAAACAGGTACTAGGTACCGCAACAGAGCAAGATATAAAAAAATTAAATAACCGGTTAGTAGGATTAGAAAAGCTGACTCAAAATTTAGAAATTAGTGCAGCAAAACAAATTTTGTTAACTAAGAATTTGGAATGTGCGGTAACGAATTCAACTTTTGTCATTACAAAATTAGCACACACATTCATGTCAAAAGTAGCGGAAGTACAAACAACTCTCAATCAAAATCTAAAAGAGTTAGAAAAAGTTTTTGTCAAACAACTATATTGTACTCAGTTGTTGCAACAGTTAATCTTGACAGTCACAAATACTAAAATTGAACTCACAAAGTTACGAATTGCATTAATACAAGCTTCAAACGGGAAATTGAGCGATGTTTTGCTTCCACCTAAGGTATACCTACAGCACTTGCAGACAATTCAAAAACATTTAGGAGCACAAAGTTACATGTTATTCCCTTGAAATTTAGAACACATAGCTATATCGGTATTGCCAAATTGTTACAGTTAATGTAGTATTGATGGATGAACAGTTAAGAATCATTATAGACATCCCAATCGGCACAACTGATTCTGTTTTAACAAGATATTCAATACACACCTTTCCAGTAGCGTGGGAACAAACGAACCATTTCATACAATGGGAAACACATGAGATATTATTGTTGACCCAAAACCAAAATTCATATGCTGTAGTGAACAACAAAGATTTGGAGAAATGCCATAATTCAGCGATAACGATTTGTCCTTTGTTAACATTACATGATAGAAATTTTCCGAGTTGTGAAACCTCAATGTTTTTTTGCAAACAATTTTTCCAGCCTTTGCCAGAGACAAGTTTTATCAATACATCGTCCATATGTGGCGCCAGTAAAACAAAACTGGGTGTACACAATGGTAAATCCGCAAGAGATAACGGTCACTTGTTGGCAGGGCCGTATACAGACCGGTTTTTTCGGGTCATTTGCCCGGGGCCCGGGCCCATAAATTGTTGACAGGGGCCCGGAAAAATCTAGGTTATGTAAATTTTACCTTCAACAACAAAAATTAAAAAATTGTTAAGAATTATACAGGCTTATAATTTTATGACGGAAAGAAAAAACCAGTTAATGTGAGCAAAAAACCTCTTGCAGCTTTATGCAATAAGATAAAAATATAAGATAAAAATTTATGTGCTGATTAACAAATAAACGTAGCCTACGATACATAAAATTTAAGAGCGTGGTAAGTGACGATGGCGCTTCGGCGGTGGAGAACGGAACTAACTATGGAGCTGAAGTGACCGACTCGACGTTCTCACGAGGCGCATGAGCCTACTGCGCGTGTGCGAGTAGTGGTAGTGGAGCGAATCGGAGCGAAGCTGCACAGTACTGCTATTCGTATGCATTGCAATAACAAAGAAATGTTTTTGTCCATATGGATAATTTTTGGTATTTTTCCTTTAGTACCTGGCGGCCGAGCTTTGCTCGGTTTTAATTAATATAAGTCTTGAAAATTGATAAAGTTGTAATCAATCAGTATCATTAATATAATCAATGGTAAATTGATCCATCTCAACTCTACCTTTAGATAGTAAAACATTTCCTAATTGACTGTCTATAGTTTAAATGCCAAATTAGTTTGTTTACATTTTTTGCTTTGTTTTTTATCAGCTGACTGTAAGGATCTGAATACTTTTGTTTTGTTTTATCGTTGTCGAAAAAGTGACCCCCCTCGACCCCCCCCCCCCCCGGGTAAGAGGGGCCCGGTCGGGTGAAATTGCCCGAGGCCCATTAAACCCGTCTACGGCCCTGCTTGTTGGAACGAACAGCTAAATCAAACAGTCGACAGAATTAAGCTAGTATCCTCAGGAATTATTGAACAGGCATGACATTGCCAGTTCCTGGGTGAAAATTTTATTATACCAGTCGTACATAATGTCCTAAGTTCAATCAATATTTCCTTTCCCAATTATGTATTACCCACTTTCGATAAACGGATATATCATAGTCCAAAATTACTTCAACTAAATCATACAAACCCAGCAACACTCACTTCAGAGATAAACAAACATCTACAACAAGCCAGAGATGCAATAAAATACAATCATTTATTGGCTAATATAGAAACGCAAGTACAACTCCAAAATAGGCATAAGACGCTAGTAACATGCATTAGTCTAACATCAATTGTATCCATATCCATTATAATTATTCTTATATCATGTATATACAAGAGATATTCCAAAAAACTAACAAAATTCAAAGTAAATACACAATTACCTACAGCATCACAAATTTTCATGTCAGTACCAGCTACCAGCGGAAATGATAGCAATAATGTACAAACCAGTGACACGAGATGTTAGTGCACAGTGTATCAAAACTAATGTCAACCTTTTGTTGTACAGGGTTGGACAATGGACGTCGAACAGAAGACTCATTTTGAAACAATTTTATATGGTTGTATTGAATTTGTAACCCCGCAAAAGAATTCCATAGCACATAAAAATAACACATCAGAATAAAAAGCTTTAGGGACAAAGCCAAAGTAAAGAGAGGGGGTGATGTAATAGGCAAAATTGTAATTATAATGTTCAATTGGAATAGAAGTAAAGTTACAACAATAAGCTGTGAGGCGGTTGGCGTAGCGGACAGCGGCCGAGGGAAGTAGGTTTCGCTAGTGTCAGCGGTTGTGCAAACAATCAGCTGCAATACAGCAAAGAGGTCGCGAGCGAAGGCTCTAGAAGCTAACGCAAACAGCTGACCCAGTAATGGCAGCAATACGTGACCAGCCATCGTGAAGCTTCCAGAACACGATGGATGGGCACGGCCTAGCCGCAGGGTTAGGAAAGCGGTCACGCTGACGTCACTCTGGGTGGCCCGATATAAGGACATGCCCAGGGGTCGTAAGGGGTCAGTCTGGTCAACCAGGACCATCATTATGTGGATTTGAGTATCTACTGCCACGCGCCACACCCACCTGACCGACTAGTGCTACCGCACGATGATAGTAAAGTATATGCCCAGTTGGCATGTTAGCAAACTATGGAGTTCTGTTGCTGGGGAGCCACTCGACATGTATTAGTTGAAGTTGAACGATAATAAACCAGAAGAGGTGTATCCATTGGTGTCAGATGAAGTTCACTTTATTACCATTTGCTCCTCAAGCAGCTTAGTAGCCTCCGCTAGCATGCGAGACGGGAAGAACGCCAGCTCTGTGTCGACAAGTAATATGCCTGACAAGTAAGTTCCACCCACCGGCACAGCAGCATAGCCGACTCAGCCAATCCCTGACAAATCAGTAGCGGGCTCACACTCCATCACAATTGGGTCCACTACACAACTTTAAATTCTTTTAACGTTTTTCGTAAGTTATTCTCATTCCCCTTGGTAACTCATTCCAATCCCTGACATCCTTACCTAAAAGATAAACTCTTCCCACACCCTTGTGCCTGAAATCGAGTGCCAGCTTGTGGTCATGGTCATCTTTTCGCTTCCATGAACTACTTTTCATACCTACTGCAATATCTTTCCATGCCTCATCGCCAGTATACGCCCTGTACACTCTCATCACCCTCCTCATCCTTCTCCTGTCTTGCAATGAATCCCATTCCAGCTCCTTTATCATATCTGTCACTGATTGCATTCTGCGATAATTTCCAGAAACAAATCTAGCAGCCCTTCTTTGCACCTTCTCTAACTCCTGTATTTGATACTCAAAATGTGGGTCCCATCCTACGCTACCAAATTCGTGCAATGGTCTGACCAAAGTTTTGTAACCCAATTCCTTGACTTCTCTCGTGCATCCCCTCATCACTCTCCCCAACAAGTGCAAGATTTTGAAACCTTTTCCTACCATTTGTACAAAGTGTCCTGCCCAGTTACGCTTCTTATCAAATGTAATTCCAAGATATTTACATTTCAAGTTTTCAGCAAGCTATTCTTTTCCCACCTTATATTCATAATTAACCTTTTGTTTTTTATTTGTGTATTATACTCGGGGCAAGGAAGAAATCATAGGTAGTCGCTGTAGTTGTTGGAATCCTCTCATTGTCTGAGGTGATACGTAGACTCGCGCCCTGACTCTGCTGTGTTACGACTCCTCGTCTCTGCAGACTAGCAGGCAGCAGCGATCAACACACACACACAAGCAAGCACGAGTCCAATGAACATGTTCCGGTATTCCGTGCGAGCTTAGCATTATTACGAAAATATGATGTCAGAATTACTTGAACAAAGATTTAAGAAATTACACAAAACAGCATCAATATTTTTGTTTAAAAAAATGCATTTCCCGAACGCGAACGTGAAGTTTTCGTTATAGTTTAGGTAAAGATATGCGCAAATTTCAAATGAGGGAAAGAAGAGAAAATGCTGCTGAGATTCTAAATCAATCTTTGTGTTATTTCAATGTACTGTTATTTACAAAGGAATCAAGCGATACCACAAAAATTTTAATAAAAATATTGAACGAGGGATTCAGTATTAAATAAATAACATATTACCATTGTTACATTGATGCTACTGATGTAAATAAATTTATATACTCTTAAGTATTATAAATACTTTTAAACATCCAAGAATACAACACATCAAGCTTCGCCAACCCAGCATTAAGTGAATTTAGCAATCTGATACAAAGTGTGTAATCCATACGAGGATAATATTCATTTGCCCGTAACTGTAGAAAAAAAGGCCATTGATTCAAATCTTTCGTCTTTTTTGTCCTGACCTTGCGTAAAACTGACATGTTCTGCGTTGAAACTTTCTTTTAAGTAAAATAACTCTAGCTAGACACAGTTTTTACACAGTAAGCACACAAGCATAATGTTAGAGAATGTATTACCTCTTTACTTCTGAATTCACGAGACCGTCGACTCTATTTGAACTGGACGCAATGGCGGCCGACCTGATATAACACACGGCTTATCACGCGCTCAGACTGATAAGCCTCTCACCTGTCCACGCAACATACTCCAATCTCTAAACCGTCTCACAGAAACTACGCACCACCTTCAATCACCGCACTAAAGCTAAGTTTGTTTAAACCGAGCGTGATTGGTGAACGGGTAACTTTCCGGCCACGCATTCAGGAGGACGCTTGTTCGACTCCCCATCCGAGGATCCATATTTTCCATGGTTTCGCCAAATAACTCCAAGTGAATGCAGGGATGGTTCCTTCGAAAGGTCGTATTGAAACTGCTCCCCGTTCCTTGCCGTTAGCCCTTTTCCTCCTCTAATGACCTGAACGTTGACGAGGCGTAAAGCCATAAGCAAAAAATAATTAAATTTATTTTTAAAAAATTCTAAGGCTAAAGAAATGCTGCTACATATGTCCCACAATAATTACCTCTCCCCAGTGCTAAACGTAATTGTCATTTGTATGGGGGAGAGTTAATTATTCTCCATCACATCTTTTTTGTATAATTCTTAAAAGTATAAAACAGTTTCTAGATAGTAAAGATATATTTAAAGAAAAAGTGATGGAATATTTTTTTTACTCCATTCACGAATTCGTTAGAAAAAATTAAATGGATCTAAAATGGCTGTTGCAGAATTTAGTTGTGAAAATAATACTTCTTATTACTCATCTTGTATGTACGTATATTGAGCATAACCTGTTCCAAATCCTAGAGGTCATTCCTCAACAGGGATTTGCGGAACTAGAGTGATAACTAAAATAAACAAATACATTTTCTTTGGGCATTAGACTCCAGTGGTATCAAGATTTATCTACTCGTATTGTTACAAAGTGCTGGCACACATTCAGTATTATTAGGTAATTTCCTTGTCTCCTGCCTTAGTTCCATCCTTCTGATCTATAGCAGCATGTTTCCTGACGGTACCGCCACTGTCAGATTCAGACCCGACAGCTGAACACTCGAACCTCTCCTCTGGCTTGCACTCTACTGACAACGTGTGAGGAATCTAAAGTCGTATGAAGGACAACCAGACGATTTGTAATGGCATTTAACAAGGAGGTAAATACAAAAGGATGAGGTAACAAGCTGGTAATAAAACTTGACATCAGTGAAAATCACACACATAACGACTAAACAACTTGGAAGTTAATGATACCTGATGGCGAACGCTTCCCAGGATGTATCGCGTCTCTTAAAAAATATTTCTCGTGAGTATTAGATGTGCTATTTTTTGAACACTGAATAAATGGTTCATGGGTACAAAAGCTTTCAAATTCAGAAGTAAGCTATCCATGTCAACCGACCAACCCTCCACTGACACTATACACGTCAACTAAATAAATCAATTAACCGGCAGAAAACCCGAGAGTTATTTAATTCAACAATACGCCGGGAAAAACTAAAATGTCATACTATACACGTCGTTAGTCGGCTCCAGATATGTGTACTTGCAGATGAAAAACAGGCGTGTGAAGTCCGTTCCTTCCTTATCTGCGCGAGAACCGACTGAGATAATGCGGATAAGTGGCACTTGACACTCGGCTCAGTCGAAAGGTTTCGAGATAGCTCTGCCCTGCAGACAATATGTAGTTGAAGCAATATCTGATATATTTGCAGAAACAACAACATGGAGTAAACTGACTCAACAGTAGATTAGTCAGTTAACTTTCAAAGCCGATAGTGCTATTTAGCAATATTGGGAGAAAAGGTAAATTACAAATAAACCACATCACGAGAAACAATCGCAACTATTTTGACTACGACGGAAAACTAAACGCTTGACATCTTCTAAGGATGTTTTGGCGACGTCAGAGTTCCCTCGATGGAGCCTCATAAGTCTGACGTTTCGCTTAGCGAAATATATAAAGGGATTTGACCACACAGCATTTTGTGAAAACCACACCAAAATTTCTCAAGGATTGTGATGTTTCAATAATTATTATCCTAGCCATGTATCGGAAAAAGTATTAAACTGAACCTTTCTTCGACATAGCTGAAAAATTACGTTGTAATAAGAAATATATGTTTTAACTAGAAAAATAAAAAAAACAGCACCATATCTTAATTACAGGAACTAAAGCTATGAAAACGTCATATGATTCATGGAGATCACTTTGAACAGTGAACGGTTGATCTAAGCCGCAATCCAACGTAGAGACGGAATTCCGTCCCTTGGGAGGAGTCACTTCGCTGCGACTAACATCGCTGATCCCGAGGACTCCACTAAGACAGTGAGTGGCCTCGGTGACTGCAGAGAAAGGCACGTTCCGATGGATGGTTTGTTTCTGGCTCTTCCAATTTTTCAGCTATCTGGAGTTTTTTTTAAAAAAAAATCGAGCATATAACCTACAAAATCTAGAAAATACGTCACAAACCATTAGTTGTATCTCCAGGCTAATGTTTTGCCTATTCTGATTCCTGAGACAAGCCTTCAGTGAGAGATTATTTTTGAATGGTTCTAATTGTGATAATTGAATAGTGACCTCCATTACCCCCTCGCTGTTTATTTGATTGTGGTGCGATCTTGTTGCCCTATTCCTTTTAAATACAGATAAATCCTCCGCTATTCCTTTGCTTCCGTGTACGATGCTTAGTGCCAACGGACACAAATCGGTAAATCGACCAGAGAATCGTTCGAGAATGTTTATATAGATTCTGGGTGAATTAAAAACTATCAGCCACTAACGATACATCAGGTACATAGAAACTTCATCGTTAATGATTCGCAAGAAACATCCTATAAATTCAATTCGCAAATATTACAATTTAATAGCAGAAAAAACTTATTCTTTTATACCAGCTCCAACGCTAATATTCAAGAAATAATTATTGCAAACCATCATATCTTATGGTAAAAGCTAATAGGCTCCTTCAGCAGAAAAGAATTGTCGTTAGTTTATTTTCTTTTGCTTCAGAATTTACGCCTCGCTCAATTCCATGTCATTATTACAGGCAGGAGATGTTTGGAGGCAAGGACCAGGAAGGAATTCGGCCATGATTTCCTAAAGGAACTTTCCCAGCATACGCCTGGAAAAACGAAATTTGGATGGCCCCGGACAAGGATTCGATCACAAGTTCTCTGCAATACCATTCCACAGCGTTACCTCTCACCCGTCCAGGTCAGAGAACCAGCAGGAAAATCACAGTTTTACTTAGAAGATTAGGTATTAACTAATTCGTATATGTATATATAGCTTTTAGTTAGTATTGAAATTATGCTAATATTGTTCCTGTTGATGCCTGCATCAAACATGTTAGTGTAACTGAACATTATTTACGATAAGACCAAGCAGACGTCACGCAACGAAAGCGAAGAAAGTATTAAGGCTGATGTGATTCTCGTAATTAACACCGGAAAGAGAACAAGTAAATAAACAGCAGAATTCGGTTTAGGGAAAACAAATAGAAAATCCAGCACATAGTAACAGCTTGTCACAAAACAAACTATATATGAATTTAAGGACCATAAATAATTCATATGTGTAAGAAAACAACTGAAAAGTGCAAGAAGAATGGGTAAACTACATGATGATTAAACTTATGTGCAGAAAAAAAAAAAACTGAAACAGCTGTTATACTAGACCACAGATCGTTAATCATTAGAATTAATGAATGCACAGTGAAAAATTAAAGAAGAAACTTTATAAGAAAGGTAAACAATTGTCAGCTGATGCTTTGGTTTTCTTGAATGTTAATTATAAAGCAACAGGGAAATTAAGCAACCACTAGGAAGTTGTTTATTGCTTTAGGTCTCTCATTAATGCCGCCTTAGGAAATATGGATAGCCGACCTGGTGATCAAACCAGCGTTCTCCCGACTGCCAACCGGTCCCCCGCCGGGAAATTACCAGTGGTTGTGTCACCAAATTACGGTAGCAGTAGTCTTTTGAATTAGTAGTTAGTGAAGGAAAGTGTATAGGACACTACATACTGTTGCAATCACAGTAGCGATATACAGCAGTGTAGAAGAAGTCTCTACTGAGTCACTCCGCTCAGTGTGCTGTGGTAATGAACAGTGTGCGGTTAAAACGGGTTGGATTGGCGGCCGACACAGTTCAGTGTGGACTCGAACTTACGCGACCACAACAGAAATAAAATAATTAACGCTGCACGAAATAGTTCTGTGAACCTTTCGCCTGATATCGACTTGAAGGCGCCTGGACGGAGACTTTGCTTATCTCAGCGCTGCGGATAAGATAAGAGCCGCACATCTGCCCAGCCCTAGACGAACCAGATAACTGGCTGCAGCGCTGGTTTCAGTCAGTAAACAGGTTACGTTTATTTTTAAAAAAATGAATAATAATTTGTCAACACTATTCTCCACTAATAATAGTACAAATGTGAAAGTAACTCTGTCTCTTTGTATGTTTGTTTCGTTTTTATGACTAAATAGCTGAACCAACCTTGGTGAAATCAGTCAACCAAATAATAAGTATCATTAGAAGTGACATACAATATTTTTTCGCGATAAATTAAATGTTTTGTCATGAATAGTGACAGATAAATGGATAGCATTTGTAAGTCTCTGTAATGTTATATCGGTTGCTTAGATTTTATTTTTCTCACAGTCAGAGTATGATTTTTTCGTAATTTTCATGTATAGACACTGCAACTGTGCAACGCAACATACCTACAAAGAACGAAACTGGGGCGCAGTGTAATCAAAGCTGTAATCGTGGCTGGAATAGCGAAATGTGATGATGTGTTGATGCCCTCTCCTTTTTA
>JARYHS010009186.1:1397791-1419719 GCA_031002005.1 Vandiemenella viatica | reverse complement strand
CATCGCCTGTCTGCCATTCGCCGGAAAGACCTTGGGGAAAACTGGCAGAATCCTCACAGGGAATGGAATTAAATGTTTGTACCAACCACCAGCCCAAAATACGAGACTACCTCCGTTCAGTCAAGGATGATCTTGACCTAAGTGTTCCGGGGACTTATAGCGTCCCGTGCGGGTGTGGAAAGATCTACGTCGGTCAAACTATACGCACTATAGTAAACTGGTGTGAATAACATAAACACCTTCTCCACCTAGGACAGTACAGCAAATCAGCGATCGCCGAGCACATGTACGACCATTTTCACAGAGTTGAGTTGAATAACGGTAGGATACTGGCTAGAACTTCACATTTTTGGGAATCTGATATCAAAGAAACTGTCGAAATTCGATTGGCCAACACATTCAATAGAGACAGTCTAGTATGTCTTAGTGAGGCATAGAAACCAGCCTTGGTAAGAATTCCGCAGAGAAAGTTGTACCTCTGTCTAGCTGCCGCCATAGAGGGCTCTATTTTAGGTCGGGCCGCAACGAGAACTATTATCCACGCCCACTGGCAGCCAGCCGCCGGACGCGGAAATATATATAAGGATGTGCGGCATCCGAGCCATCTCAGTATCTGTGGGTCAGCCGATCAGTGCAGATATCTCCACACCTGATGAAGACGGCAGAGCTAGTCGTCGAAAAATCGAGTTTTCACAAAACAATCCGGCGGTACACCCGTAAAGACTTCATTGCAGTCATACGCCGAGAATGTCTTCGTTCTTACTGTGGCTGTTGCATGCTGGCGGCTAGAGGAAGAATTCCTTCCCAGCCTTGCATAACACGTGATTACACGCTGCAAAGTTTATCCGCTTCCGACACTCGTTCTACCTGAAGCATTAATATTACCATTCAACAATTTTTTTTAAAAAAAGCCGGTTAAGTATGTGTGTATGCTTGTTTGAATATGTCATGGTATACGATTTTTTTAAAATTGTATCCTAACTTGTTTGATGTTTGTATGATTTGAGGTGTTACTGTTGTTGAAGTGTTTGAGATTTGGTTTTGAGTTGGTGTAGAGTGGTGATGTTCTTTCTTTTCCTCTTTTCCAACTTATATATAATCTTTCTATTTAATGCATCAATAATGTGTGTTTTGTATCCATTGTTCTTGTTTATTTCTTTTATGGTACTAAGTTCTTTTTGATAATTCTGATTTATTAAAGGGATTCTGTTTATTCTGTACAATTTGTCGTACTGCAGCCTGTTTGCGGTTATGTGGATGGTTTGTTGAGGAGTGTATTATTTGGTACCGTACTTGACCAGCCAAACCTTAGTCAAGTTAATACACATCGTAACTAACACAATACAGTGTTAAACACACAAAACTTCACCACAACAGTAATTTAACACCACGTTGCGTCTTCCTTCTCCACAAAATATACACATTTTGAATAAAACAAATCATAACACACACACAAATACAATTAAAAAATTCAAACTCTCAGCTCACAACACTTCCGATAAAGCACCGTCTGGAAAAACAGCTGAAAACATCAACGCGCACGCGAAAATTGAAGTTTGACAATGACTCGCTTCAAAAACTGTGCATCAAAATCGACTACTAGAGAAGCCATAAATCCCAAGTATATCCAGATTGTGTAATTGAGTGCAATATTGGAAACAGCATACTGGTTGTGGGCACAGGCAACCAACGTGTTAACCAAAGTTTCAGCATAATTTTTTAAAAACTGATATGTAAATATAAATCACATTATGCTTCCTGTATATAAGAATAGTTTCATTAAATTAGTAAAATCATTATTTGCAAAAGTTAAAACTAATCACATTTACGCTGAAGATACTTCGACGAGAGGTGAAACGCGTCCGTGAAATAAATAATATCCGACAACAGTTGTATTGGCATATTTATTAAATAATAATTATTGCTTCAAAAATCGGAAGATTAGCTTTATGGTTCAATAACAGCCTTCTCCTCTGAAGAAGGTCAAACCGACGGTTCTGCTACATTGAATCCAGTCTTTTCACAGCTGCACATCACTACAACTGCTTAAACAAATAAATTTAATTACACCGCAGTACACAAACGGGAGCTGTAGTTGCAAATTCCCATGAAGGAGTGTCTAATGTTTTCTTGTGTCAGCTCGAATGAGAGACGCAGCAAACTGTTTATCGCTGGCAGAGTGATCTCGTGATGCGAGTGAGTCGCTCTTAACTACTGTCCCAGGAGTTTCTCAGACGACTTGTCCTTATTACTTCTGAAAATATTGCACTCAGCAAACTTCAATAAGAGGTTACACCAACCACATACAGGTGGCAGCACTGGCCTCACATTCGGGAGGACGCGGGTTCGAATCCCCGTCCGGGCATCCAGATTTGGGTTTTCCATGGTTTCCCCAAATCACTCCAGGCAAATGCCGGGATGCTTCCTTCAAAAAGGCCATGACCGAATTCTTTCACGTTCCTTGTCCCAAGTCCCATGTCGCCTCGAATGACCTTAACCGTCGACGAGGCAGCACTGGCTACCTGCAGATGGCTTCAATGATGCATAGATTCTTATGCCGAAGGAATCGTAGAACTCGGTGAAAAACTACAGGTTGCAACTTCACCATCCTCGATAAGTTGAACGTCACTGAATTTGTTCTCCGCTTAGTGAAGAGAAAAATGGGTTTACAACAACATCCAGACCACCGATAAGAGATTACAACTTTTAATTAGATTAGTAACCATTAAAACTGTATCTAAAGATTCAAAACAAAAAACATACAAATAAAAAATTTCATTGGAATAAGCTGTGGCGAAATCAGTCTCTGCCATATTCCGATCTGCATTACTTTGTTCATCAGTGTCAAAAACGTAACGGAATCTATAAATTTATTTCTCGCACATATAATGGTGATGATGATGGGCTCCGAACGTGTGTTGAAACTTCGTTCTACGAAGGAAATAAAAGAACGCTTAGCCACTTCAACTCGTGAAGTGAATGAAGTTTGCCTTCCTGACCTCAGTCTCTGGATTGTTTTGATGCAATTTCCCATTACTTATTATAATGTAGTAATCCCTTTCTCTGAACGTATACAGTTAGCAGCTTACTATCTAGAACTTATCTTCGACTGTTCCTTCCATTAATTAATTAAGCGATCCTCAAGGTCTTAAGAAGCGAAGCATCATCCTGCTTGTCCTCTCTGTCAGATCTAACTCCATTAATTTTCGAGTTAATTCATCTATACTTTGTTTGTATTTTATTCCTGTTTATGGTATTCAAAAGTTAACATCCATACATAAATTCCTAGGTCATTATCTGAAACTAAATGATTTGTCCTTTAGAAGTAGGCACTGTATTTTCTTTATTATTTAACTTTTTTCCTATTATAGCTATCAGTTTTAGCTACGAAGCTATTCTGCTGGATGTTGGATGAATTAAGAGACAGCAAGCAGCTACAGTTTATTCAACTCAGTTATTTTTGCAAGAAAATATCATAACGACATGAATGATCACCATTAATGATCAAGTCGTCGATGCATCTAAAGCCACAAGTAATGAACAGAGGGAAATAAAAAACGTAAAGAAACCTTTGGTCACATCATAGCCGTCGACTAAAATCTGGAACACAAATCATCAAGGAAACTCCAACGTGATGAAATAATATCAGTGTCGCACATTCATAGGTATAATACTGAGTTAAAACAATATACAGATACCTGAGTGCGAGCGCAATAGAGGGTAGCGGAACTGTGAAGGTATTCATCAGCCAAATCACGGCGCGCGGAAGAAGAAATAACGACGACGGAAATGTGAATTAAAAATGAACCTCTTCTGTACAGCTCAACGAGTAATTACAAGTTAGAGTTTCTGCTCAGTGGAACACGCTGCTGCTGCAAGAAAGCGGTGCTGACCCCACTCACCAGTGACTGACGGCTACTGACCATCAGGACAACACAGAGGGAGAGGACTACGCAGTAAGGGGGCGGGCGCCTTCTCAAGTTGTTCTGGCCGCCTCGCTTGATACAGGTCAATACACACTCTCAACGCTCACATCCTACATGTCAACCACCACTCACGTCAGCAACGTTTCTTTCTTTCGGTGTGAGGAAATTCTCATCTACTTTATAATATCCTAAGCTCACTCATTCACCTCGATAGCTATTAGCTGGAGAACGATGATGTCACGTGGCAGCCTTCACTATCAAATTAGCAGAAACCATATTTTTAGAAATTAGAGGTTATGGCAACAGTTTAATAGCTCAGAAAATGCTATGAAATTAATTGACAGAACATATTCATTAAGTTTGGTTTTCGAAGCACTTCATTCTGAAAACTTTACAGTTGAAATAACGTGAAACTGGTTTCCAGTAACATTTCGCTAATGAAATTAGCATAAAAACACTATCAAAAAAAATTTACTCATTGACTCTGCTTTAAACATGAATGCCAATTGTCATTCTGGCCTAAGTTAAATTTCAATTAGTTTAATTAAAAGTTTCACTGCTGTTGCTGCTTGACCAGAGATTATACACTGCAGTTTATTTGTTTTTGACGTATTTTACTGGCCACTTTCGTTAATGGTCTTTGCTCATGATCCCTGTACGTGAGTTATTCATGAGACAAGATATGTAACGAATCGAATATTTGGGCAATTCATTTTTTCGTAGTTGTTCAACTATTTAACAATCTGGAATCTGCATTATGTTTTATGGTCGTTACCAACACTATAATCATAGATTAAAGTATGCTATTTGCACAGCCTCAGTATAAAACATCATGACGCTTTCGGAGGAAACAAGAATCCTTCAGATTTTGCAGATTGAATTTTTAGGGCCAATTAACGTCAAGTTTGTATTTCAGTAAGTTCGAGTCTACGACCTTTGAAACAATTATACGATAGCGTGATCGTCACTGTCGATTTTTAATACGCCTATTAATACGTCTGAGTTCTTCAAGCTCAAAAGGTTTTGATCAGCCAAAGAGTGAAACGCAGATCAAATTCTTATTTGGTCAGATCAGGTCAACCTGTCATAATCGTTGCTCCTGAAACTGCAGGTATTCTAGACCCGTGACGATACACAATACACGGTCCTGGGCTTACATTAGTTTCAAATAAACAAAAGTCGTATGGTGTGACTGATTATAGTCAAAATTAACACTGAATTCTAAATACTGCAAGCTCATTAATATTTAGGATACTAATCTTCATTTTGAACTGCTTCACAATCGCACGCCACCTTAACTTATCAAGCCTTGTTGCACCTATTCGTTACACCGTATTGGCTTAGAAATGTAAAGGTGCGCCATTTCTCCTTAGAGACGTAGACTGCAAATCATAAAGACCCTCTGCTAATTGCCGATGACTAGTGGAACTGATGACTTTTTAAGCCCTGGAATGGTCGCGCTGTGAGAGTAGTACAGCCGCACCGCGCAGGTGGTCCGAACTCGCCAGACTGTCGGCGTCGTCTCTGCTCGTCTCCTCGGCGCACAGTGGCGGCAGAGACAGCGGCCACTCCAGCTGATAGCGGCGGTACAGGAGCGACCAGCAACTCGGCGGCTTATCTCGCGTTGCTGGCAGTACAATGTATCGAAACATAAAAAAAAAAAAAATTGTTAAGAAAATTTTGAAGGTTAAACTAACCCCTAATGGCAGTACAAGTAGTTAGAAATATTGACTGCTCTTCCTGTGGGCAGTTCTACGTCACTGCCTTCTCCTACCTTAACTCCCTTCCCTATGAAAGAAAATTCTCCTACATCCTTACGTGAACAAGAAAACCGAAACACTTTCATGCAACCATTACACAGAGATGCAATAACACCCAACAATATTTTTCCAATGTTTGGATAGTTCTAACATCAAAAGACTTCCATCATAGCAACAAAAATAGCAAGACGAACTTCTAGATGAAAATATAAGAAAAAACGCAAGGCTAATTTCCGATTAACCTTGCTGAGTTATCCGTTTGTTGTAACGTAGGGACTGGTTGTAATATACTGTTCCGATAATTGCTACATATTCTGTGTCGCAAGGTAATGTTTAAATTAAAACACATGCTGAAGGTAATGTGTAAATTAAAACACATGCTGATTGTAGAAAAAAATAATCCCCTTACCTCTTATGGATTACAGGAGCCGAAAAGCCACTACATGTACAAAGTAATTCACCGAGCAATTACATAACACAGGCCTAAACACAAAGCGATCAGCGTAAAAGTACTGTAGATGTTACAAAAATTAAACTCTACCTGTGTCACCTGTGACTAAATTCTGATTTTTGATGCCCTCCTCAGCGATCCCCCTGCTAAAGAGCGGAGTGTTAACCAAATGGAAAAACCACTCGACAGCTGTCACAGACAATTATTACTACTGCTATGAAAAATGGTATCAGCTGCACAGGTGACAATTTGCCTATGCGCAACTCCGTTTATCGTACATTTTAAAAAATTTTTAAAAAAAATTAAAAAAATTTCTGTCACTCAGGTATACAGTTCATCACTTCTGTTGATAGATTATTCCACTCCATTACTACATCACCAAATATTGGACATATTCCCACACACTTAGGCCCGAAATCACCTTGAAGTTTTTGTCATGGCCACCTTTTTCCTTCTATATTACTCCTGATTGTTCTCCTAGTGTCTCCATATCTTACCAATGCCTGAAGATGCCAGTCATGTTTCTAATACTCCCCAATTCGACTCTTCTAGAATATCAGTTATGGATTACAGTAGTTATCATAATCATATAAGTTATCGCTACTTTGATCTTTCAGTTGAAATGTGTTCCCATACAGGTAGTTTTTTAAGTTATGTGTGGAAAGAATGGTAAAAATTTCAGATTTTTCAATTTTGGACTCTGTAATCTGAGACTGTGTAACTTACCACCAAAAATATGTCCTGTATATTAAGGAATAACGTAAGCTATCATTTACTATTTGCTTCCATCAGAATTAGCCTGGTTGGTGAATAGACACTAAAAGTTTTATTGGAAAATTATTACTAGCCTGGATGATGGTATCCTATGTTACAACCAATGGCATACGCTATCGTTATGTGCAATTTCTTAAAATCCATATATTGCATTTTGCGTGATGTGCAAACGAACAAATTTCAAATTTTTTCCGTTTTGGCAGCTCTTTCACCAGGTGTTTACGTTGCAACTCATTTTATAATAAATTTCATGTAAAGTCACAACGTTTCTACCGATCTTCGCTTTTGAGCATTTTTTGAGGAAACAGTGAACCTTTTTTTTTTTTTACAAGCAAAATCGCTGGAGCTGTTCGCTAAATTAAAAGCGGCAAAAATGTTTGCTCCTTATCTAGTTCTCATACACGTGTCAACACCGTGACAAGATAAGCATTATCTCCACTCAAGTTGTCTTGTGCATCGATTAGAATCAAAATGCTCCGAGAATTTTGTGTAACATTCTTCATTTGCTTCATGAAAACCAGTGCTACATAAAATCGGATAATTTGCCATTAAATTTGTTGCGAGATGAGTTTTAAATTCGCGACTAAACGTTCGTTGCGTCGGGTAACAAAGTGCAGGAGGCCGAGGGTATTGTGCAGTACTGAGTAGACACCGCTGCGATTAGGTGAAGAAACAACAGTGAATTGCAGAAATAACAAACTGAAATCTCATCCACACTATCTTTAAAGCGATGAATGTAGCAAAATATCACTGCAGTAATTTAACAATACAGACCAATGGCCATAGTGTTCTGCGCGGACAGCTTCAGCTATACAGCACTCAGAATACTGCAGCGTAGCGACAAGTAGACAGCTTCCTGAGCTGCTCTCAGTTGAGGAGCGGTTCGCGAAAAAGTCATAGGTTAGCGACTTTAAGTAAACGATGTGCTGCAGTAACTTACAGATCTACAGACACATCTGTAGACAGCATGCATTCAAACATTACTAATTACAGGCAAATACTTGGATCTCTTCTTCCAATGAGTCTGGGCGCAAGCAGGTACCATGAAGGATGTACCCTAGCATGGGCATTCTCTTTGGGAGGGATGGTTGCAGGGGGTCTTCCTCGTGTACATATGTGTTATTGTATGTGTGGAGGACTAACTCGCTGTGTGTGCCCAGTATAGAGTTTCATTTGTGTTGTATCAAACGAGAGATAAAAAGGAGAGGGCATCAACACATCATCACATTTTCGCTATTGCAGCCACGATTACAGCTTTGATTACATTGCGCCCCAATTTCGTTGTTTGTAGGTATGTTGCGTTGCACAGTTCGCAGTGTCTATACATGAAAATTACTGAAAAATCATACTCTGACTGCGAGAAAAAGAAAGTCTAAGCAACCGATATAGCATTACAGAGACTTACAAATGCTATCCCTTTATCTGTCACTATTCATGACAAAACATTTAATTTATCGCGAAAAAATATTGTATGTCACTTCTAATGATACGTATTATTTGGTTGACTGATTTCAGTCAGTGTTGGTTCAGCTATTTAGTCATGAAAACGAAACAAACAGACAAAGAGACAGAGTTACTTTCACATTTGTACTATTTTAGTGGAGAATAGTATTGACAAAATTATTATTCATTTTTAAAAAAATAAATGTAACCTGTTTCCTGACTGACACCAGCCCTGCAGCCAGTTATTTGGCTAGGGCTGGGCAGATGTGCGGCTCTTATCTTATCCGCAGCGCCGAGATAAGCAATGTCTCCGTCCAGGCGCCTTCAAGTCGATATCAGGCGAAAGGTTCAGAGCACTATTTGGTGCAGCGTTAATTATTTTATTTCTGTTGTGGTCGCGTAAGTTCGAGTCTACACTGAACTGCGTCGGCCGCCAATCCAATCGGTTTTAACCGCACACTGTTCATTACCACAGCACACTGACGGAGTGACTCAGTGGAGACTTGTTCTACAGTGCTGTACATCGCTACTGTGATTGCAACAGTATATAGTGTTCCTACACACTTTCCTTTATTAACTACTAATTCAAAAGACTACTGCTACCGTAATTTGATGACACAACCACTGGTAATTTCCTGGCGGGGGACCGGTTGGCAGTCGGGAGAACGCTGGTTTGATCTCCGGGTCGGCTATCCATATTTCCTAAGACGGCATTAATGAGAGACCTAAAACAATAAACAACTTCTAGTGGTTGCTTAATTTCCCTGTTACTTTATAATTAACATTCAAGAAAACCAAAGCATCAGCTGACCATTGTTACCTTTCTTATAAAGTTTCTTCTTTAATTTTTCACTGTGCATTCATTAATTTTAATCAGCAGCCAATATTAACGAACTGTGGTCTAGTATAACAGCTGTTTCAGTTTTTGTTTCTGCACATAAGTTTAATCATCATGTAGTTTACCCGTTCTTCTTGCACTTTTCAGTTGTTTTCTTACACATATGAATTATGTATGGTCCTTATATTCATATATAGTTTGTTTTGTGACAAGCTGTTACTATGTGCTGGATTTTCTATTTGTTTTCCCTAAACCGAATTCTCCTGTTTATTTACTTGTTCTCTTTCCGGTGTTAATTACTAGAATCACATCAGCCTTAGTACTTTCTTCGCTTTCGTTGAGTGACGTCTGCTTGGTCTTATCGTAAATAATGTTCAGTTACACTAACATGTTTGATGCAGGCATCAATAAGAACAATATTAGCATACTTTCAATACTAACTAAAAGCTATATATATATATATATATATATATATATATATACAAATTAGTTAATACCTAATCTTCTATGTAAAATTCTGTGATTTTCCTGCTGGTTCTCTGACCAGGACGGGTGAGAGGTAACGCTGTGGAATATTACTGCTCAGAGAACTTGTGATCTGAATCCTTGTCCGGGGCCATCCAAATTTCGTTTTTCCAGGCGTATGCTCGGAAATTTCCTTTAGGAAATCATGGCCGGCTCCTTCCCGGTCTTTGCCTCCAAACATCTCCTGCCTGTAATAATGACATGGACTTCAGCGAGGCGTAAATTCTGAAACAAAGAAAATAAACTAACGACAATTCTTTTCTACTGAAGGAGCCTATTAGCTTTTAAGATATGATGGTTTGCAATAATTATTTCTTGAATACTAGCGTTGGAGCTGGTATAACAAAATAAATTTTTCTGCTATTAAATTGTAATATTTGGGAATTCAATTTATAGGATGTTTCTTGCGAATCATTAACGATGAAGTTTCTATGTACCTGATGTATCGTTAGTGGCTGATAGTTTCTAATTCACCCAATATGTAGGTAAACATTCTCGAACGATTCTCTGGTCGATAGACCGATTTGTGTCCGTTGGCACTAAGCATCGTACACGGAAGCAAAGAAATAGCGGAGGATTTATCTGTATTTAAAAGGAACAGGGCACCACAAACTAATAAACAGCGAGGGGTTAATGGAGGTAGCTTTTCAGTTATCACAATTAGATCCATTCAAAAATAATCTCTCACTGAAGGCTTGTCTCAAGAATCAGAATAGGCAAAACGTTAGCCTGGAGATACAACTAATGGTTTGTGACGTATTTTCTAGATTTTGTAGGTTATATGCTCGAAACAGTTTTTAGAAAAAGCCCAGATAGCTGAAATTGGAAGAGCCAGAAACAAACCATCCATCGGAATGTGGCTTTCTCTGCAGTCACCGAGGCACTGTCTTAGTGGAGTCCTCGGGATCAGCGATGTTAGTCGCAGCGAAGTGACTCCTCCCAAGGGACGGAATTCCGTCTCTCAGTTGGATTGCGGCTTAGATCAACCGTTCACTGTTCAAAGTGATCTCCATGAACCATAAGACGTTTTCATAGCTTTAGTTCCTGTAATTAAGATATGGTGCTGTTTTTTTCTAGTTAAAACATATATTTCTTATTACAACGTAATTTTTCAGCTAGTCGAAGAAAGGTTCAGTTTAATACTTTTCCGATACATGGCTAGGATAATAATTATTGAAATATCACAATCCTTGAGAAATTTTGGTGTGGTTTTCACAAAACCATTTTCCAAAATGCTTTGTGGTCAAATCCCTTTATATATTTCGCTAAGCGAAACGTCAGACTTATGAGGCTCCATCGAGGGAATTCTGACGTCGCCAAAACATCCTTAGAAGATGTCAAGCGTTTAGTTTTCCGTCGTAGTCAAAATAGTTGCGATTGTTTCTCGTGATGTGGTTTATTTGTAATTTACCTTTACTCCCAATATTGCTAAATAGCACTATCGGCTATGAAAGTTAACTGACTAATTTACTGTTGAGTCAGTTTACTCCATGTTGTTGTTGCTGCAAGTATATCAGAACAGGTGGTTTAGTGCCAACAAACTAATACTTAATGTAGAAAAGACACAGTTACTTCAGTTTGTTACAAAAATAAAACAAAGGACAGCTATAATGTGATATCAGAAGGAAAAGCAATCAATGAAAGTAATTTCACAAAATTCCTGGGTGTATGTATAGATAACAAATTGAACTGGAAACAGCATATTCAACAACTTCTTAAAAAACTGATTTCTGCAACATTTTCACTTAGGGTAATATCTAGAATAGCTAATATAGAAACCAGAAAGTTAGTATATTTTGCATATTTTCATTCCCTGCTCACTTATGGCATCTCATTCTGGGGAAACTCGTCACAAGCACAGAGGGTATTTAAATTGCAAAAACGTGCTATAAGAACTATTTGTGGAGCAAGCCCACAGACGTCGTGCAGAAATCTATTTAAAAACCTGGGTGTACTAACAATGCCAGCACAATATGTATACTCTGTACTATCATTTGTAGTGGAAAATCCTGAACACTTCAATCTTAATGCTGACATACATAGCCATAATACTAGGAATAAATATAATATTCACAAGGATTACAAATCACTGTCAATTGTACAGAAAGGGTTAACATTTACTGGAGCTTCCTTATTCAATGTCTTACCAACAGAAATTAAATGTTATCTACAAAAACCCAACTACTTTAAGTCCAAACTGAAAGAGTTTCTGCTTCAGAATCCATTTTACTCTGTAACTAAGAATGACTGATAAAATAGTATATATGGTGTATGGAAGGGAAAGGTGACAAAGTTGTCCACAATTACTAAAATGATATATGGTTTTTCTTTCTGTTGAAACTTTTGACAAATGAAGTAATTACACTGTTTACAAAATTTCACTCATATATAGTAACTAACATGGGATAGCATGCACTCAAAAACTGCTGTAAAAAATTATGATACTAACAGGTTTTTAAGTAATTGACTGCTTATGAGTTGTGGTAACTGGTTGGTAAGAAAATAACTGGTTGTTAGATGCTGGTAACAAGTTTATACACTGTTCCACATAATAAGTATTAACTAACTCGGGATTGTATTTGTAGATTACAGGAAATATTGGTTATACTAATGGGTCATAACTAACTTCTTGTCAATATATAATATTATCAATTATATAGTATTGACATTACTAATAAGTGTATGTACTGTTCCACATCCCCGAGATTATTCTCACATGGGATCAAAGTGAACATATCTATCTATCTATCTATCTATCTATCTATCTATCTATCTATCTATCTATATTGCTTCAGCTACTTAGTGTCTGCAGAGCAGAGCAATCTCGAAACCTTTCGACTGAGCCGAGTGTCAAGTGCCACTTATCCGCATTATCTCAGTTGGTTCTCGCGCAGATAAAGAAGAAACGGACTTCACACGTCTGTTTTTCATCTGGAGCCGACTAACGACGTGTATAGTATGACATTTTAGTTTTTCCCGGTGCATTGTTGAAATAAATAACTCTCTGGTTTTCTGCCGGTTAATTGATTTATTTAGTTGACGTGTATAGAGTCAGTGGAGGGTTGGTCGGTTGACATGGATAGCTTACTTCTGCATTTGAAAGCTTTTGTACCCATGAACCATTTATTCAGTGTTCAAAAAAGAGCACATCTAATACTCACGAGAAACTTTCTTTAAGAGACGTGATACATTCTGGGAAGCGTTCGCCATCAGGTATCATTAACTTTCAAGTTGTTTAGTCGCTATGTGTGCGATTTTCACTGATGTCAAGTTTTACTACCAGCTTATTACCTCATCCTTTTGTATTTATCTCGTTGTTAAATATCATTGGTGCGTGCATTACAGACCGTCTGGTTGTCCTTCACACGACGTTAGATTCCTCACACGTTGTCAGTAGAGTGCAAGCCAGAGGAGAGGTTCGAGTGTTCAGCTGTGGGGTCTGAATCTGACAGTGGCGGGTAACGAATAGCGTTCTGGCCTCGCATTCGGAGGACGGCGGTTCGAATCCCCGTCCGGGCATCCAGATTTGGGTTTTCATGGTTTCCCAAATCACTCCAGGCTAATGCCGGGATGCTTCCTTAAAAAGGCCATGGCCGAATTACTTCCCATTCCTTGTCCCTATCCTTTCCCGTCTCTAAAGACCTTGCTGTTGAGAGACGTAAAGCAGTTAAAAAAAAAAACAGTGACGGTAATTCAGGAAACATGCAGCTATTTGTTATTTGAGCCCAGAACAGAAGGATGGAACTAAGGCTTGAGACAAGGAAATTTCCTGATAATGCTGAATGTGTGCCAGCACTTTGTAACTATACCACTCCAGTCCAAAGATATTGTATTTATTTTAGCTATCGAGCTAGTTACGTAAATCCCTGTTGAGGAACGACCTCTAGGATTTGGAACAGGTTATGCTCAATATATGTACATACAAGATGAATAATAGTGAGTCTTACTTTCACAACTATACTCTGGAAGAGGCATTTTAGATTCAGTTAATTCCTTCGAACGAATTCGTGAGGGGAGGTAAAAAAAAAAAAAAAAAAAAAAAAAAAAAAAAAAAAAAAAAAAAAAAAAAAAAAAAAACAGCACTTTTCTTTTTATACTTTTAAGAATTTTAATAAACATATGTAACCGTTAATAATTAACTCTCCCCCATACAAATTACAATTACTTTAGTATTGAGGAGAGGTAATTATTTGTGAGACATACGTAGCAGCATTTCTTTAACCTTAGAATTAAAAAAAAAAAAATTCTTATGTTTTACGCCTCGTCGACGTTGAGGTCATTAGAGGGGGGAGAGGGCTGAGGACAGGGAACGGGGAGTCATTTGACTATGACTACGACCTTTCGAAGGAATCATCCCTGCATTCGCTTGGAGTGATTTTGGCGAAACCATGGAAAATCTGGATGGTCGGCCGGGTTCGAACCAGCGTCCTCCTGAATGCGAGGCCAGAACGTTAGCCGTTCACCCACCACGCTTGGTTTAAACAAACTTAGCTTTAAGGCTGTAATTGAAGGTGCGGCGAAGTTTCTATGCGACGGTTTAAAGATTGGAATGCCTTGAGTGGACAGGTGAGAGGCTTATCAGTCTGAGCGCGTGATAAGCCGTGTGTTACATCAGGTCGGCCGCCACTGCGTCCAGTTCAAATAGTGTCGACGGTCTCGTGAAATCAGACTCTACTAGACGTACAAAGGTAATACATTCTCTAACATTCTCCTTGTGTGCATACTGTGTAAATACAGTGTATGGCTAGAGTCATTTTACTTAAAAGAAAGTTTCAACCCAGAATACGTCGGTTTTACGCAAGTACAGGGCAAAAAAGACGGAAGATTTCAATCACTGGCATCTTTTTCTAGAGTTACGGGCAAATGAGAATTATCCTCGTATGGATGACACAATTTGTATCAGATTGCTAAATTCCCTTAATACTGGTTTGGCGAAGCTTGGTGGATTGTATTCCTGGATGTTTAAAAATATTTGTAATACTGATGAGGCAAATAAATTTATTTACATCAGTAGCATCAATGTAACGAAGGTAATGTGTCATTTATGTAATATTGTATCATTCGTTCAATACTTTTTTTACATTTTTATGGTATCGCTTGATCCTTTGTAAATAACAGTACATGGAAATAACACAAAGGTTGATTTAAAATCTCAGCAGCATTTTCTCTTCTTTTCTTCATTTGATATTTGCGCATTTATTTACCTAAACTATCACGAAAACTCAGAATTTTAATTTCACGTTCACGTTCGCGAAATGCATTTTTTTAAACAAAAATATTGATGCTGTTTTGTGTAATTCCTTAAATCTTTGTTGGAGTAATTGCGACATCATATTTTCCATAATAATGCTAAGCTCGCACGGAATACAGGAACATGTTCTTTGGACTCGTGCTTGTGTGTGTGTGTGTGTTGATCGCTGCTGCCTGCTAGTCTGCAGAGACGAGGAGTCGTAACGCAGCAGAGTCAGGGCGCGAGTCTACGTATCACCTCAGACAATGAGGGATCCCAACAACTACAGTCACTACCTATGATTTCTTCCTCGTCCCGAGTATAATACACAAATAAAAAAGAAAAGGTTAATTATGAATATAAGGTGGAGAAAGAATTGCTTGCTGAAGACTTGAAATGTAAATATCTTGGAATTACATTTTAAAAATACGCTTATGTGGGCAGGAAACATTGGACAGGTGGTAGGAAAAGGTTTCAAAGTTCTGCACTTGTTGGAGAGAGTGATGAGGGGATGCACGAGAGATGTAAAGGAATTGGGTTACAAAACTTTGGTCAGACCATTGCTCGAATATGGTAGTGTAGTATGGGACCACATTTTGAGCATCAAATACAGGAGTTCGAGAAGGTGTAAAGAAGGTCTGCTACATTTGTTTCTGGAAATTATGGCAGAATGCAATCAGTAACAGATATGATAAAGGAGCTGGAATGGGATTCATTGCAAGACAGGAGGAGGATGAGGAGAGTAATTGGAGTGTACAGGGCGTATGCTAGCGATGAGGCATGGAAAGATATTGCAGTAGGTATGAAAAGTTGTTCGCGGAAGGGAAAAGATGACCATGACCACAAGCTGGTACTTGATTTCAGGCACAAGGGTGTGGTAAGGATTTGCTTTTTAGGTAAGGGTGTCAGGGATTGGAATGATTTACCAAGGGGAATGATGAATAACTTACCGAAAACGTTAAAAGAATTTAAAGTTGAAATTTGTAGAGGACAAATGTAGGTAGGTGCAGGATAGGGGGAAGTTGGGTGTGTAGGGAAATTGCCACCGGAGCATGTGCTCCATTGCAATTAAATAAATTAAATTAAATAATTGAACGATAATTGTGGTTTTCGGAGCAAACTGGTTAATTTGATACAGGCCTGACAGATCCATTGTTTCAGTTTGTTAAAATGTGTATTCAGCCTGTTAAGTGTGCGTTTATTATTTAACTTATATACATAGCAGACAAACATAATTTTTAACAACAGAAATAATTCCGTAAAAGTCGTGTATACACTGCACCTTATTTTGTTTGGAGACTCTTGGCAGTCATAAACAGTGAGTGAACGATGAGGCCTCGAGGGACAGTGCTGCAGTGGTGACAACTAGTGTCAGAGTTAGGAACTACATAGACTCTTTTCTGTGATCGGGTTTGCTGTAATAACATTTAATTTATTGCAGCACTAATTAACTGAATTCGCAACTTTCTGTTTTTTGAATATTTTGGTAATTGAAGAAAATATTTCTTAAGAGTAGTCCGCCACAGTAGTTGTAGCAGGTACAGTCTGCTAAACAGAACGAGTGGTTAGTTATTTTGTATCCTGGAACAGTCTGGTTGTGTCTGGATGTTTTGTTCGCTGTTCGACGCACTGTGCAGGTGACACAGCCTAGCTGCTACTCCTCGCTTCACGACATGGAACATCCTGTCATCTATCTGCGAACTGCGTAAGCTCTAATAAATCAACATGTTGCATAGTCCTTAAGGAAGGGAATACACGATGCGCTCCAATTGACTGTACAAAACCTCCGACAGAGGGAGACCATGAGCAGTAATCGAGTTAATGGTTTGAAATTGATATATGCGTAGGCCTCGTTACTAACAGTTACCAAATCAATATTAGGAGAGCAAGAAAACCAATATTTTTTTACTGTTATCAGTTGATGCAATCCTCCATCCCTTCCTATCTTGCGCTAACCTTTTCATCTCAACATACCCTTACAACCCACGTTATCTGCTTCATATATTCTGTCTTTCTCTGCAGTTCTTACCTTCGACTGTTCCTTCCACTAACAAATTAACCAATTCCAACATGTCTCAAAATATGACCTACCATCCTGTCTCTTCTTTCTGTGAGCTTCTTCCACAAACTACTTTCCACTGCAATCCAATATCGACTAATAGAGACACAACATACAAATGTCTGATATGTACTACACCAGATAATACGACAGTAAAACAAAACCTGCCTCCTCCCTTACTGGAAGAAAGCGTTCCGTCTCTAAAAAAAAACTTATCCTGGTGAAATTTTTGTTTCATGATTACAATAATTTTTGAATGTTTAAAATCATGGTAAACAAGCTATATATTACTTTATTTGATCAGAAACGAATATAAAGAACTAGTTAAGATAAATAAAAGTTTTTAGGCGTTGGATGCCAAAATATAAATTAATCAGTACTGGTAACAATGACGTTGTTGATGTTTTTAAAGGGTGATTGTGCTTATGTCAATTTGATGTTTCTCAATACAGGGCTGCAATGGACGAGACAGCTGATGTGATGTTGAGCGCTTCCTCGATGAAGGATGTGGTTTCCAGACCTATCTGTGTGTTTCCTGAGGTCTTAGAAAAACTGCTGGAGGCCGATACAATCAGCCACAGCGAGCTGGAGATTATAAAGCGCCGGCTGGACTCTCCAGAGACTGCTCGCCTCGTGTTGCATGAGTGTGTCGGGCGGGACACCTGCACCTGCTGCGGATGGCGCTGCAGCACCGGCCAGGACTGGCTAACGAGCCAGTCGACGACGCGTCGTCAGCGCCTCTGCACGTGGCCTCGAGGCACGGCCAGCCCGCCGCCGTGCGGATGCTGCTGAACGCGGGGGCGGACCTGGAGGCGGCGAGAGAGAGTGACGGGTGGACTGCGCTGCACGAGGCGGCGGCGTGTGGAGGCGGCGGCGGGCCCGTCGTGGCGGGAGTGCTGCTGAGGGCCGGGGCCCAGGTGGAGTGCAGGGACACAGAGGGCAGGACGCCGCTACAGCTGGCGGCGGCGGCGGGACACGCGGCCACAGCGCAGCTACTGTGCTCGGCGGGGGCGGACACCACTGCGGGGGAACAGGACTGGGACAAGAGGCCGCTGCTGCTGGCGGCGGACACGGGCAGCGTGCGCACCGTCAGGGCGCTGCTCGGGGCGGGTGCCGGGAGCGGTACCGACATGTGGGGGCGGTCTGCGCTGCTGAGCGCGGTGGAGCAGGGCAGGAGCAGAGCCGTCGCCACGCTGGCGGTGGCGGGGGCGGACGTCAACGTGAGAGGTGTAGACGAGCTGACGCCGCTGCAATGGGCGGCGCTGTGCTGTGACGAGGAGGCGGTGAGAGCCCTGCTGGAGGCCGGGGCGGACAGGACGGCGAGGGACTGCGACAAGGCGACTCCGCTGCACTGCGCAGCGGGCGCAGGCAACGCGGGTGCGGTGCGGCTGCTGCTGGTCGGCGCAGACGTCGACGTGAAGGACGCGAGTGGCTGGACGCCGCTGCACTACGCGGCCCGGTATGCAGACAGCGTGGAGACGGCGAGAGAGCTGCTGGCGGTCGGGGCGGACGCCTATGCCAGAACCGAGCGGGGGAGCACTGCGCTGCACCTGGCGGCACGGGAAGGCTGTGTGGAGGTGGCGCGGCTGCTGCTGCAGACCACGGACGTCGACGTGCCTGACTGTGGTGGCTGCACGCCGCTGCACTACGCTGCCTGGTGGGGCAGCTCCGCCGTGGCGAGAGCGCTGCTGGCGGCCGGGGCGGACAGGACGGCGAGGGACAAGGAGGGACGGACAGCGCACGACGTGAGCACTCCAGAGCTGAGGGAGCTGCTCAAGTAGTTAGCGGTTATCTTCCAGTATGTCATCTAACCAAATAAGTTTGAAAATTGTACACTAGAAGGAGCAACGGCGCTAGTGTTCCTTCACAAATTGAACGATGCGCCTGCCGCCATATTGGGGGCAATCGGTAGCTTTCAGTGTGTACGTTTCTACAGTTGAGAATGTAGAAGTAATCGAGTGCTCGTATTTTTGTGGCTTACAAGTGTTTTCCACGATGGTTAAGTCTTGTGCTGCATACAAATGCACCAACCGTGCTACAGGAGGCACAGTTTGTCGTTTTACAAGTAAGTATATATTTAAATAAGTTTGGAATCTTCTACTATCTTAAACCCCTGGATGTGATCTGATAGTGTTGATCACATGTTTAATATTTTCTTTCGATACAGATTTCCGCTCCGAGATTTGAATAAATTGATGGAGTGATTAGTCAAAATACGCTGCGTCAGTTTTACTCCCTCGGATCATGTACCAAAAATGTCCTGAAAGAAAGTATCTAGAATAATGGCATTAAAAATTCATAAAACCCACTACGGTACCAACAATTTTCTACTTTCCAGACAAAAGTCGTAGGTAAGGACTATAAGCTTTGCAATAAAGTATATGCAAAATACAGTATTATTATTATTAGTATGAAAGATTTATTATTTTAGCTGCGGAATTTGTAGAAGTACAACACTATTTGTGAATAAATATTTGGAGAAATTGTTTGTTTTCTAAATTATTACCACACTATGTAAAATATATACTATTAACAGTATGTAATACTTTTAAGAAGACTATTGCGTGACCTCCAAAGGAAAGATGTATGCCAATTCGTTCTGAAAATGTTATCAGGAAGTCAGAAAGCAAGAATACTACGTGCAGCATGACCATCATATGACAAAAAAAAAAACCTGTAAAATGTGTGAAGTATGAATTAGTAACACACAGAAAAAAATACAGCATTGGAAAGTCAAGAACAAATATGAAAAGGAAGTTGCCAGAAATATAACAATAATTCATTTCAGAAAATCTTTACAATGATGTTTAAAATTGAATTGTTTATACTGTGGGATTTGTTGCCATGAAAGTTGCAAAGACTGTCTCTTGCTATATTTGTGTATCTTTCCTGTTCACAGAAAACCATGTTTCCTCTACTTCTATGTTGTTTTACTGCTAATTGTAATGGGGGACTGCATTATCCCTCAGCAAGTGTTTTACATATATGCAGAAGTGCTGAAAAATGTGTAAAGAATTAATTCATCCACTATGATTTGAAAGCAAAAAATAAAAATAGCTATTTCAAAGGGATGTAACTTTAATAATTTGTTTACTGAACATAATGATTACATGTTTGAAATGTTTATCCTGAAAATCATGTTAACTTAAGAAAATTATTGATATGTTTGTCAGACTGACATATTGAAAAAATGCACAATGAAAAACAGAAAGTGTCAATCAGACAGAAATTAGACCAAAATGTGATATTTTATAATCAATAAAAGAAGTAAAAAAGTTAATATCTTGTATTAATATCCCTTATATTCTCATGTGAATGATTTTTATTTATTTTGAAATTTTATTTTACAGATTAATGATTATATAAAATTAATGCAGACATTAGCACCTGGATAGACTATACAAAAAGTGGGGGAAAAATAGAATGGAAAGTGGCTTTAACATACAAGTTTATAATTTCAAACTAGTGTGTGTACTTGCATTCCAGTAGTACATAATATGAAAAAAAAGTATTTTATTATATATGTATTTTGTTGCCTTGGTAAAATTTGATTAACAAGGAGTATCATGCTAAAATTTGCTAGAGCATGTGCTCAGAAGTATTCAGAAGGGAAAGATCTTAGTATACCAATGAAAAACAAAAAAGATAAAAATATTCACAATAGAAAAACCTTTCCTTTTTCGGTTGCCTTCATACTGAAATAACGGCTCAATCACATTCTTAATTCCATTGTGATGAATGTCAGATCCTGTCTTTGAATTGAACGGAATATGTTTGCTCACCATTTGTGTTTTTTTTTTAATGTTAGTAAATTTTTAAAAAAATGATTATTTAGTAGTTATGATTTTAAATACTAACATTGAGTTTCTAAGATCACAGAATTTCAAGAGAGGTATACGAGATCTTTGGAGAAAAAGTAGATGATGAAAAATGTTATGAGAGAAGATGTGGATGAGAAAAGCTTAATGGAGTAGCCGTAAAAAAATCCTGGCGGGATTAGTACTGGAAAAAATTAGCCTGAGGGTAGAAGTATAGTATAATGATAAAGTTAATTAAATATGAAAGTTGTAATTGGCTGTCATTGAAAAAATGGAAGATATAAGATAGGTGATAGACTTTTATTTCATTTTGAAGTTATAATAAAGACAATGGAGTTGATTCTTAAAGTACATTTGGTATGATTTTGTTAATAGTAGTTTGATTTACAGCGTAGGTATCTAATGAAAACCAGCGACGGACATAGAGGGTAGAATAAAGATCCTATTTGAACTGGTCTGACGCTGGAAACATAAGGAAAAGTAATATCATTATTTTCTAAAGGTAAAAATATGAGATGAATGTAAGAGTGTGAAGAATACCACAAACGAGTTCATTACAAATTGGCGACCGTGACAGGACTATGTATAACAATATAATGGATATACAAAAGTACCAGTAACTTCGGAGGATACCACGCTAAGAAGACAACTAGAAAACTTGTTTTTATTCATAAAATAAAATACTTATAAGATTGTTAACCACTGAAAAGTATTGAATAAAAAATATTGAATTTAATAAGCATAACGAAACAAATTGCGTGATAAAAAGCAATTGATTAAATCTAGAATAGTAATCGTTGAGACGATTAAATTTAAAACGCAGTGAAAAGTAAGGAGTATAACCTGGAGCTTATTATGAGTAAACTGTATTTTCTTATAAGAAATTTAGTAGATCTGTGTATCACTACGCCAGCACAGAGATTATTACAATATGTTAGTGTAATGCATACATTATCTGTGAAATATCGAATGTGTGAATGATTTGTATAAATTCGGATATAAGTACGGTTTTGTAGTGATTATTAATATTTCTGAAGTTCTAAATTGGAATTAAAATAAATGTCGTTTTCTCAACTACAAAGAACGTAATTAGATATTGAAAAA
>JARYHS010009186.1:1109507-1396791 GCA_031002005.1 Vandiemenella viatica | reverse complement strand
GTGGATCCTCCCATAGTAAACGTGGTAGAGGTGAAGAAGATTGGGGCAACAGAGGAGAAGGAAGAGGAATGTGGGGAATCAAAGATAACGACAGTGGGAAAGAAGAGGAATAAGGTAAAGGTAATGATGCCTGAGGAAAGTGTGAACGTATTTTCACAATGGTGGATGAAACACTCCAAAGGATCCTCAGTTCATAGTGTTCGAACCTTAACAATAGAGTGAAGAGTAAAGTGAAAGGCGTGATTTTTATCAAACCTATTAATCTAACCGTGGAAAAAAATAGTGTTAATAGAAGATAGGCAAGGACTGACCCAAGAACATGAAGAATGGATAGTAGTTGGTTGTGATGACGAGAAGGGAACTGGTTCCATTTCAAGAAAAGAATGCTTGGTGGATAAAAGGAGAAGTAAGACATTTCGGACCACATTTCAGAACATCTAGGAAAAGCAGATGAAGAAAGTGAAGATAGAGGAGAAGATAGGAAGTTTGGTAAGCCAGAGGGAGGAAAATTTGAAGTATGCCCACCAGATATAATAGCAGATATTATTATTATTTTTTTTTGTTGATAAACCCGAGCTGCCAATGCCGTTTCAGAGTAAAGAAGGGAAAATCTTTTTCTAGGACCAATCTATTAGATTGGTACTTCATGCTAGATCACTGCAGAAAATACTGATTATAGAAACCCCGAGAGAGTTGACGATATATTTAAAAAATTCCGTGGAGTGAATTACCTTTCCCCACTTGAAGTGACTTCATCTTATTGGCAGATTCCCATTCACAAAGAGAAAGGAAGTACACCACTTTCAGGTTTGAAGGTAGGTGTTACCAATTCAAAGTGCTTCCGTTTGACTAAATAGCACGGTGGTCTATCTCATCAGAGCTGGGCCTGTGACGCGAGTGTCGGGTGTTCGACCCACGGCTGACATCAGTCGAGAGTCGATAGGTTCGAATCAGCCAATGAGCGGCTCGGCGTGCCGTAACCATTTGTTTAATGGGAACGCGGGGAGACCGCCCTGCCCCTGTTTAACTGGCCGGAAAACTGTTGTCCGGCGCGGCGGCCATGTTTTATCTGCGGCGACCTCGCGACATTAACTCCGCGCTTTATGTGGGGTTCACGTCACTGCCCGCTCTGTACTTGTCGGTAAACGACAAGTTAATATTAAACGATTATTGCGGTGCATCAGAGTTCCCGCAACACGAACGAGGGGGTTTCCCTGTTCTAATGATGATCTGTTCGTTCCTTGTATCTTCCTCACGGCTCCTGATAGTGACGGAGTAAATGGAACCTGAGGCAATGATACCAACTGCTTCATTCACATTTCACACTTACAACTCGACTGTGAACATTACATGAATATGTACGATATCTCTACTGTGACTTAGTATGTACATGAATCGAAAACTTGTAGTTACTTGTAAAATTAATTATATATCACACTGTAGCCAATGAGCTAGAATTGAAATACAAAACGTGGCAGGAATCCATATAATGACTGGTTTCTATCTGAGCTGTAATGCTGAATTAAACACTGAGTCAACGTTTCTGATTGTATTTTAATGAATTTTGTGTAGCATATAAATGCATATTATGCCCATTTTCCTAGTTTTGGTCATATTAAGAAAATTTTTATGGTCTTTTATGTACTTATAGCGCTCTTGTGGCTAAGTTGTTAAGTTGTCCGACTGAAGGTACCCGGTTCGAATCCCTGTCTCGGCAGGGATTTTCATAGGACCTTAACCCGACTTTCACCTCTGACCTAGCTTCTTCTGTAATGTGAAGTACGCCAGAACGCTTCGGTGGTTCGGATTCCACATTAAAGTGTAGGTTCTCTGTACCCGGAAGGACTTCTGGATTATGTTCAGGTGGCTCCGACAGGGGCGGAATGTTCGGCCATTAGAAACCCTCTTACCAGGTCATTACGACTACACGGAATTATTATTATTACTTCAACTTACAACAGAAGTGTGGGTTTTATTTACTGGTATTTTCGTGGTTAAATAGCCATGCAATTTTATTTAGATTGGTTAATTAAAATTCACTGAATATATTCTAAGCTTATGATGATGCTTAAAAAAAGTCGGCCTCTATTACTTGTACACGATTTCACTGACAATACTTGGTTAACTCACTGTTAGCATCTTTACTATTTCCTACTCTATAACGAATCACTGAACATGCAGTCTGATTTTCATTAAAATTGTAATTCCTCACAACTAGTTATATAATATTCACAAAAAGTAGCAGTAACGGCGTGTTACGAATGGAATGGCTTATTTACAACGTCAAGGCGCGTAAGATCTGCTAGCAAACACATTTCTGTTTTGGTGAAACTTTTATCAACGTATTGAAAACGAGTAAGGAAGCTGAAATCTGCAGAAAAAATATTGTGTCATGAAGCTATTCCAGTAAATAGTACTGATCATTTATGACTATATATGAGAGGGGCCATCATTTAAGTGCTCCGGGCAGTCGGTGGCGTCTCGAATGGTGCTATTCTGTCGCTGTTGCGCGTATCCGTATTCAGTTTCGTCTTCAGACATATAATTGCTTGTAGTTCTCGCGTCAGCACGTCTCATGTAGTTTTTTTCATATTGTCTGTTGCGATTTGGCTAGATTGGTCACAATATTAGTTACGGCTGTTTGATCTGCAACGTGTTTTAAATGTTAACATCAGACAACCCACGTAGGCTGCGTATCCCTTGTCGGTGCTGGGTTACCCTAGCTGGCTAGTGTTCAGCGTCCCGTACGCGCTTTTAACCTGTTTGTATCTTGCGGGGAAGAGCTCCTTAAAAAGCGTCCACGTGATGTATGCATCAGCCTAGAGTGCGTGCCTGATGGTAGCCCTTGACGCGCTTCCTTGAAGCGGTCCAAGGCTACGCGTGAAAGGTGTGGTTCGCAGCCAGCAGTTCGGGGTCGAATTCAACGAATATGCCAGCTATAGGCGACTTTACTGGCGGGCAGACTTCCATCGAGTTTTGCTGCCCACGTTATAAAAGGCACGAAATGTTGCTGCACTGGGCTCTATCGATCTGCAGCTCTCCCCAGTACAGGGGCTATCGCACTTCTGATGTCGGATCCACCCCGGCAAGATCGGGGTTCAGGTAGAATGGAGTCCATGATCCAGTCAGATGGCTCATCAGTGAAGGTAGGCAGTTGATATCCCTCGGGCAGTGAGCAGTAACACCGAGAACACACCTGGCACAAGGATCCGGTTCATTATACTCAGTCTCACAATGCACAATGACAGCGGAGCGAGATTCCCTTCCAGGCGGGTGGCGTGAATCGGCCTGCTGCTCGCTCTTCCCTTTCTTACGCAGCCGTTTTGTAGCTCCCTCGGCAATCAGTGCGGTGCTCACGTGTTACTCGGAGAGGCTGTGGTGCCATCTGGTAGCATCCTCGCGTACTCCAGACCAGACATATATATTATAGTTTTTTCTGATGGTTGAGTATCAGTTACTCCCAGAATTAGAAGAACTCCAAGACGTCAGTGTCGGATCCGATAACCTAATCTGGTGGGTGAAAGGGATAGCTGGCATTAGAGAAGACAGATGTTCAAATTCCCTTCTCGCTATAGTAATTTCGCCTTTCTAAGGTTTCCCGAAATCATTCCACATAAATACCGAGAATTGTACATATATGTCGTAATGCTACATATATAACATATTGACCGAATTCCTTACCGTTTCTTTTCTTCTATCCACTCCACCTCTAATGACCCAGTTGTCAAAGAGTTATAAATCCTGAAGAAAAAAATTGTAATGGTAGAAAAATTTTCAGATAATTTCTTCCTTTAATGATTGTCTAAAGGCTGATGTTACCTTCCTTTTTAACCGAATTAAAAAAAGGAGGAGGTTTTCATTCATCTGAATTTAATTTTTTTATGTATGGTCAGCGATATCTTCCCAAATTTTGAACCGTCTTAAATGAAATTTTATAGTGGATAGAGTATACCCCCAAAGTGGTCCCATATGAATTTAATTGAGAAACCACTCCTTCTACACCTTTACACCCCTTTAATTTTATACAAACCCACACTTTTTATCCGATTTTGATGGAACTTTGGAAATGTATAGTAAAAAATAAACAGAAAAATACTGTTAACTTTTGGTTTGAAAAAACCGAAACCCTATCCACCCCTTAATTTTTGCCAATGTTCTTTATACAAAGCTAAAGTCGACACCATTTAACTGATCTCCATTAAAGTTGGCATATACATGTATTTTTTCATGGAAAAGGTTTCTGGCCCCCAAAACAATAAAAAAAACACCCCTCTCTCCCTTTACACCACTTAATGTTTATACAAACCCACAATTTTTATCCGATTTCAATGGAACTTTGGACATGTATAGTAAAAAATAAAGAAAAAAATGCTGTCAATATTTGGTTTGAAAAAACTGAACCTCTCTCACCCTATCCACCACTTAATTTTTGCCAATGTTCTTTATACAAAACTATAGTCGACATCATTTCAATGATCACCATTAAAGTTGTCATGTACATGTAATATTTCATGGAGAAGGTTTCTGACCAAAAAATTAAAAAGCCACCCCATCTCCCCCTTTACACCCCTTAATTTTATAGAAACCTATATTTCATATCTGATTTTGATTGAACTTTGCCAATGTATACTTTCAAACAAACAGAAAAATCTTGTCAACATTTGGTCTGCCAAAGCTCAACCCCTCTTCCTCCTACCAACTCGTTAATTATTGTAAATTTTTTTACAGAAAGCTTAAGTCGCCACCATTTGACCTATTACCATGAAAGTTGGCGCTTATATGTATTTTTAACGAGGAAGGTTTCGGACCAAAAAATAAATAAACTACTCCCACTCCCCATTAAACCGTTTAATTTTGATACAAACTCAAAGTTTTTATCCAGTTTAGAAAGAACTTAGCGAACTTTTATTGCAAAACAAAGAGAAAAATAATGTCAGCATTTGGTTTGCAAAACTGAACCCCTTTTCCCATTTCCACCCCTTGACTTTTGTTAATTTTCTTTTTGAAAAGCTACAGTTGACACCATTTGACCGATCTTTATGAAAGTTGGCACATATATGTATTTTTTTATGGAGAAGATTTCTAACCAAAAAATAGTAAAAACTACCCTAGCTCCTCTTTTTCATCCCTTAATGCTTGTACAAACCCACATTTTAATCCGATTTCGGTGGAACTTCACATGTGTATACTTTATAGCAAATAGAAAAAGAAACATACTACTCACATTACTTTGACAAAAAGCACAAACCCTATTCCCCTTTCTACACCTTTAATTACTGTCAATGTTCATTATATAAAGCTACTGTTTCTATCTGATTTTGAAGGAAGTATACACATGTGTACTTCAAAACAAACAGAAAAATACTGTCTGCATTTGGTTTAGAGAAGCCAAACCTCTCTTCCCCTTTCTACCCCTTTAATCTACACAAAGCACAGTTTCTATCTGATTCTGAAGAAAATTTGCACACGTATACATTAAAAAATACATAACAATTGTGTTTAAATTACGTTGCAGAAGCCCAACCCGTCTTCCCTTCTACCCTCACCCCTGCTAATTTCCAATGTTCTTTTAGATACCTACCGTTTTTATCAGATTTCGATGGAACACTGCAAATTTATACTTAAGAACAAAGAGAAACATTCTGTTTACAAAACCCAACCGCTCACTACCTTACCCCATTTAATTTTTGTAAATGTTCTTTACACAAAGCTACAGTTTTTATCTGGTTTCGATGGAACCTTGCACATGTATACTTTAAAACAAAGAGAAAAATGCTGTCCACACTACATTAACAAAAACCAAACTACTCTTCACCTCCACACCCCTCAATTATTTTTTTTATACACACCTAAAAATTTTATATGATATCAATAGAAACTTACAAATATATACTTTAAATCAATCAGAAAAGACAGTCTACATTTGGTATACAAAAGCCCAATCCCTCTTCTCCTTTACCCCCATTGTTTATAATTTCCAATGTTCAATACAAAATCCACAGATTTAAGTACTGTCAAAATCAATTAAACTATTTTTAAATCATTGCAGAATATTTATAAAATGTATGTGTCCTAATGTCTCAACATGTACTTCAAATTTCAACTTGAACCCCGAGCTTTTACGTTGTGAAAACCAATTAAATATCTATATTTTCTGTGTGATGGCGGAACGAACAGATATATTCCAGAGACATATTTGTGTATGTGGTATGTATTAATGTCCAGATATTACATGTTTCGATTATCGTGCAGCAGCTTTAACAGATGTCATGATTAGATTGAAATAAAGCCTGAACCAAAATGTAAACTAACATTCCTTAACACAGCATCCAATTCACCCATTCTGAAAGTTGTTGTAAAGACAGATTTTTTAAAGCATTAGATTTAAACACTCAGCAAACCAGTAAGTTCGCAAAATGAGGACTGTTGCGGCATATTTAAATACAAATTAACTATAATACCACTAAAAAATAAAATAACTGTTTAAAAAAACATAAAAAGCGCCTTCAAAAAAGGGCACTAAAAATTTTAAAATAACTTTATACCTTGCTTAGAAGAAAGTAAATCTAAATGGACAATATTTTACGTTACTGTTATCGAAATTTTTTCATTAATTAGTTATTTTTTGAGTAGATGGCAGACAAAACAAGAAAAACAAAAAGATGAAAACAATAATAAATAACAATAAACATAAAAAATCATGTTACTACTTACCTAGAATTAATTCTAGAAACATTTTTCAACAAAACTAAAACATATAGATGATACACCGATATTATACTAACTACTAGCTCGTACCCGTGACTTCGTACACGTGGATAGAGGATTTTTTTGCCAGAATTAAATATAGAAAGTTGTTGGTAACGAAGGATTGGTCCCAAACAATATCGAGTCGGAATAATATGACAGGAAAGCTAACACTATATCATTGTACCGTCGAACCTGTCTCTTGAAGAGAATCAATTTCCAAGATATTTCTGTCACCATTCCATAAGGTCTCAAAATTTCGTGACTACAACTGTTAATCATATCGGAAAAAATATCCTGTGCCCTTCATACAGATTTCCTTATATAATTCCAACACAACGATATAGCCATTTAGTTGTCAAAATGTAACAAAAAGACAGAGACTTACTTCCGTATTTATAATAACTGTGGTTCACACACACACACTGACTGCGAACAGCACCTGAGGGATCATTATAACATAAAAAAGTGTACACCTACAACACTGCAAGACTACCTACGATTTTCCTCGCATTGCACCCCTAACTTTCTAATATCTACAGTTTAGCCTCCACGAAGATTTGAACTGGAGACCACGAAGTTCGTAAGCAAGCGCTTTAAATACTGAGCTGCCAGTCAACTACACGGAAACACGGTACGGATACGTCCATATCCAACGTGTCTGTCTATCGCCGTATTTCAAAGTTATGAGACAACATGTGTTATTTATACAGAAAATTTTTCAACCAAATGTAGAAAGTATTTTTCTCCTTGTTTCAAAGGATAAGTGTAAAAGTTTCATCGAGATCGGACGAAAACTGTGGATTTGTATGAGGAACAAACAAATAAACATACATTGATATTTATATTTAAAGATAAAGGATTTACTGCTTAATGCTGCCTACCAACTGACACTATAGCGCCAGAGATTTGCCTGGATGACCAACGAGGCCGAGTCACAGATAACATACCGTTAATTTTCCCTAAGCTGTCTCCCGCAATAAAACTATCCTCCTCACGACATGCTGTAAAATATTTGGAATTTTTGTTCGTAATCTCGGTTTGTCTAGAACACCAAATAAAGTTCAGTAATTCGATCTGGGCGATCTGACAGCTGGCACCGACTTCGAAATTAACTAATTAATGTAAACATTTCGATAACAGTAAGGTAAAATATTGTCCATTTAGATTTACTTTGTTCTAAGCAAGGTATAAAGTTATTTTAAAATTTTTAGTGCCCTTTTTTGAAGGCGGTTTTTATGTTTTTTAAAACAATTATTTTATAGCAAAACCATCAACCAGCACACGAGAAAAGAAAGGTTCTTCTACATTTACATCTACATCTATACTCAGTAAATATTGTGGGTGGCAGAGGGTGCTAAGCACAAATCCTAATTCTGTGCATTCCAATACCTAATAGCATGAGGAAATAAAGAATACATAAAAGCATCAGTTCGGCATCTTATTTCTCTAATCTTATCCCTCCTGTATTGCGACATAAATAGGTTGGCGGAAGAAGTATTTCATTGCACGCCAAAATAAAAGAATTTCGCATATTTCTAGTAAATTCATACGAAAACGATGTCGTCTTTCTACCAAACTGTCTCAACCCAATTCTGTGACATTTTTGTAAGGACTGTAACTAGCAGTCACGAATCAATCTGCTCTCCTCTGTACTTTCTTCAGCGTGTCAATCAATCCCTTGCGATTCGGATACCAGACTCCATAACAGTAATTCAAATGCGGAAGCACTAATGTTTTATAAGCTATTTACTTTGTATGAGAATTACAATTTCTCAAAATACGACGTATAAATCGTAATCTAGAATTAGCTTATGTGAAAGACCCATTTCATGCTGCTTTGTACTATTACGCCCAGATACTTCAAGGAATCGACTGTGTCCACAACTGAATTATTAACTTTGTACTCGTGAACAAACGATGGAAATTTCGTCAACACGCATTCTGCGAATCAAGACTAGGTGTCACTGACATAAAGTGTTAGAGGCTGTGCTTGCTAGTCTGTCATTGCCGATTTTTTCGCATAGTGGCGAGGCCTATGTATGCTTTTGGCCTCGAATATTCTGGAGATGAGTGAACTCCAAAGTCAGCGGCAGTTTTCCAGCATGAGGAGTATATTCTCTTATGGTATCCCCTCACCCCTCTGTCTAGTAGCGTACAAAGTAATGATTCTCTCCTTAGTAAAGAACAAGGCGGGCAGTGTGCTTAAACAACGCACTGAATGTCCAAATATTAGTAGAAAGAACAAGACATTTAAAAAAATAATATAGTCACTCGAGTATGACCTTCCGATGACTAAACAATTTTAACTAACTCATTACAATACATCATGACTAGGGTTCGGAACTTTAGAAGTCATATTTTTTTCCTGGCTTCTTTCTAAGCTAGAATGCTGAATTAAATACTAATTGTATTTTATATAGCTTATATTTAGGTATTCAGTCCATTTTCCTACTTTTGATCGTATTACGATAATATTTATCGTCATATGATCATATTTTGAGGAAAAACGTGGTAATTTTTAATAATACCACTAGAAGTTATAGATGAGTAAAAATAAGGATAATTATTCGCAGAACTGTACTCTTTTTTTACAAAAATAATTGTCACTGAATTGGTCGGAATTCACTTGTCAAGAATTAAAGTTATACATTATTGTGAATCTCTAAAGGTTCATGTTCAGCCCGCCTTTTAATCTCGGCAATTCAGCAGCAGCATGCCTGTGTTGATCGGCGCCAATCAATATCTCACTGTCGCCAATACTTTTAAAAATAATTCCTCAGTCAGGTGATTTTTTTATTTGTTTTTCTGAAACTGCAATGTTACGGAGATTTACTTGAAGAGGTGTATTTGACGAAAGAGCTATTTTCTACAAATTATGTGAAATTAAAGTGACTTCAACAAAGCGGCCTAAAATCTAATTTCCCAATCGTGCAGTGAGTGCGCGGTAGTAAATTATGCTATCGACATGAAACCGATACCACTAGATAAAATAAATGATGCATAATTGAGAATATTTTCGTGTAGGCCCTATAGTAAATTTAAATGTTTGGTCATATTTTGTCATCAATACGTCGGAACCTACAAAAATTGTCCCATCGGTCTGAAATTTGGTACACTCATTCCTTAGGCGATAATATTTGACTAAAACTGTGTAACGTAAACTTCTAATATGTGGAAATGAAGTGAAATCACTTGAAATGTTGGTAGATACATACATGTAATTACACAAGAAATACGCGTTATAACATGTTAATATTTGTTCCGCGCTTCTTACTCTTAATTCTCAGGGCAGGCTGCATTTTACCAAACCACAACTACTATTAGCAAAAAATTAAACTAACGTAAACGCTGTGTACCAAACATCGGTTACGCTAGACGCCATTTTTCATCCTGTTGGGTAGGCTGCCGTACGATATATCTTAGCATTGAAATGCAATATGTCAACTACGCACAGAGAAATTGTAAATGTTACTGACTTCCTACTCATTAAGCATAAGCAGTTTGCTTGTGGAATGAAGTTTTTATCAACACTAAATACTTAAACACACTTGGAATAAATATTAACAGCTAGTAACGTGCATTTATTGCGTAACAACATGTATGCATCTACCCACATTTCGAGCAATTTTGCTTCATTTCCACATAATCGAAGCTTAATTTATACACTTTTATTCAAATACTAGCTGGTACCCACGACTTCGTTCGTGATTGTAAAGAATTCATATTGACAGCTATAGACATCTAACCACCCTAGTGCACGATGGGAGACTCGATACTATTACCACACACAAGTACCAGTCTTCTGCGCTATGTAGATCCGGCAGCAAGGTAAAATTTACGGATACACACAAGTCTTTGGATGAAACACGAAAATATTAATGATCGACCAATTTCAAACACCATATCTCACACACTCCCACAGTTACCGAATTTCGAACACGTTGTGATCGATGGGAGACTCTGTGTTACTAATACACACAAACGCCAGTGATCTGCGATTGATAGTTTTCACTTAAAAGTGATACACCGTGACACATGCGTCTTTGGCAGATATATGAAATTGCCGCAGGTCGACCATTTTCATCCCCCATATTTTCCACACCCCCATAGCTACAGACATCTAACAACAATAGTGCACGACAACAGGCACGATTCTACTAACACACATAAACACCAATGCTCTATGCTATGTAGTCGTGGTAGAAAAGTGAAATCTGCGGAGACACATGCCTTTCGTCGAAATACGAAAATATCCTTGGTCGGCCACTTACAACCACCATATCTACCACAGTACCACAGTTTCTGAAATTCCGCCGCTGTTGTGATCGAAAGGTGACTCTGTGCTACTACTACACACAAACGCCAGTTATCTGTGATCTATAGTTTTCGCTGAAAAGTGAAACACCATCACACTTTTCCTTTGGCAGAAGTATGAAATGGCCACAGGTCGATCATTTTCAACCCCCATATCTCCCTCACCCCCAAATCTATCGACATCTAACAACCATAGTGCACTACATGAGATACGATTCTACTAACAAACACAAACACCAATGCATAATGCTATGTAGTTGAGGCAGAAAAGTGACATATGCGCAGACAGTCGAAATACGAAAATATAATTGGTCGGCCACTTACAACCACCATATCTACCACAATACCATAGTTTCTGAAATTCGGCCGCTGTTGTGATCGAAAGGTGACTCTGTGCTACTACTACACACAAACGCCAGTTATCTGTGATCTATAGTTTTCGCTGAAAAGTGATACACCATGACACTTTTGTCTTTGGCAGCAGTATGAAACTGCCACAGGTCGACCACTTTCAACCACCATTTCTCCCACACACCCATAGTTACCGTCATCTAACAAACATAGTGCACTACATGAGATACGATTCTACTACCAAACACAAATACCAATGCTCTATGTAAAGTTGTTGTGGCAGAAAAGTGACATATGCGGAGACAGTCGAAATACGAAAATATCCTTGGTCGGCCACTTACAACCACCATATCTACCACAGTACCACAGTTTCTGAAATTCGGCCGCTGTTGTGATCGAAAGGTGACTCTGTGCTACTACTACACACAAACGCCAGTTATCTGTGATCTATAGTTTTCGCTGAAAAGTGTAACACCATCACACTTTTCCTTTGGCATAAGTATGAAATGGCCACAGGTCGATCATTTTCAACCCCCATATCTCCCTCACCCCCGAATCTATCGACATCTAACAACCATAGTGCACTACATGAGATACGATTCTACTAACAAACACAAACACCAATGCATAATGCTATGTACTTGTGGCAAAAAAGTGACATATGCGGAGACAGTCGAAATACGAAAAAATCCTAGGTCAGCCACTAACAACCACCATATCTACCACAGTACCACAGTTTCTGAAATTCGGCCGCTGTTGTGATCGAAAGGTGACTCTGTGCTACTACTACACACAAACGCCAGTTATCTGTGATCTGTAGTTTTCGCTGAAAAGTGATACACCATGACACTTTTGTCTTTGGCAGAAGTATGAAACTGCCACAGGTCACCCACTTTCAACCCCCATTTCTCCCACACCCCCATTGCTACCGACATTTAACAACCATAGTGCACGACAGGAGAGACGATTCTACTACCACACACAAACACCAAAAGTCTATGTTATGTAGTTGTGGCAGGAAAGAGAAGTATACGGAGATACGAATTTTTGGTCGAAATATGAAAACGCCCTGCACTGACCAACTTTAATCATTATATCTCCCACATCCCCACAGCTATCGGCATTGGGCCAACGTTGTGCACGACAGGAAACTCCATGCTACTTCCACCCACAAACATCAGTGATCTCTTCTAGGTAGTGGTGGCTGAAAAATGAAATATAGGAAAAAAACATGTCTATTCTGCGCTATGTAGTTCCGGCAGCAAGGTAAAATTTACGGATACACACAAGTCTTTGGATGAAACACGAAAATATTAATGATCGACCAGTTTCAAACACCATATCTCACACACTCCCACAGTTACCGAATTTCGGCCAACGTTGTGATCGATGGGAGACTCTGTGTTACTACCACACACAAACGCCAGTGATCTGCAATCTATAGTTTTCACTTAAAAGTGATACACCGTGACACATGTGTCTTTGGCAGAAATATGAAATTGCCGCAGGTCGACCATTTTAATCCCCCATATTTTCCACTCCCCCATAGCTACAGTCATCTAAATACCATAGTGCACGACAACAGGCACGATTCTACAAACACACATAAACACCAATCCTCTATGCTATGTAGTCGTGGTAGAAAAGTGAAATCTCCGGAGACACATGCCTTTCGTCGAAATACGAAACAATCCTTGGTCGGCCACTTACAACCACCATATCTACCACAGTACCACAGTTTCTGAAATTCGGCCGCTGTTGTGATCGAAAGGTGACTCTGTGCTACTACTACACACAAACGCCAGTTATCTGTGATGTATAGTTTTCTCTGAAAAGTGATACACCATGACACTTTTGTCATTGGCAGAAGTATGAAATTGCCACAGGTCGATCATTTTCAACCCCCATATCTCCCTCACCCCCATAGCTACCGATATTCAACAACCATAGTGCACTACATGAGATACGATTCTACTAACAAACACAAACACCAATGTATAATGCTATGTAGTTGTGGCAGAAAAGTGACATATGAGGAGACAGTCGAAATACGAAAATATACTTGGTTGGCCACTAACAACGACCATATCTACCACAGTACCAAAGTTTCTGAAATTCGGCCGCTGTTGTGATCGGAAGGTGACTCTGTGCTACTACTACACACAAACGCCAGTTATCTGTGATCAGTAGTTTTCGCTGAAAAGTGATACACCATGACACTTTTGTCTTTGGCAGAAGTATGAAATTGCCACAGGTCACCCACTTTCAACCCCCATTTCTCCCACACCCCCCTAGCTACCGACGTCTAACAACTATAGTGCACTACATGAGATACGATTCTACTACCAAACACAAACACCAATGCTCTATGCTATGTAGTCGTGGTAGAAAAGTGAAATCTGCGGAGACACATGCCTTTCGTCGAAATACGAAAATATCATTGGTCGGCCACTTACAACCACCATATCTACCACAGTACCACAGTTTCTGAAATTCGGCCGCTGTTGTGATCGGAAGGTGACTCTGTGCTACTACTACACACAAACGCCAGTTATCTGTGATCTGTAGTTTTCGCTGAAAAGTGATACACCATGACACTTTTGTCTTTGGCAGAAGTATGAAACTGCCACAGTTCACCCACTTTCAACCCCCATTTCTCCCACACCCCCATAGCTATCGACATCTAACAAACCATAGTGCACTACATGAAATACGATTCTACTACCAAACACAAACACCAATGCTCTATGTAAAGTAGTTGTGGCAGGAAAGTGACATATGCGGAGACAGTCGAAATGCGAAAATATCCTTGGTCAGCCACTAACAACCACCATATCTACCACAGTACCACAGTTTCTGAAATTCGGCCGCTGTTGTGATCGAAAGGTGACTCTGTGCTACTACTAAACACAAACGCCAGATATCTGTGATCTATAGTTTTCGCAGTAAAGAGATACACCATGACACTTTTGTCTTTGGCAGAAGTATGAAACTGCTACAGGTCGACCACTTTCAACCCTCACTTCTCCCACACCCCCTTAGCTACCGACAACTAACAACCATAGTTCACTACATAAGATACGATTCTACTACCAAACACAAACACCAATGCTCTATGTAAAGTAGTTGTGGCAGAAAAGTGACATATGCGGAGACAGTCGAAATGCGAAAATATCCTTGGTTGGCCACTTACAACCACCATATCTACCACAGTACCACAGTTTCTGAAATTCGGCCGCTGTTGTGATCGAAAGGTGACTCTGTGCTACTACTACACACAAACGCCACTTATCTGTGATCTGTAGTTTTCGCTGAAAAGTGATACACCATGACACTTTTGTCTTTGGCAGAAGTATGAAACTGCCACAGGTCACCCACTTTCAACCCCCATTTCTCCCACACCCCCATTGCTACCGACATCTAACAACCATAGTGCACGACAGGAGAGACGATTCTACTACCACACACAAACACCAAAAGTCTATGTTATGTAGTTGTGGCAGGAAAGAGAAGTATACGGAGATACGAATTTTTGGTCGAAATATGAAAACGCCCTGCACTGACCAACTTTAATCATTATATCTCCCACATCCCCACAGCTATCAGCATTGGGCCATAGTTGTGCACGACAGGAAACTCCATGCTACTTCCACCACAAACATCAGTGATCTGTGCTAGGTAGTGGTGGCTCAAAAATGAAATATAGGAAAAAACATGTCTATTTTTACCAGTCTTCTGCGCTATGTAGTTCCGGCAGCAAGGTAATATTTACGGATACACACAAGTCTTTGGATGAAACACGAAAATATTAATGATCGACCAATTTCAAACACCATATCTCACACACTCCCACAGTTACCGAATTTCGGCCAACGTTGTGATCGATGGGAGACTCTGTGTTACTACCACACACAAACGCCAGTGATCTGCAATTTATAGTTTTCACTTAAAAGTGATACACCGTGACACATGCGTCTTTGGCAGAAATATGGAATTGCCGCAGGTCGACCATTTTAATCCCCCATATTTTCCACTCCCCATAGCTACAGACATCTAACGACCATAGTGCACGACAACAGGCACGATTCTACTAACACACATAACACCAATGCTCTATGCTATGTAGTAGTGGTAGAAAAGTGAAATCTGCGGAGACACATGCCTTTCGTCGAAATACGAAACAATCCTTGGTCGGCCACTTACAACCACCATATCTACCACAGTACCACAGTTTCTGAAATTCGACCGCTGTTTTGATCGAAAGGTGACTCTGTGCTACTACTACACACAAACGCCAGTTATCAGTGATGTATAGTTTTCTCTGAAAAGTGATAGACCATGACACTTTTGTCATTGGCAGAAGTATGAAATTGCCACAGGTCGATCATTTTCAACCCCCATATCTCCCTCACCCCCATAGCTACCGATATCTAACAACCATAGTGCACTACATGAGATACGATTCTACTAACAAACACAAACACCAATGCATAATGCTATATAGTTGTGGCAGAAAAGTGACATATGCGGTGACAGTCGAAATACGAAAATATCCTTGGTCGGCCACTAACAACCACCATATCTACCACAGTTTCTGAAATTCGGCCGCTGTTGTGATCGAAAGGTGTCTCTGTGCTACTACTACACACAAACGCCAGATATCTGTGATCAATAGTTTTCGCAGAAAAGTGATACACCATGACACTTTTGTCTCTGGCAGAAGTTTGAAACTGCCACATGTCGACCACTTTCAACCCTCACCACCATATCTACCACAGTAACACATTTTCTGAATTTCGGCCGCTGTTGTGATCGAAAGGTGACTCTGTGCTACTACTACACACAAACGCCAGTTATCTGTGATCTATAATTTTCGCTGAAAGTGATACACCATGACACTTTTGTCTTTGGCAGAAGTATGAAACTGCCACAGGTCGACCACTTTCAACCCCCATTTACCCACACACCCATAGTTACCGACATCTAACACCCATAGTGCACTACATGAGATACGATTCTACTACCAAACACAAAACACCAATGCTCTAAGCTATGTAGTTGTGGCAGAAAAGTGACATATGCGGAGACAGTCGAAATACGAAAAAATCCTTGGTCAGCCACTAACAACCACCATATCTACCACAGTACCACAGTTTCTGAAATTCGGCCGCTGTTGTGATCGAAAGGTGACTCTGTGCTACTACTACACACAAACGCCAGATATCTGGGATCTATAGTTTTCGCAGAAAAGAGATACACCATGACACTTTTGTCTTTGGCAGAAGTATGAAACTGCTACAGGTCGACCACTTTCAACCCTCACTTCTCCCACACCCCCATAGCTACCGACATCTAACAACCATAGTTCACTACATAAGATACGATTCTACTACCAAACACAAACACCAATGCTCTATGTAAAGTAGTTGTGGCAGAAAAGTGACATATGCGGAGACAGTCGAAATGCGAAAATATCCTTGGTTGGCCACTTACAACCACAATATCTACCACAGTACCACAGTTTCTGAAATTCGGCCAATGTTGTGATCGAAAGGTGACTGTGCTACTACTACACACAAACGCCAGATATCTGTGATCTATAGTTTTCGCAGAAAAGAGATACACCATGACACTTTTGTCTTTGGCAGAAGTATGAAACTGCTACACGTCGACCACTTTCAACCCTCACTTCTCCCACACCCCCATAGCTACCGACATCTAACAACCATAGTTCACTACATGAGATACGATTCTACTACCAAACACAAACACCAATGCTCTATGTAAAGTAGTTGTTGCAGAAAAGTGACATATGCGGAGTCAGTCGAAATACGAAAATATACTTGGTCGGCCAATATCAATCACCATATCTACCACAGTACCACAGTTTCTGAAATTTGGCCGCTGTTGTGATCGAAAGGTGACTCTGTACTACTACACACACAAACGCCAGTTATCTGTGATCTATAGTTTTCGCTGAAACGTGATACACCATCACACTTTTCCTTTGGCAGAAGTATGAAATGGCCACAGGTCGATCATTTTCAACCCCCATATCTCCCTCACCCCCAAATCTACCGACATCTAACAACCATAGTTCACTACATAAGATACGATTCAACTACCAAACACAAACACCAATGCTCTATGTAAAGTAGTTGTGGAAGAAAAGTGACATATGCGGAGACAGTCGAAATGCGAAAATATCCTTGGTCAGCCACTAACAACCACCATATCTACCACAGTACCACAGTTTCTGAAATTCGGCCGCTGTTGTGATCGAAAGGTGACTCTGTGCTACTACTACACACAAACGCCAGATATCTGTGATCTATAGTTTTCGCAGAAAAGAGATACACCATGACACTTTTGTCTTTGGCAGAAGTATGAAACTGCTACAGGTCGACCACTTTCAACCCTCACTTCTCCCACACCCCCTTAGCTACCGACAACTAACAACCATAGTTCACTACATAAGATACGATTCTACTACCAAACACAAACACCAATGCTCTATGTAAAGTAGTTGTGGCAGAAAAGTGACATATGCGGAGACAGTCGAAATGCGAAAATATCCTTGGTTGGCCACTTACAACCACCATATCTACCACAGTACCACAGTTTTCTGAAATTCGGTTGCTGTTGTGATCGAAAGGTTACTCTGTCCTACTACTACACACAAGCGCCAGTTATCTGTGACCTGTAGTTTTCGCTGAAAAGTGATACACCATGACACTTTTGTCTTTGGCAGAAGTATGAAACTGCCACAGGTCACCCACTTTCAACCCCCATTTCTCCCACACCCCCATTGCTACCGACATGTAACAACCATAGTGCACGACAGGAGAGACGATTCTACTACCACACACAAACACCAAAAGTTTATGTTATGTAGTTGTGGCAGGAAAGAGAAGTATACGGAGATACGAATTTTTGGTCGAAATATGAAAACGCCCTGCACTGACCAACTTTAATCATTATATCTCCCACATCCCCACAGCTATCGGCATTGAGCCAAAGTTGTGCACGACAGGAAACTCCATGCTACTTCCACCCACAAAAATCAGTGATCTGTGCTAGGTAGTGGTGGCTGAAAAATGAAATATAGGAAAAAACATGTCTATTTTTACCAGTCTTCTGCGCTATGTAGTTCCGGCAGCAAGGTAAAATTTACGGATACACACAAGTCTTGGATGAAACACGAAAATATTAATGATCGACCAATTTCAAACACCATATCTCACACACTCCCACAGTTACCGAATTTCGGCCAACGTTGTGATCGATGGGAGACTCTGTGTTACTACCACACACAAACGCCATTGATCTGCAATTTATAGTTACACTTAAAAGTGATACACCGTGACACATGCGTCTGTGGCAGAAATATGAAATTGCCGCAGGTCGACCATTTTAATCCCCCATATTTTCCACTCCCCCATAGCTACAGACATCTAACAACCATAGTGCACGACAACAGGCACGATTCTACTAACACACATAAACACCAATGCTCTATGCTATGTAGTCGTGGTAGAAAAGTGAAATCTGCGGAGACACATGCCTTTCGTCGAAATACGAATATATCCTTGGTCGGCCACTTACAACCACCATATCTACCACAGTACCACAGTTTCTGAAATTCGACCGCTGTTGTGATCGAAAGGTGACTCTATGCTACTACTACACACAAACGCCAGTTATCAGTGATGTATAGTTTTCTTTGAAAAGTGATACACCATGACACTTTTGACATTGGCAGAAGTATGAAATTGCCAAAGATCGATCATTTTCAACCCCAATATCTCCCTCAACCCCATAGCTACCGATATCTAACAACCATAGTGCACTACATGGGATACGATTCTACTAACAAACACAAACACCAATGCATAATGCTAAGTAGTTGTGGCAGAAAAGTGACATATGCGGAGACAGTCGAAATACGAAAATATCCTTGGTCGGCCACTAACAACCACCATATCTACCACAGTTTCTGAAATTTGGCCGCTGTTGTGATCGAAAGGTGACTCTGTGCTACTACTGCACACAAACGCCAGATATCTGTGATCAATTGTTTTCGCAGAAAAGTGATACACCATGACACTTTTGTCTTTGGCAGAAGTTTGAAACTGTCACAGGTCGACCACTTTCAACCCTCACCACCATATCTACCACAGTAACACATTTTCTGAATTTCGGCCGCTGTTGTGATCGAAAGGTGACTCTGTGCTACTACTACACACAAACGCCAGTTATCTGTGATCTATAGTTTTCGCTGAAAAGTGATACACCATGACACTTTTGTCTTTGGCAGAAGTATGAAACTGCCACAGGTCGACCAATTTTAACCCCCATTTCTCCCAAACACCCATAGTTACCGACATCTAACACCCATAGTGTACTACATGAGATACGATTCTACTACCAAACACAAACACCAATGCTCTATGTAAAGTAGTTGTGACAGAAAATGACATATGCGGAGACAGTCGAAATACGAAAATATACTTGGTCGGCCAATAACAACCGCAATATCTACCACAGTACCACAGTTTCTCAAATTCGGCCAATGTTGTGATCGAAAGGTGACACTGTGCTACTACTACACACAAACGCCAGTTATCTGTGATCTAAAGTTTTCACTGAAAAGTGATACAGCATGACACTTTTGTCTTTGGCAGAAGTATGAAATTGCCACAGGTCGATCAATTTCAACCCTCATATCTCCCACACCCCCATAGGTACCGAAATCTAACAACCATAGTGCACTACATGAGATACGATTCTACTACCAAACACGAACACCAATGCTCTATGCTATGTAGTTGTGGCAGAAAAGTGACATATGCGGAGACAGTCGAAATAAGAAAATATCCTTGGTCGGCCACTTACAATTACCATATCTACCACAATACCATAGTTTCTGAAATTCGGCCGCTGTTGTGATCGAAAGGTGACTCTGTGCTACTACTACACACAAACGATAGTTATCTGTGATCTATAGTTTTCGCTGAAAAGTGATACACCATGACACTTTTGTCTTTGGCAGAAGTATGAAACTGCCACAGGTCGACCACTTTCAACCCCCATTTCTCCCACACACCCATAGTTACCGACATCTAACAACCATAGTGCACTACATGAGATACGATTCTACTACCAAACACAAACACCAATGCTCTATGTAAAGTAGTTGTGGCAGAAAAGTGACGTATGCGGAGACAGTCGAAATACGAAAATATACTTGGTCGGCCATTAACAAAGACCATATCTACCACAGTACCACAGTTTCGGAAATTCGGCCGCTGTTTTTATCGGAAGGTGACCCTGTGCTACTACTACACACAAACGCCAGTTATCTGTGATCTGTAGTTTTCGCTGAAAAGTGATACACCATGACACTTTTGTCTTTGGCAGAAGTATGAAACTGCCACAGGTCACCCACTTTCAACCCCCATTTCTCCTACACCCCAATAGCTACCGACGTCTAACAACCATAGTGCACTACATGAGATACGATTCTACTACCAAACACAAACACCAATGTTCTATGCTATGTAGTCGTGGTAGAAAAGTGAAATCTGCGGAGACACATGCCTTTCATCGAAATACGAAAATATCCTTGGTCGGCCACTTACAACCACCATATCTACCACAGTACCACAGTTTCTGAAATTCGGCCGCTGTTGTGATCGAAAGGTGACTCTGTGCTACTACCACACACAAACGGCAGTTATCTGTGATCTATAGTTTCGCTGAAAAGTGATACACCATGACACTTTTGTCTTTGGTAGAAGTCGAAATTGCCACAGGTCGACCACTTTCAACCCCCATATCTCCCACATACCCATAGCTACCGACATCCAACAACCATAGTGCACGACAGGAGAGACGATTCTACTACCACACACAAACACCAAAAGTCTATGTTATGTAGTTGTAGCAGGAAAGAGAAGTATACGGAGATACGAATTTTTGGTCGAAATATGAAAACGCTCTCCACTGACCAACTTTAATCATTATATCTCCCACATCCCCACAGCTATCGGCATTGGGCCAACGTTGTGCTCGACAGGAAATTCCATGCTACTTTCACCCACAAACATCATTGATCTGTGCTAGGTAGTGGTGGCTGAAAAATGAAATATAGGAAAAAACACGTCTTTTTTTACCAGTCTTCTGCGCTATGTAGTTCCGGCAGCTAGGTAAAATTTACGGATACACACAAGTCTTTGGATGAAACACGAAAATATTAATGATCGACCAATTTCAAACACCATATCTCACAAACTCCCACAGTTACCGAATTTCGGCCAACGTTGTGATCGATGGGAGACTCTGTGTTACTACCACACACAAACGCCAGTGATCTGCGATTTATAGTTTTCACTTAAAAGTGATACTCCGTGACACATGCGTCTTTGGCAGAAATATGAAATTGCCGCAGGCCGACCATTTTCATCCCCCATATTTTCCACACCCCCATAGCTACAGACATCTAACAACCATAGTGCACGACAACAGGCACGATTTAACTAACACACATAAACACCAATGCTCTATGCTATGTAGTCTTGGTAGAAAAGTGAAATCTGCGGAGACACATGCCTTTCGTCGAAATACGAATATATCCTTAGTCGGCCACTTACAACCATCATATCTACCACAGTACCACAGTTTCTGAAATTCGGCCGCTGTTGTGATCGAAAGGTGACTCTGTGCTACTACTACACACAAACGCATTATCTGTGATCTATAGTTTTCGCTGATAAGTGATACACCATGACAATTTTGTTTTTGGCAGAAGTATGAAATTGCCACAGGTCGATCATTTTCAACCCCCAAATCTCCCTCACCCCCATAGCTACCGATATCTAACAACCATAGTGCACTACATGAGATACGATTCTACTAACAAACACAAACACCAATGCATAATGCTATGTAGTTGTGGCAGAAAAGTGACATATGCGGAGACAGTCGAAATACGAAAATATCCTTGGTCGGCCACTTACAACCATCATATCTACCACAGTACCACAGTTTCTGAAATTCGGCCGCTGTTGTGATCGAAAGGTGACTCTGTGCTACTACTACACACAAACGACAGTTATCTGTGATCTATAGTTTTCGCTGATAAGTGATACACCATGACACTTTTGTCTTTGGCAGAAGTATGAAACTGCCACAGGTCGATCACTTTCAACCCACATTTCTCCCACACACACATAGTTACCGACATCTAACACCCATAGTGCACTACATGAGATACGATTCTACTACCAAACACAAACACCAATGCTCTATGTAAAGTAGTTGTGGCAGAAAAGTGACATATGCGGAGACAGTCGAAATACGAAAATATCCTTGGTCGGCCACTAACAACCACCATATCTACCACAGTACCACAGTTTCTGAAATTCGGCCACTGTTGTGATCGAAAGGTGACTCTGTGCTACTACTACACACAAACGCCAGTTATCTGTGATCTGTAGTTTTCGCTGAAAAGTGATACACCATGACACTTTTGTCTTTGCAGAAGTATGAAACTGCCACAGGTCACCCACTTTCAACCCCCATTTCTCCCACACCCCCATAGCTACCGACGTCTAACAACCATAGTGCACCACATGAGATACGATTCTACTACCAAACACAAACACACAATGCTCTATGCTAAGTAATTGTGGCAGAAAAGTGACATATGCGGAGACAGTCGAAATACGAAAATATCCTTGGTCGGCCATATACAACCACCATATCTACCACAGTACCACAGTTTCTGAAATTCGGCCGCTGTTGTGATCGAAAGGTGACTCTGTGCTACTACCACACACAAACGCCAGTTATCTGTGATCTATAGTTTTCGCTGAAAAGTGATACACCATGACACTTTTGTCTTTGGCAGAAGTCGAAATGGCCACAGGTCAACCACTTTCAACCCCCATTTCTCCCACATACCCATAGCTACCGACATGTAACAACCATAGTGCACGACAGGAGAGACGATTCTACTACCACACACAAACACCAAAAGTCTATGTTATGTAGTTGTGGCAGGAAAGAGAAGTTTACGGAGATACGTCTTTTTGGTCGAAATATGAAAACGCTCTGCACTGACCAACTTTAATCATTATATCTCCCACATCCCCACAGCTATCGGCATTGGGCCAACGTTGTGCACGACAGGAAACTCCATGCTACTTCCACCCACAAACATCAGTGATTTGTGCTAGGTAGTGGTGGCTGATAAATGAAATATAGGAAAAAACACGTTTGTTTTTTTATATATATATAAGATTACCGCGGAAGGAATGTGTGTACCAAATTTCAGACCGATAGGACAATTTTTGTAGGTTTCGACGTATTAACCTGGAACCAATAGTTGCCCCTTCTTAAGGTTATTATTATTTTTTTCTTTATTGCTTTGGTCATAATGATCCGAACCCTTGACACGACAAGCTGAACTGGCGAGATTGGAGCGGACTGTTAGTGCGACGCTCTGCCGCCAGGAGGCAGGTGACGGCTACATATATATCGGTGCGCCCGACGGAATTAGGCCGATGAGTGCTTCCCGATAAGCGCGTTTTGAAGCGCCGGCGGCGGCTGGCTCGCGATCAGCTGCCGTGTTTGCTTTTTTGCGACCCTCCCCTCGCGCCACCGTTTCAACTTTTTATCCCCTTCTCAGAGACAGTGTTAAATGGATGAATAATGGTCACTCACTGGGCACAATTGCCGGGATTTCCCCCCCCCCCCCCGGTTCTGCTGTGTTCTGTCGCAACTGAATATCACTGACGCTCATTCCGCAATGTTGATAAACTATACCGACCGTAATGGCTTTCGCAATCAACAGTAACTCCTGTTTCCAACCAGATTCGTGCCGAAAATCGCAATCAAAGTTAACGAGCAGGAAGTGCTAACTACTGCGAACAATAGAGGACGGCTGCTCAAATTCTCTTAACACTAAAATCAGAAAAATATTTGCCTTTGTGAGCAAAATCCTTCTATTTAGACTCGTTGTTGATATACCATAGACTATGACGTAATAACTGTTTATATTATAGCCCGTTTAGCGTATTGGGTAAACCGAAGATGGCGAACGGTAGAGTCATCTCTGATAGTTTAAAATAAGTCGTAGTCCTGAAAACAAATCTACTCTATCTTAAATAACGTTTTTTGTTCACTATTTAACATTCATTCAAAGAAAGTTTTACAGATTGATTTTATTTTGAATACACTGCTAAATTAAAATATTCTTCTCTTCTCAGATTCGACTGACTACTCTTATATTTAGCTTCGTTACAATTCTATTCTCTTTCTAAGCTAAGCTATATCCTTTATTTTACAATCTAGCTTACAGGCCAGATTATCTATATGCTCATGATGAAACCGTCCAACTTGTAACATAACAATTTTAACATAAATTATGTCCTATTAATTATATCTCTGTCAGTTATCTAAAATAGTCCTTCCAGATTTAAATATTTTTTTGAACCATGATTCCAACAATACGAAATTATAAAAATACGTCGGCACGGGCATAACAACTAATCTAATTTTTCACTGAAGTTTTTTTTATGTACATATATATATATAATACTTACCAAAGATTTTATTCAATTCAACATTCATCGTTTTCACTTCTGAATGAATTTATTCACTTCAGTAGTTTCTTAAGATGCACGTTACTCCAATGTTATAGTCACAAAACATATATTTATTTATTTATCTTATAGCCATGGCACAAAAAAATAATACAATGTAACATTAAATTATAATTAAAATTCAAAATCAACATGGTGCAGCCAATGTATAGCTTTATTAAGATATTAATAAAGTCTTTCGGTGATCCCCTGAAGGCTCGAATGGGCAATCAAAGGTCACGTGACGTTTTTCCTCCCCCCACCGGGACACCGGTAAACCTGTGGGGACCTATGACGAACCTGGCAACAGGTCGAGCGGAGACATGGCCTGATTCGATGAGAGGACGGAGCGAATGGGTAAGGATCGATCAGAGAAGTCGATCTCAGATCGGAGTGAGACATTCGTGGTAGGATCATCAGGGTGAATGATTTCATAAACATGTAATGAAATAAACATCGCGGCATAACCCGAAAGTCTATTAATCATTTACTATGTACACTACTTAATATCGAGACTGTACAAAATATACAAATAGTATGCTGAATAATGGTTATAATGTAAGGTGCTATTGTGCTACTTCCCAACAGTACTGTTATTACTTATACAAGCAAATGGTTGCTGATATTATAGCTACGTGAATATGACCTTCGTTGGAGGACGACAAGAGCTTCTGCGACTGTGGATGATTATCTATCCCAGAAAACCCCAGCTACAGACATTGTGGAGGACCCTAGCTCCCTATCGAAGATTCAACGATGGCTTTCCCCGTCCAAACGTACTCCAGCTTCTTCGCGTGCGGCACCACCTCGCGGTCACGGCCGCCGGAGGCGACTCGACGTCTACCTTCCCTACTGCGTTCCTTACTGCCAGCGCTCTAAATCCCCGGTCGATACCTCTGTCTGGTTTCTTAACATATTACTTACCGTCCTCATTTCATAATTAACAAATATGTGACTTAAGAGCCAAGCGAACAACTGCGTTCGCTACAGTCACAACTTAGTGAATCTCTCATTACTCACATGTACAAAGCTGAAGCAGATCTGCCAAGACCAGGTATAACTCTGTTAAGAGCTGCCCAGGTCCTGCGAGGAAGGTCGAGTCCCTTTAGTATCTGTCGACTGTCAAACAGGGAGTGCCATTCTGGTGGGGGTGAGGCTATCCACTCCAATTTCCATGCTTCTCTCCATTCAAAAGTATCAGATATATTCTATTTAGCAGTTTTTATGCTTTAAATTCTTGATTTAAGTCTCTGAAACTGATTTTCCATGTCGTCGCGGATGGGCAGATCCAAGTTATGACAGATCTTATTATATTGGGCAGTAGTGGGGGTTTAGAGAGTTTGTATAACCCCAACTACCGGTCACGTGATACAAAATGGCAGACTCCCTACCCTTTTTTCCCCTCCCCTCCATGACGTCACTTGCGGATGGAGGGAAATTTCGAATTTAATGCAGTGTTGCCACATTGACGGCATGGCAAACGTATATTTCAAATTAAACAGATATAACTATTATTTAGTCTTAATTCTAGCTATTATTTCACTTATCTCCAACGATGTTACTCTGAAATCAGCGATATTATTCTGATTGTGTCCTATGTGATGTAGACATTCCAGCTGAACAGATGTAGCAACGTAGCATATACACATGCCCTGCCACCAGGTGTCCCAACCTACCAGCGCATGCCACTAGTAACTTCATCTGAGCATGCGCCGGCCAGAGATATTCCACTTCGTCACTAGAGAAAGAAAGCTAGTTCTTGTATCCTATTCCAGTGCCTCGGGCGTATTTACACAGGAGTCGTCATGTACATACTCGCTCAGCCGAGGCATCGGGCACTCGACTGCCGCGGTAACTTGCATAACTGTCGCCAGCTGACACCTACCGGTACATAGTATCCCGGTTTCTGATAGATGGCGTGGCATGCATCATTTTGGACTCGATACGCGGTTGTGAATGCTACAAACATTTGCCACTGTTCTGGAATACTGGCCTGCATCAACACGCTCTGTTTGCTCTCCATTAGACGTACCGAAAACATGCTCTCTGTACACGCTTTCTCAATGCGACGAATATTTGAGCCGGGCGCTGGCCTGCCGCATAATTGGCAACAGATAGCAGCTCAGAGGGTATGGTCACCGATAGATGGCACGGCATACTACATTGTGTACCAATATGTGTTTAATAGTGGAGAAACATTTCGGTATCCCTGTCGATGTTTGCGAAGCCACTCGCAAGAGCGGCTATTGCAGGCAATGCAGGTTACGAAATGGCTTAATTTCAGTGCGAAATATCTTGGCTGGTATATGTTTGGCAAAAGCAGACTCGTTATTTCTGTGATAGCTGGGTGTCTGGCTGGCGGACAAAGAAAGTAGGACGTCCAACACAGCATTCGTGCGATTGCAGTATTTTTTATAAAGTCTCAGGTTGCTATTTTCGAGAGTATTTCCTGTGTATTTGTTCAGGTGTCCAGCTATCGATTAGGAATGCGGGTTGCGTCATATGCCCATTGCACTGTGAAACCGCCTCAATAGGATACATAGAAATATTTCAGCAATCACTTCGATTCAAGAAGAAACAGAAGAAATTATTACGAGATGAGGAGAGTTATTATAAATTAGTTTTAGTAGTAAAAATCTAAGAATTACTTATGATAGTCTAATCCCTAGCCAGAAATACGGGTTTTCAAAACGAAAATATAAAATTTTGTCTGTACTCTGGGTGAACAGAAAAACTGCTTGAGTCTTTGTATTTAATTAAAAAATAAGATATGGACCATGTGAAAGGGTAACTTTTACGTTTAAAACGTGATAATGAACCATGTAATGTCCTGGCATAGCTCAAATTCACATCTATACTATGCAGTTCACAAAGTGGAAATTGGAAGAGGGTGCTTTGCACAAAAAATAATTCTGTGCATTCCAATCCCGAATAACAAGAGGAAATAAAGAATATATATAAGCGTCAGTATGGTGGGCTTCTAATATAATTAATAGTTAACAGCGTTAATGATAAGTCACAATTTTCTGTCATATCCCCATTATTTTAAAGGATGTATTAAATAATGTGCAATGAAACAAAGCGAGAATCCAACTAATGTTTTAAACCCGAATAAGTGATTTCCTAATGTATGTGTCTACAACCTTGATGAACTTTGTGTATTTCTATCCTATTGCTAAGGCATTAACTTCCCTACCCATTTTATCTGAAATATGCCCACTAAATTAGATTCACATGAATATCATTGCCTAATGCAAAGTTACAGATGTGAAATCCAGTTTCTTTCCCTACAGACATTTCTGAAGTGGATTACATGTTAATCTCTCCACTGATGTCAAACCAATCAGCCTGTAATTTTTTCAAGCCTGTTTCTCAACCCTACAGATTCAGTCTTTGGACAAGAGCCCCACATGAAAATACTTGTGACATGGTTAACAAAACCTTTCCCACACCAAGGCTAGAAAAATCAAAATTTCCAATTTGACGATGGCAAAACTCATGGAATGCAACGAGGGAAGAAAGAATTCATATAAGCATCAGTACGACACCTTATTTCTTTAATCTCATCTCTGCTGTCATTGGTACAAAATATTTCATCACACTCGTAACTTTTTCGAACAGACCAATCTATGTATCATTTCTGTTATGCTTTCGTAAGAACTGTGGTAAGCAACGAGTTGAGGGCCCTTATTGTACTTTGTCTAAAATTTCAATCAATCCCTTGCGACACAATACAACAGCAATCCAGATTAATGTGAGTTTTGTGTGTTGTCTCCTTTGTTCATAGACCTCTCCTGATTTCAATCAATCCATTTATTGTCTCGCACTTTATGAAATTCCACAAAACCCGTCATCTTTTGAAAGAATAAAGTTTTCATCAGTAAATCACTAGAAACAGGGAGAGATAGGCTATTGTATATACTTTCCTTTTAACTGTATTTTACAGAACAGCACGTGTATTCCAGAAACGAAAAACCGTCTGTTTATCTTACTAATTTCACCCCTGTGGAAAATGTCCGCAGCAGAGTACACCAGTCCTATGTGATAAAAATCTAGTCACGCTAAGGCAGAACATTCGAGAGACCATCGCCTGTGGCCAAGGTGGAGATATAGAAAATTTACCCATTCCCTTTTGCGAGAAATCAAGTTCCGGCACCTACTGATAGTCTTTTATTTCCCAATCCAATCCCTGATTTATATCAGTTACTGATAGGGTTACATTTTTTTCGTGCGTTAAAGTAACCAAAAATTCAAAATTCGCAGACTTCTCCTAATCAGTAACAGGGATTCCAGGTATCAAAATGTTCACTTAAGGGGTTCTACTGCAGATTTCCAATAAAATTCTCCCTTTTTCCAGGAAATTTCTGCTAAAGTATTTTTCAATAAATTAGGCCCCAGGAAAGATCTCCATTCGGTTTAAATGTTCCCATCTGACGCCAACCTTCAGATTCAGGACCAAGTATAATATTTCTTCGTAATTGCGGGCTTTGTTCAACTAACCATGATAAAGTTTCCATAATGATATTAGCTAACTGATAGTTTCATGGTCATCAAATAAACATCATAATTCACATTTTCATAGAAGATCTCCATACATCGACAAGTATCCAAAATGTTACCATACAGGCAGACACTAGTTCTATTACGCCGAACATAGCACCCACACTTGAACTGTCGTAAATTGTTAGGTCATTCGTAAATGAAAGTGGGCGTTTGGATATTGTATCCACTCAGGCCTCATTACCTAAAGTCTAGTACCAGATTGTAGTCATGGCCAACTTAGGCCCCATACATCACTTAGAAATATTCCACCAATATCCATTCTAACAGCATTATACGACACATACAGCCCCCGACACTCTTCATATCTTCCAATGACATCCAGCCCAGCTCCTTTATTATGTCACTTGTTGAATATTTTCCACTAACAAATCTAGCTGACATCCTTTGCACCTTGTATTTGATGTACAAAAAATTGTGGACTCCATACTACACCACTATATACAAGCAATGGTCTGACTGTGGGTTTGTACCGAACTGCTTCGCTTCTCTCTGGTACATCACCCTCTCTGTTAAATGATTTTCATCCCGAAGTGCATGTAGTGAAAAACTTGAGAAACACAATTCATACGCCAACACAAACGGCAGTAATCTGTAAAGAGCACAGTGAAATTGCAGATTGCCTAAGCCCTGAAGCAATGGTTAGAAGCATACATTGATGGTGAGCATAATTCTATAACCATATATTTTAAACTCAAATCCACAGAGGAATGACACAAGTACATCTTCCATGCCTACAGCGAGCTCGACACAACAACCAGCACCAAGATATAACTACCACAGAGGAGGAAGACACACGCGCACACGTACACAATAGCATATACATGCAGTGAGGTCGACAGAACTAACAGCAAGCATCATGGAAACGATGAAGTGGGGCAGAATTGTCGTTACCACTGATTAACTGGACAGAACTATCGTTACAAAAAACATCAGACAGACGAGTTAAAGTCAGGTATCACCATATGTACGCTTACATGCACAAAGAGAGACCCACATACACATGTCCAAGTCTATAGAGAGATCAGCACAACTACTGGCACCAATCATGGAAACGAAAAAGTGGTGTAGCACTCTCTTGCCTCATGACTGGTGGAAAAACAGAACTCTCCTTACATTTCATCAGCCTGGCGATATAGAGGGTGTGCAAAAGATGGCATGTTTTCACCATACACCTAAATAGTTTTCATCACACCCAATTGATTACATTTACCATCAACTTGTCTCTCCCACACCACAACCGTTACTGCCATTCATTAAGAGTGTCCCCAGGTACTATGAGTTGCAATAGACATTTGACTATCAGCAGATACCAGAACCCTTCATATTCATACTAGGTCTCAACCACAAATCCATACGTATCCATGCACAAGCTCAAAGAAACAGGAACAGCAAATCATACATCAAGATAAATGAGTTTAAGGAAGGTATCACCATACTTACGCACACAGACACATATATCCATGCCTTCAGCGAGCTAGACACAACAACTAGCCCAATTATAGCAACGAATAAATGGGGAAAAACCCCCATGGCTTATGACTGACCAAAAAATCATCAGTAACATGTGTTACAGGTAACAAACTCTTCGAATCAACAGTCTCATTTATCTCACACTACAGACCTCTCTGCCATCTAGTATCATGTGTTCTAGGTACAAAACTGTTCACATCAGCACAATTACGTCTACCCCACACCTAAGCCTTGCCCCAGGTACCATAAATAGCAGTCATCAGTCATATATCATAACTACCATATTCATACTAGGTCTCACCCACAAATACATACGTCACCAAACACAATCACACACCAACATAGGTGAAGGATCAGTACATCATACATCCAGACATATAAGTTAAAGTATCACTATATTTACGCATACATACACAGAAAGAGACGCAAACACACGTACATTTCCATGCCTACAGTGAGCTCAACACAACAACCAGCCCCAATTATGGTAACGAGAAAGTGGGATAGAACGTCCATGGCTCATGATTGACCAAAAAATCATCAGTAACATGTGTTCCAGGTACCAAACTCTTCACATCAACATCGTCTCATTTATCTCACACTACAGACTTCTCTACCATCCAGTTCCACATTAGCACCACCACGTCAACCCCACACGGAAAGCCTTTTATGCCATACAGTTACATGTGCCCCAGGTACCATGAGTAGCAGTCGTCAGACAGATATTATAACTACCATATTCATACTAGATCTCCCCCACAAATCAATACGTCACCAAACTCAAGCACACGCCAACATAAGTGTAGGATCAACAATCATACATCCAGATATGCGAGTTAAACTACATTTACGCATACATACACGGAAAGACGCACAAACAAGTGCACTTCCATGCCTACAGCAAGCTCGACACAACAACTAACCCATTCATGGCAACGAAGAAATGGGACAGAATTCCCATGACTGGCAAAAAATAATCAGACAGACGTGTTAAAGTCTAAAGGATGGCATGTTTTAGCCATTCGTCTCAGTACTTATACGATACGGATTATTCATCACACCCAATTGATTACATATATCATCAACACATAAGTATTCAGTCATCGTGAAATCTCTAAGATGCGTATAATCCTATCGTAATCGATACACAACCATATAGGAAGACACACATACACCCAAATATCCATATATACGTACAGTTCCATATATCACCACACACATGACCGTAACTGGATGAAAAGGACTGAACACCCTAGGTCCAGACTGAATAGTTACAGGATGTGCGAAGTGTGACATATCTTTGCCACACATCTCAGTGCTCATCACACCCAACTGATTACATCTACCATCAACAAATAGGTGGCCACTCATGGATTAATCTCGAGTAGATTCCTTTCACCATAATTAGACACACACATGTGTCCATGCATACACCACATTTCCATATATCACCACATACATACAAGTAACTGGAGGAAACGGACTCCACACCCCACATCCAGACTGAGATGTTACATGATGGGCAAAGGATAGTATGTCTTTACACCTCAGTGCTCATCACACTCACCTGATTTCATGTGCTATCAGTATAGATGGCTGCTGGAACTAAATTCTTGGCACTGTTTGGTCAGAGTCTTTTGTTAATAGCAGCTTATGAAAAGCAAATTTGTGTCAATCTGTCCAAGCGGGCACGGCGGGAGGGGCCCCCCTTCCTCACTGTGGACAGAAATACCGCAATATGTTGCACCTAAATTCGCGGACTTCAACGAATTACCGTTTTTACGACCGGGAGCTATCACCGGTTATTTAGGACCGGGTCGTTTGCGGTCGAAAGCGGAATGTGCGCCAGTATACCGAACAACAAAAACACGATTGAGAAAGCGTGTACAGAGAGCATGTTTTCCCAACGTCTAATGGAGAGCAAACAGAACGTGTTGATGCAGGCCAGCATTCCAGAACAGTGGCAAATATTTGTAGCATTCACAACCGCGTATCGAGTCCAAAATGATGCATGCCACGCCATCTATCAGAAACCGCGTTACTATGCACCGGTAGGTGTCAGCTGGCGACAGTTATGCAAGTTACCGCGGCAGTCGAGTGCCCGTTGCCTCAGCTGAGCGAGTAAGAACATGACGACACCTGTGCAAAAACGCCCGAGGCACTGGAATAGGATACAAAAACTAGCTTTCTCCGTCTCGTGGAAAAGTGGAATATCTTTGGCCGGCGCATGCGCAGATGAAGTTACTAGTGGCATGCGCTGGTAGGTTGTGACACCTGATTGCAGGGCATATGAATATGCTACATTGCAACCTCTGTTCAGCTGGAATGTCTACATCACATAGGACACAATCGGCAATAATATCGCTGATTTCAGAGTAACATCGTTGGAGATAAATGAAATAACAGCTAAAATTAAGACTAAATAACAGTTATATCTGTTTAATTTGAAATATGCGGTCGTCATGCCGTCAATGTGGCAACAGTGCACTAAATTTGAATTTCTCTCCAACCGGAAGTAGCGTCTTGGAAGGGAGAGGAAAAAGGGGATGGGAGGCTGCATTTTTTGTCACGTGACCGGAAGTTGGGATTGTACAAACTCCCTAAACCCCAACTACTTTGGGCAATTAGTCGACTTTGTCATCTTATCGTAGGCGGTTCGATGTTCAATAAAACGGGTAGGCAGTACTATGGAGTGGTCTTGATACATCGACTAATTATCCGCATTGTCTGGTTCAAAAGTGTTTCGGTCTTTTTGACGTTGGTGCTATTCATCCAGACAGATGACCAGTACGAAGCTGCAGAATACACAAGGCTCAGTGCTGATGTGCGAAGCGTCGAGGCGGATGCTACCCAGGAGATGCCAGATAACTTCTGCAGAATATTATTTCTGCTTCTTAGTTTTGTTGCAAAGTTGTTTAGATGTTTATTGTACGACAAGATACGATCCATTACGACTCACAAATACTTGGCGAAGGTGTTACAAAACACATAACTTGATTTCTACACTACGAATATACAACTTATTTTTTACCTATGGCTTTACGCCTCATCGACGTCCAGGTCATTAGAGAAGGAATGGGAGTCGAGAGTAGGAACGGGAAGGAATTCTGCCATGGCCTTTTGAAGGAAGCATCCCGGCCATCGCGTGGAGTGATTTTGGAAAACCCAAATCTAGATGTCTGGATGGGGATTCGAGCCGGCGTCCTCCCGAATGAGTGGCCAGAGCGTTAACGGCTCACCCACCACGCTCGGTTCGAATATACAACATAAAGTATCACCCTATTCAGTCTCAAAATACATTATCGTAGTTATCGAACTAAAACACTAGGGATGAGAGATTCAGACTCTCGTTTAAACGCAACTAAAAAACATCATGTTCCTAAAAGACCATATTTAAAAAAAAAAAAAAAGAGACATGAATTGTCCAAGGAAACAGTCTATGTACTAAAAAAAACGAACTAACAAGGGACACCTTTGACATCTATAGTTAGAAACAGCACGAAAACATGCTTAAAATAACAAGCGATCATAAGCAGAACAGTTGAATGTGTCATATCCCCGCAAAACTTTACATTCTACCTCAAGTAACATTTTAATAGAGGGAAACAAAGTAACAAGTGATCAATACCATATGAATGAAATAATACGTAATTCAATTCAATCAACAGTGTCAAATTCTCTCTGCTGAAAATAATATAGCGCAAATACACCAGTACCACACACCTTATAGTTCTTATATTAGTACTCAAAGTGCAGATGCGGGATTTCGATGAAGTGGTTAAAACAGAGTGGAAGAGAACAATGTGCACACCTCACTAAAGCCACGTTATCACTTTCCAAATCATTTATTTTTTTGTTAACTACGCTTCGTCGAAGTTGAGGTTATTAGAGACGCGAAAGGACTGGGACAGTGAATGGTAGGCCTTGGACTTTAAAAGGAACCATTCATTCACCTGAACTGATCTGGAGAAACCATGGGAAATCCAAATCTTAATGGCGGGATGGGGATTCGAACACACGTCCTCCCAAATGCGAAGCGAGCGTATTACTGCTTGGTAACTCCCACAAGCTTCCGCCTCAATGGAACGATTTATTGTGGAATTTGAACCACGATTTTTCAAAGTTCATCCTGCACCGCAAAGCAAGTATCCCCAGAGGCGAAGAACTTGTTTTGCCTCCCTGAAGATTCGTGACAGTAACAGAATTTGAACCTTCGACTATCGACGTGAGTGTCATTGCAATAAGTTACCAGGCTGCTATCCGTATAAATAATTTATTTCATTTCATAATCGCTAATACCAGAATGTCTTAGGACTTAAACAAAAAGACCTGAAATCTTTCATGTCACAATATCTCAGCATGCTAAAGTTTTGTATTTGTAACGATTTTTACTGTTATCAGTCTCTCGGCTGGTTTGATACAATCCTACATCACTTCCATTCTCGTACTAACTACTTAATCTCTACATAAACCTTACAGTCAATGTCCTCAGCTATATGCTTCGTATATCTAATTTAATTTTCAGCATTCTTCTGTAGCGGCACATTTCAAATGCTTCTGGTTTTTTATTTCTGCTATTCTTGAAGTATACTTCACTACCATAAATTGCTGCGCTCCACTAATAGAGTTTTAAAAAGTTCTTTTTGACTCCAAGATTTATATTTGAAACTGAAAGATTTCTCTTTTTCATGAAGGCTCTTTTGTTAGTGCTATTCTGCTTTTACATCATTCCTACTTCAGCCATCGGTTGTAATGTAACAGGTAGCAGAATTCACTTCTACTGTTGCGTCAGATCCTATTTTTATATTTAATCTACTGTTATGGATATAATTTCTATTATATTTCTTCACTTTTGTCTTCCTTCCGTTTATATTTAGTCCAAAATCATACTTCAGTATTTCGTTCATGCCATATCCTCAACATGTTCTGCTAACAAGATAATGTCCTCAGCAAAACGCAGCATGCCAATTTTTTGTCCTTGAACACTTATGCCACATTCTTATTTTTCTTTTCCTGACTTACAAGTTGAATATTAATGGGGGTAGACCAAACCTTGTCTCATGCCTTATTTAACTGATGCACTTTTCCTACTTTTATTACAGCCATTATTCTTATATAGTTTATGATATATTCTTCTATTTCGATATTTTTGACCTGACTTCTTTAAAATTATGAACATCTTGTCCCACCTAAGACTATCAAAAGCTTTTTCTAAATCAACGAACGCCATAAAAGTATTTTTATTTGCGTTGATCCGTCCTTGTATGTAATACGGATGCTCATAGATGCGGGTATTGACTGGATAGCGATGCTCTGAGGTTCTGCAACGGATGTTGAACCTTTGGCCTATTATCGGAAGACGGTTTAGTTTTATAGCATTATACCATGCCGGAATGCCTGAGCTTCATCTGAGTAACACTTTTATATAAAAACAATAGTGGGAAGCATAGGTGATCAAACCATAAATGATGATGGTCATAAACTAATTACTTTAATTGCATTATGAACTAAAAATAACAATATTTTTTTATGAAAAAGTATCTTCCCAAATACACATGGGAAACATAGAAACAAGATCCCTTATCTATTAATCAATAACCAGACTACTCGATCGTGCAAATGAATAGTGCATAGGGATTTCATTCCAACAAAGAGGAATCCCGCATCAGTTGACAGTACATATTGAGATGTCCCATTCGTTAAATCTCATTGTTTGTCAGTAACAAGAAATGTTGTTGTTAGATTCAGTCTTTTTATTGCCATAATGTATTTAATTTCCATAAATCCAAAGTAAATAGACTTCCCTTGTGTTACTTAATATGTTCGTCATTAATTTACTGAATTGATGGAGAGGCTCTCGAGTATAGTGCGGGTTTGTTTAAAACAATGGACACAGTGTGACATTTGGAGCTCGTCTTTTTGGATATTCTACGACTGAAAGATTTCTTTCAAAACCCCTAATAAAGTGTTGTGGACCTGAGCTGTCCAGACGGTTTTTTTTTCTTTTTTTTTTTTCGCTGCCTTTGCGGCTGTGATTGAAGTCCCACTACCTTCGGTAGTATAACTTCTAGGTGTTAGGATAGGGTGTTTATTTTTTGGGACACTTTTTATTTCACTTTCAGGGGAAAAACCATGGCTATGACCATCTAGGATGGTCTTAATGGTGAAAAAAACCCCTGCGGAGTTCTATGCTGCTCTATGATGGCTGGTATAAAATACTGAGGGGAACTTTATACTTATGCCAACGGCTCGGCATTACCGTTCCAATCGACTCAGTTCTTTCGTCTCTGGCGTCGTTCAATTTCTTGTGGAATTTTTCTGTTAGATTAAATATTTCGGTATTGATTAAGGGAATATGTGTCTCGTTATGTAGAGTTTCTATTGGTGTATATCTGGGTGCGTTTAGGATCATCCTTAGACATCTGTTCTGGAGTAGCTGGATTTGATGTAGATTGGTTTGGCTTGCCAGGCCCCATATCTGGCATCCGTACTTTAAAAATGGGAGGATAACCGATTTGTATATTCTGATTTTTGTATTAATCTGTAGGTTGCTGCTTCGTAATATTGGTGAAAGGTTGGAAATAATTGCTAGTCCTTTTGTTTTCCTATCTATGATATGTTGTCAAAAAAGTAATACAGATGTCGCTGGCAAAGAAATATTCGTTAACAATAAACTGCTTGTGAGTAGGAAGTGTAGCCCAATCAGAAGAAAGGGACTATGACTATATGGAGGGGGATGACCTACCAAGCAAATAATGCAAGTGGTGGGGTTATGTCCAGCCAATGGAATTCATTCCCGCTGGTTGCTAATAAATTGTTTATGCTTGTTGTATGTTCGGCCAATTGGGGATGAAGGGAAGAACGCCCCGCCCCGCCCCGTCCCGCCTTTCAACGAGGTCACGAGCGAGCGGAGAGTCTCATGCTCTACCGACTGAGCTAGCAACAAGCCTGCAAATCTGACTACCTGGTCAAACCAGCTGGCCGTGAACTCTACAAATTATGGACCAAAATCTCAGCTGACTATATGTCGATAACCAAGCTTCTTTCAGAACGACAAATACCCTTCTACACATTTGCAATCATTCCCGAAGAACTGCTGAAAGTAGTAATAAGGGGACTGCCCTTTAACATGCAACCTAACCATGTTATGGAAGTGCTTGAAGAGGCTGGATATGCAGCCAGAACTGTAGCCCGACTCAGGTCACCAAAGACCCACCAAGAAGTTCCCCTCTTTCTGGTGGTACTGTCGGACACCACTGAAAACAGAGGCATTCATCAAATGACTAGCCTATGCTCCATTAAGATAACCATGGAGAAACTACGAAGCTCACGTGGTCCACCACAATGCTTCAAATGCCAGGCCATAGGACACATCGCCAGACACTGCGTCATGCCAGCGAAATGTGTCAAATGCGCGGGTGACCACGCCACGAAGGAATGCCAGGCTGTGAAAGTAGAAACGCCTCCAAAATGTGTTAACTGTAGCGGTGACCACGTAGCCAGCTACAGAAAATATCCCGCGTTTGCACGCTATGACGACAAAACAGACAAAAGAAGAATAATACTTCTTACGCAGCAACCATGAGGAAGCAGTAGCAGCAAAGAAGACAAGAAGAACAAGAACAACAACAACACCAACAACAACAACAGCAGCAGCAGCAGCTCTCCGAGAAAGACTTTCCGGCCCCCCCCGGGCAACAAAACATCGAAGGGGAACACTTCGCACAGGAAAGCAATGGCCAAGTCAATGAAAGACCCGGCAACTCTGTACCGAACTGGGTTAACCGTCCTACCGGTCCCAGACCCGGAAGAGAAAGGCCTACGCCAAGCAACAATAGCCAACCAGTAATCCCACACTCTCAGGCTGGCATGAACAACCAAAACGACCTCTCTGCACTATTAAACATGGTACAGACACTACTAGGTACCGTATCTACGCTGACCACAAACCTATCATCCATGATCCAAGATATTCCGCGACAAATTGAGGTCGCCGTTCAGGCAGCGGTTCAAACCACCCAAAGAAGTGCATCAAACACCGCACAACATGGCCAGTAATATAGACGGACTAACCATCTGTGAATGGAACGCCAATGGCATCTGGAGGCAAATGGGAGAGTTCACCGAATTCCTTCGAGATGAACAAATTGACATCTGCCTGGTCAATGAAACTCACCTCAAACCAGGAGTGCGTGTAGCGGTACCGAACTACAGATGCTATCGTAACGACCGACCAACAGCCGGAGGCGGCACCGCTGTATACATACGCACCTCCATCAAACATCACGAGGTAGCAATACCTCAACTTGCCACTATCGAAGCAACAGCAGTTGCGGCCGAGACAACAAGGGGAAGAATAATTTTAATTGCTGCGTACCGCCGCCCAAACGGCCGGGTAGACGAAGACGACATAGCCGCTCTCCTTCACCTGCAAGGCAATATTTTCATAGCCGGTGACTTTAACGCCAAACACCACAACTGGAACTCGCGGCTAACCAACAACACTGGCAGGCAGCTCCTACGCGCAATGGAAGCCAACGACGGGGTCGTGTGGGGACCCACCGAGCCTACCATCTTTTAAAGGGGCAGACTGCCGGATGTACTGGACATAGCCATCACGAAAGGGCTAAACCACCATATCTCAATAGCTACCAAGACAGCACTCTCGTCTGACCACCTCCCTGTACTATTTTACCTAACAGAAGGTGCATCACGAAGGGACTCAAGACACAGGAACCTATCAAACATTAACTGGGCTATCTACAAAGATATCATCACACAACAAACGCACAACGCCACCCGACCCGAAACTACTGGACCCAGCCTAGCCATGGAAAGCTTCACGCGATGGATCAACGAGGCCGCTGACGCAGCTACTCTCCCGCAAAGGGGTACGCAGTAACCCCGCTCCAAACAGCTACCCCCTCACATCAGAGAGACCGCCTCACAAGAGAGTGGAAATAACCAGAAATCCGGCCACGAAAAGACGCATAAACCAGATGCAGTTGCAAATCAAAGCGGAAGTGCAGCGCCACAAGAACAACGACTGGGCTGCCCTTCTAGAAACAATCAGCACAAATGATGGGTCAGCATGGAAACTAACGAAACGGATGATTCGCCGAAACAACAGGCTGCCACCTCTAACTGTTGGCAACAACACCATCTGCGAGCCGATAGAGGCTCTCGCAGACGTATTCGAATCAAACTTTCAACCTGTGGTAGAACATCTAGACGAAGACCACATCCCACATGTGGAAGAGAGGCTGCAAAGGTACCTCAACACCAACATCCAAGCTGATGACGCCATCAACCCCATCACAGTGGAGGAGGTAGTGGAAACCATCAAACAACTACCACCAAATAAGGCAGCAGGGCACGACGGCATCGGTGCGCCACTACTAAGGCAGCTGACACACCAAGCCATAGAGTTCCTCACATCGATATTCAACCAAATTCCAGCAACTGGCGAATTTCCTGGCATCTGGAAACAGGCTGACATTGTTGCCATCCCAAAACCTGGAAAGGACAGGAGATCCCCGAGATCATACCGTCCCATCAGCCTTCTACCCACCACCTCCAAAGTCTTTGAGAAACTATATCTGAAGAGGCTGCAGTCACACATAGACCAAGAGCAACTACTTCCGGACGAGCAGTTCAGCTTTCGGAAGGAACACTCCACGCCGCAGCAGCTACTTCGGCTAACAGAACACGCTCTGGGAGCCATAGACAAGAAGGAGTACTTTGGCGCAGTACTCCTAGATGTCTCACGCGCTTTCGACTCTGTGTGGCACGAGGGCCTACTATACAAACTCCTCGTACAGGGTGTCCCTCTGTCACACGTTAAGCTGCTGAAAAGCTACCTCTCCAGCAGGACGTTCAGAGTGATTTCAGAAGACGCAGTGTCATCCATCAAACACATCCACGCAGGAGTCCCACAGGGTTCCGTCATCGGCCCAATTCTGTACAACCTGTACACTACAGACATACCGAAAACGGAACAGGTTGACACAGGCCTCTACACGGACGACACGGCTCTATTCACGCGGAGCATCAGAGCAACCCACTCGAGAACCAAGTTGCAAAGGGCCTGTAGCAATGTGGAACGGTGGGCAAAGAAGTGGCGCCTAGCTTTCAACCCCACCAAAAGCCAAGCCGTCATGATCTCCAGGCGAAAAATACCACATCAACTTCAACCACTCCAGCTGTTCAACGAAGATGTACAATGGACTAAAACAGCTTTGTATCTTGGTGTCACCCTAGACAGCAAATTGACCTGGAAGCAGCACATCAATATCACACGAGCCAAAGTAGAGAGAAGGATGCGGACACTCTACCCGCTCCTAAACCCTTCCACATCAATAAAAACGGACCAGGCCAAAGACTACAAGTCATTCAGAATCGCTCCGTCAGATACGCCTACAAGATGCCGAAGGACACACCCAGCGCCTTACCGCACCAATCAGCGGGCTGCAAACGCTGAAAGAACGAATAAAGAAATATAGAAATCCGCCAAGACCTTCTACGAAAAATGCCCTAAATCCAGCAATCAGCTGATAGCGCGACTCTGCACAACACAACATCTCCGTGTAAACATAAGGTGGCCAGTACACCTTCTCAGATAAAACGACCCACCACCAAGAGCCGACAACTCTAAAAATGCCACACCCCTAATGAAATCCCATTAAACATTAAAGGGAAGGAGATGCAATAACCTTGCAAGAACTTCCCCGCACTCCAGGTCTGAAGTTTCCTGGATGATGACGTCTGCGAGAGTGGAGAGAGATAGACACTTGATATTCGTCGCCGAGACTAGACGAAAGGGTTGCTGGACTCTGGTTTCGGCGTGGCAAGACGGCGCGAGCCATCTTCGCTCGGGCATTGCTGAGGGCCTCCTGAGAGACCGACAACATGGGTATTTGAGATGAGAGACACCAGACGCCTGGCCCACCCTCGGCTCAGCTGACGAGACTACCTGGGGCCTGGCGAAAACACGCACCATCGGCTCGACGTTGCTCTTCACTCCGCCGAGGTCACTGACACGACTTTTCTCATTGCGTTGTACAACACAACGGTAACTCCTATGTGCGCAATCATCTACAGAGTGACCACAAAGAGCTCCAAAATTAAAGAACCCATGAACTGTAAATTCCACTACCTGAGAGGGAACCACCATTTATCCATTCAAGTAATTGTTTCGTCAAATAAAGTTTGCTTTCTATGTATAAAGCTCAATAAAATAATTATTTTGCTTTTGATTAGATTATGTTTCAATTGTATTAATGTGTAGGATCATTTTCGAAGAGAACCCCACCCATAATAATTTATTTTGTTATAATTAATAAAATTGTTTATAAAGTAGTAAATTCCGATGCATACCGAATGGGACACTACAATATATATATTAATTTTGATAGAGGTAACGCTCCGGTAGAAATTTTCCTAGTCATCTAGTTATCCATTTATATATATATATATATATATATATATATATATATATATATATATATATATATATATATATATATAAATTTCACAATTGGAATGTTAAATTTCTCCTCCATTTACTTTTCCGATTTACAAAGTATAATTTTAAATTCCTTAAGCGTTTTTGGTAAATTATTCTTCACTTCACTTAGTAATTTGTTCCAATCACTAACACCTTTTTCCTTCCATGCACTATTCCTAATTCTTTGACCAATATCCCTCCAAGCCCCGTTACCAATATATGTCCTGTACATTCCCAACAATCTCTTCACCCTCCTCCTTTCCTCCAATGAGGCCCAATCCAGCTCCTTTATCATATCGGTTACTGCCTGGATCCTGCGATAATTTCCATAAACAAATATAGTTTGCTCTTCTTTTCACACTTTCAACTATTGTATTTTAAAAACAAAAGTGTTGGTCGCAAACGACACCACCATAGTCAACCAATTGTCTGACGAAAGTTTTCTAACTTCTCTGGTTCATCCTCTCACTCCACGTGACGTTGTGGCCCCTTCGTCGTTTTCTGGCTCAAAACGATTTTCTCAATGTTTACTAAGGTTAAGGTGGACCGAGAAATACTAATCATAATAATCTAACATTATAATTTTAAAAAATTATTAAAAAGGTATTAAAATTATTCGGTTTTATAGAACAAGGAAATGAATGAATTCATATTTGTATCAATGTAATTATATAATGTATATTATTTCTATGAGTTTTTTTTTTGTCACAAGCATTATATCTTTTCATGCAGAACCAAAAACTACAAATGAGGTATCATTTTAAAGCTTAAGGTATCCGCTTTTATGACATCATATTTTAAGATAATAATTTCTCAAAATTCGATCCTTAAAGGACAAAAATGTTAATAGTTCTAAAATTCGTTTTTTGTGTCTGAAGCTAAAATCGATAAATGAAGTAGGATTATGAAGAACAATGATATATTAAGAAAGAAATTGTTTGGAATTCAAGGTAAAAATTATCAGTTGTTCTAGAAGGCGTTTTTGTCTCGCGAGGCATTTATCTCCCATGATATCTAATCAAAATATATAAATGGGGAATCATTTTAAAGATTAAGGACTCCGCTGTGATCAAATCATATTTTAAGAAAGTAATTTTTTGGAATTTTACCGTTATGGAGAACAGTATCATTATTTTTATTTGAAGCCATTTATCTCCCTTCATACGTTAACGAAATCGATAAATGAGGTACTATTTTCAAAATAAAGGCTTCCACTTAGGCAACATAATAGATTAAGAGGAAACTTTTTCGGAATTTGACATTTGAAGGACAAAAGTAACAACTATGAAAGTCGCGCTTATGATACACTTCATAGCTACCGCCGCTAGATAGCTGCCTCACACGTCACAGAGATATTAATAAACTGTTTCACTGGTGTCGACAAGGATTGAGCGCGTTACCTATAGATAGCAGCACCACATATCACATATCACATGTCTATGCTGGAGCCCGCCGACCCTTCAACCGTCCCCCGGGACTGAACACACTGTGGGACTGCAGTCACTGATCGCGCAGTGTTAGAGATTTCATTTGTATTCTCGTGAGTCGTGTGAAAGGTTTTCTGACTGCACCACATGAACTATCCTTGCACGCGGCTGCCAGTCTTAGGCTTCTTACACGTTGTCTCTGCTGTCTTCCCTATGCGGGGCAGAGTATCCGTCGTAGACCCTGCAGCCACGAACCCCTCGCCTCGCGCTTCCACGTCGGTCTAATATGTTTGTAACCCCTACAGTAAGTCAGGAAATCACTGCAAGGGAAGATTTGAGGTGTATACTTGCGCCACAACATTTCACAAATATTGACAACATTCTGAGCAACTTTACAACTCATTGAGGTTGGTGGCCGTTTCAAAATACAAAAACGTATTATGTTGTATTAAAATCTTAATATAGCGGAAATTTTATTTCAAACAAATAGTGGTAGAACCAACTTTATATGTTTATTCCCTCATTGAACGACCATCATGAATACCAATATTATAAAGCAAGAAAAGCTTATTGCTTACGAAATTATAATTAAAGCATTGTTAATTATTTCAGGACGTACACATGACTATAAAACTACTGTGGCGAAAAAAAAATCGCTTTTTGCATGAAGCCATTTCGCAAAATTATGTATGAATGTTCAGTTATTTCCTTTCATAGTACGAATATTTACAATCTGTGGGGAAACATTTCCGAAAAGTGACATTTACTGCTTCATTGTAATCTCGATTTGTCGGGAAATTTAATCCCAGCAACATTGACTTAACCAACTCCAAATCATTATACCATCATCTATCGACCGACTTAAATAGTATCATAATGAAATGAGTGAAAATTAAAGTCTAATTAATTTGACGCAAAACTGGATTCTGATGAATTATTTGTAAACATCACATGTAGACATTGTACAGGGTTGCCTAACAAGCTCGTCCCTCTCCTACCTGCGTAATTATTATACTAGCTGTTACCCGCTAGGATTGGATACACAAAGATATAAGTGTCGTAAAGGTGTCCCAAAAACCAAGTAGTCGGGATAACAAGAAGGAGAAGCCATTGTACCATCGAACTTGTTACATTTAGAAAATAGAAAAAAAGTAAGGTGAGAGGGGCGGGGATAACTGAGGGCTTCTTTTCTGTCATCTTGGTCTTGTGTTCTATATTCAGCATGAGAATCAGGTTCTTAAACGGGTGTAAGCCCGTGAACATTTTTTGCGTATCGTCACGGGTCTGGTCTAGAATTGTTCCAGTTTTTAGGATCAAAGACAGGATCAAAGATCAGGTTGACATGATTTGACCAAATATATACTTGACCTGTGTTTAAGGGTGAATAAAATCTCTTGAACTTGAATAACTCAGAAGCAGGTATTAAAAACGAACAGCGACGATAGTACAATCGTATAATTGCTTAAATACAAACTTGACTTGTATTTGATCCTTAAAGTACACTATGCAAAATTTTTTTTTAAAAGATCCTGGTTGCTTCGAAAGCATCACGATGTGTTTTTTTTTATTGAGATGGAGCAAACAGTCACAGTCATGGAGGAAGGAATGTATGGAGACGAAATAACGCTAAATCCGTGAAACCTCATGAAGAAACTACTCTCCTACTGCGTGTAAGACCCAAGCTGATACCGGGATGGTAGTATCGCTTTATTGCCCTAACCAGCAGTTCACTTGAATTAAAAGTTCTGTGGAATTTTGACGAAATAATTTTAAATTGACCATGTAGCCCTTTTGGATCTCAACTGAAATGCTTAGAGGTCGTCACTAAATTTGTTTAAACCACAAACTTAGAGAAGGTTTCACGTCTACTATAAAATCACGAAAGTCCACTTAGCTCGGAAAATTTGAGGTTTATTTTTTAAAAAATCACAAGTTCAAAATTAGCATTATACAGTTGAGTAGGCAATCGAACAGACTTTTCCAAAACATTGCAGATTGTGGAGAGAAAATTTACCGAACACCCCTTTGAAAATTTTAAAGTTCTAAGTAGACATTATATTCGCAGATTAACACACTGATGTTCCAACATGGCCGCCGAGTCGCGCCAAATTTCAAACGGCTACCTCCCGCTCCGACACAAACTAACGCAGGTTTACTCACATAGCGCTCCAGAGGTAAGGACAAGGCATGATGGTGGCGCTGTCTTTTATAGGAATCACTAAAACCAGTGACGTAAGCAGCTGTATCACATCTTTTCGCTTCAGCGAGATGAAAAGTTTGTGTAATTTATTAGGCGATCCAGATTATGAAAAGTGTTCAAACTTTGACAGTGTCTATACTTATCTACTAGAAGTCCAACGGCAGTTTAGTGAGAAATTCAGAGCGATTAGTTTTAAAGTTTTGTTTCATTTCCGCATGGTGATACAAATCTCTGAAGTTAGGGGATTAACCCGACCATTTGAATTTATTCAGTTTTCTCTGATTTATGTGGAACTGCAAGTTGTCAAAATATTCTACAAAAATTTACGAGTTGAATGGTGTAACTTACGTAAAAATCGGTGACCGGATAATGAAATTACAGCTTGGATAAGCTTTGGTAAATTAACGGTTTAGAAGTGATATGGTTTTATGTTAATAACTTTTTAGGTATTGTTTATATCGAAAAGGAAAAATTACCTGAATTTTCTCTGAATTAAATTACGTGTTTTGAAAGTTATTTTATTTCAGAAAGTGTTTTGGTTTGGTGGCAATTAATTCCTAAGTGAAGCACATGGGTTTAGTGACGAAATAATCTTTAAAATCTCTATGAAATCTGTTCTACTGCATGGAATGATCTGAAATTAAAATATGTGATACTAGATTTTTAGTTCTTACAGAAATCTACTTTTTAGTTCGGAAACTTACTAGGAATCTGTGATAAAAATTATTAAAAGTGAATTAAATTTATCGAAGTGTTTAAAAATTTGTTTAAACTATTTACACGATTAGAAACTACAGAATTTTAGTGAATTTAACTTCCTTTTGAATTATCATTATTTAAAAAATTACTTTACTTCATTTGAAAGTGTTCAGAAATAGTGAAATGGTCACGTATCAAAAGTCTACTGTTTACAAATGGTACAATAACGGTTTTTCCTATTCCAGGTTGGTTTAAAAGTTTCCTTATTATTATAAAAAGTTGATTTAGTACTTTTATTAAATGTTGAGTTACTTTATTGCTTTTGAAATGGTTTAGAAATGGTGAAATGCTCATACAACAGAAATATATTGTTTACAAGTTTAATTATTATGAATTATCCTATTTCAGGTTAACACAAAGTTTATTTACAGTTATAAAAAGTTTATTTAGTGCTTTTATTAACTATTGTGGGCCTTTACTGCTTTAAAAATGGTTTAAAACTAGTAAAATTATCATATGGCAGAAATTTATTGTTAGGAAATTGAATTACTAGAAATTATCTTATTTCCAATAAAAATGAAGTTTTCTTACTATTATAGAAAGTTCATTTAGGGCTTTTATTAAATATTGGAGGTCTTTACTGCTTTTAAAATGGTTTATTTAGTGAGTTAGTTTGCGGTATCAGCTTCCTACATAAAACGTCCCTCCCATAACCTATGTATGCACTGAAACTATCTGTTTACTGAGAATTTACATCCTCTCTTATACTTGAAGCTAAGAAACTTGAATTTGCTAAAATTCTAAGGTGCTTACATGCGCATGCGTGGCGGACATCGTAGGAGAACCAAAACATTGGGCTGTTTGCACTGTGTCAGCTGCTGAGAATATTTCATTTTCTAATATTCTAAAGCTTTCTATAATGCCAAGTTGTGCTGCATATGGTTGCACAAACAGACGAGATAGGAAAAAACCTGGAATAGCGTTTAATAAGTAAGTCACATTGTAATTATCGTTCTTGAAGTATCTGACAGGCAACTGCAATATTAGGGCCATTTGCTATAAATTTATTCATAATATCGTTCTCAAATTTTTGTTGGTGTAGTGTAAACAATCAGCATATATTACTATTTTATACCTGAAAAGCTAGCCTTATTGTAGACAAGTGTTGAAAATTTAATTTAAGCGGATCATGTTTACATCGCGACACAGTGAATATGGAATTCTGCATGCTTTACTCACGTTTAAGTTACACTTAAAGTGAACGATGAAATTGATTGTGATAATTTGTGCTGTGTGAAATACTAAACGTGATTAAATAAACTTTGTTCTCCGAAATGTAGTTCGCGATGCATTTCTTGTGTTTAGATGTGTCTACACAGTTTGATTTTGTAGCGGCGATATTAATGGAAATGTTGGCAGATTGAAATGTGGAGTGTACCAGAAGAGAACAAACAATTTATTTATTATTAGCTGTTAGCTTCTGACTTATGAAAGCACTGATTTTTCTAGCAAAATTATATAGGCCACTAACAGCACAATATGTTCGAAGTAAGCTCAGAAACTATGAGGTTTTTTGAAGTGTTAATTTTTTTTAAAGTTCTAAACATTGATTTATGCTATTTTTAAAATTTCAGATATGACTTGTTTCTTTTTGTAAATATGTCTACAACTATATTTCTAGATTTTGAAATCATTCTTATCAATTACTGAAATGGAATGTGAAAATATAACCTATTTGAATATCAACTAAAATTTAAGTACTGTAGAAATAAACAGTTTGTTATTCAAGTTAAAAAGAATTGCCTGCTCATTAAGTTACGTCCAAATTCATCATCAAATATGGATATGGTGAAAGTTTTCTTCTGGTCCAGGCCGCATTTCAACCTAACCACGTCAATTTTTAGGTACAATATCTAGAGAACTAAGCGAGATATCAAAAACATTTATTCTTTACTTTCAGTTTCTCTCATCGAGTTACATAAGAATTCCTCATCAAATTGCGGCGCCACGGTTATCGTTGAATCCCCACATAACCTAACAACCCCACTTTTGAGACAGTATATCTCGAGAACTAAGCACGATATCAAAAAATTTTATTCTACATTTTTGATGTGTCTAGGCGAGTTACATAATAATCCATCATCAAATTGCAGTGCCACGGTTGTCTTATGATTCCCTTGAGGTTTTTGTGCCTATTTCCCGTGTTTCTAATGTCAAGCAATATGGTGGCCCTCCCCTCCCCACTTCTCTACATCTGGTTTCACTCCAGTATGTGGTGAAGGTCCCTTGCGTCGTCTCCATATATTCCTTCCTCCATGCTCACAAGGTAACCAATGTCATAGTATCTGTAACGGCCAGAGAACTTATTACACGTTCCATATTATTAAACAGTTTAGCAACTCCAAAGAAATTAATTTACGGAATAGCTGACTTGGTAACATATTTGGTCTGATGGCCACTTAATAACCTAATAACTGACGTAAAGCGAGCCCGAACTAAATTATTAACGAAAGTTGTCAGTCAAATACCTAAAAGGCAAGTAAACCGTAATGCATAAAGTTTGGTCAAGAAACAACATTAGTGAAAGTTTTAGTTAAATTGAAATTTATTCTAAGCCGGAATGACAATTGGCATTCATGGTTACAGCAGAGACTATAAGTTATTTAATTTTTAAAGTTTTTTGGGTTGCTGAAAAGTATATCCACGTTTTTCAGCCGCAAAATTTATCAATATCTTTAACTATGAAACGCTACGAAAAATATACTTAATCAATGTATTATGGCAATTAATTTGGTAGCAGTTGCTTAGCTATTAAATTGTGGACACAACCACTAATTTCTTGTAATGGTATCGCTGTTTTACGAGCGAAGGCTGACACTTGACACCGTTGTACAGCTATCGAGGTGAGTGAATAAGTGAGTGAGCTTACGAAATTATATAGTAGATAACTTTAGCTGCTCTTGTTCTGAGAAGATGTCAAAAAAGAAGACAAAATATGCTGATACCTCAAACGTTGTGGTATCAAATATTGAAGTTGGAGGGGGTGAAGAGAAGTGCTGCCAGATTTGTCTTTGGAACCGCAAAACACAATCGGTAACAAAAATAATGAAGGAACTGGAGTGGGATTCTTTGGAGGATAAAAGGAGGGTAAAGAGAGTCATGGGAGTGTACAAGGCGTACATTGGTGATGAACCATGTAAAGATATTGGTGTAAGAATGAAAAGTAATGCATGGAAGCTAAAAGGTGACCATGACCACAAGTTGGGCACTTGATTTCAGACATAAGAGTGTGGGAAAATTTTCTTTCGTAGGAAAGGGTGTAAGGGATTGGAATAAATTACCATGAGAATTGATGAATAATTTACCATAAACACTTAAAGAATTTAAAGTAAAAATTAGTTGAGGGCAAAAGTAGGTCGGAAGAGGAAAGGATCTAGACTGGTGTGTAGGGAGATTGCCACCAGATCGTGCGCCCAAGCGCAAAGTTATCAATTATTATTATTGTATTCTGATGCAAATCCAAATCAACATCCATATTATACATTTTGTCTGCAAACGAAATTTATTAAATGATCATACACTAACAAACTGCGAGAGAAACACAGCCTGAACGACCAATATAACCTTACAGATTTACACACGGTATCCGTCAGTTTGGCACCATTCTGCTAGTTTGCCAAACTCCGATATCCTTCCTAATAAAGCAAAATATTTCCTTGTTAAATTTCATCAATATCGGTATAGCCGTTTAGTCGTCAAAATATATCAAACAGAGAAAGTTACTTTTGCATTTATAATGCCATTAGTGTGGATCAACCACAAACTGACTGCGAGAGAAACAAAACGGATCGGCCGATAATAGCATAAGAAATTAAACGCGAATGGAATTGTGAGGTCCCGAAGTAATTTTCGGCAGCCTACGTGACAGAGATTCGATTTGACACATATTCTGTCTCTTTCATGTCTGGATCTACAGTTTAACGTAGAATCAGAAAAACGGAACGTCCAGGTGCGGCTCATATAATGAAAAACAACTCTTAAAAATTTCTGCTCCCAGCAGATTTTGAACGGGAACGAAGCGAGTATTTTCGAAAGCAAGCGGCTTAACTATTGAGCCTCACGCCCGCTATCTGGCAGAGCATTACATACTATGCGTAAGTCCACCTCCGTTCACTTTGTTTCATAATTCCGAGACAAAATACTAAATTATTTACTTATAAAACAGTGTCCTATGTCCTTCCCAATAGCAAATAGCATTTCCTTGTCAAATTTCATCAAGCTCGCATTATACACAGACGGAAAAAAAAATCCCAACACCAAGAAAGACTTGTGTTAGATAAACGAAATTTGGTAGGCGTGTTTATACATCTGAAAGATGATATCGATTCAAATTTCGCGCTTCGCGCATAAGTGTGGCGCTAGTAGCGCTACTCAGAGCTTGCAAATCAGGTTTGCTTTAAATACGCGCTGTAAAGTTTGTGAACGTTATTTACCGCTGAGATTTGACATAGTGAGTTGATGTTAGCCAAGAATGCCTTTAAGAAGACGAAGAAGCCATTATCAACAGCTCACCGAGTTTGAACGAGGTCGTGTAATAGGGCTACGAGAAGGTGGATTTTCTTTTCCCGATATTGCAGAAAGACTTGGCCGGAATGTATCCACTGTGCATGATTGTTGGGTGCAGTGGTCAAGGGATGGTACTGCCTCAAGAAGACCTGGTTCCGGGAGGCCACGTGGCACTACTGAGAGGGAAGACCGCCGTATTCGGCGTACAGCTGTGGCGCATCGTACTGCGTCTGCGGCAGAAATTCGAGCTGCAGTTGGTACCACAGTGACACAACGAACTGTTAGAAATCGGTTACTTCAAGGACAGCTCCGAGCCAGGCGCCCTGTAGCGTGCATTCCACTGACTACAAGCCATCGCCGTTTGCGACTCCAGTGGTGTCAAGCCAGAGCTCATTGGAGGACGGAGTGGAGATCTGTTGTGTTTTCTGATGAAAGCAGGTTCTGACTTGGTGCCAGTGATGGCCGAGTGTTGGTCAGAAGGAGGCCAGGGGAACGCCTGCAACCAAACTGTCTGCGGCCTAGACACACTGGACCTACACCTGGAGTCATGGTCTGGGGAGCAATTTCCTATGACAGCAGGAGCACTCTTGTGGTTATACCAAACACACTGACTGCAAATTTGTACGTCAGTCTGGTAATTCAACCTGTAGTGCTGCCATTCATGAACAGCATTCAAGGGGGAGTTTTTCAACAGGATAACGCTCGCCCTCATACCGCTGTTGTCTCGCAACGTGCTCTACAGAGTGTCGACATGTTACCTTGGCCTGCGAGATCACCAGATCTGTCTCCAATTGAACACGTATGGGATATCATTGGACGACAACTCCAGCATCATCCACAGCCAGCACTGACCGTCCCAGTATTGACAGCACAAGTACAACAAGCATGGAACTCCATACCACAAAGTGACATTCGAAACCTGTATGACACAATGCATTCACGTTTGCAGGCTTGCATTCAAAATTCTGGAGGTTACACCGGCTATTAATTTAACAGTATTTCACATTTGAAATGCATTTTCTTGAGCTTAAATTAACCTGTGATCTTGAAAATTTAATCAATTAAACATGTTAACTTGACAAATGCATTGTCCAAATTTCATTACTCTACAATAATTTTTTCTTGGTGTTGGGATTTTTTTTTCCGTCTGTGTATATTTGACCATAAAAACGAAACCAACACAGAGAGAGAAGGAATTACTTCCGCATTTATAATAATAGTACAGATGTACTCCGGTTCAATTTGTTCGAGATGTGGATGAACATGACTTCCTGAAGCCTGTCGCGAGCGTCTGCATAGAGCTCTCTGGTCGACGTGGCGTCATCAGTGCCGCGAGATAGTGGCGTGTTGTCTGCCTGACAGGCGCAGCGCTAGAGCCGGGCTTATCTGAGCGCATTCAGCGCGGCACACGAGACGGCGCAGATAGAGCAGGAGAACCCGCCTCCAAGCTGGAGACGACGCACCGAAAACTAGCGCACGCGCCCCACCCGTCTGTCCTCAACCACACTACTGAACTCCCCATCTGCACAAATATATTGGTGAAACTGCTGTAATTGTTTTTCTTTATAATTAAGTGATTTTTATGGCACTCGTATGCCGGTCTCTCGCATCCCTAAGCCCACATCTATGAATTCATCGATTATCTTCAAATTATCTCCCTTTGATAGCTTTATTAACATCTTTTGTCCATCCTTCTATAAATCTTTGCCTTTCAATTTGATATCATTATTCTAAAGGCCATTTTTCCTGTGTTATACCAGTTGTATGAGAAAAGTAATGATATTGGTAACACTGCGAGCGATCCGGCAACGCTGTGTCTACCGGGCTGTCCATCTGTTCTACATTTTAAGTCAGAGTTTCAACTCCGTTCAGCCAACACATTATTTATGACAGCGTCATCAGTGAAGTTGTGTTTTACTTGTGTGTGTCGAAAAACGAGCATCGGAAAATAGAGCAACGTTCTGCAATCAAGTTTTCTGTTAAACTTGTGGAATACACGAGTGTGACCCTTGAAAAGTATGGGTAACATTGATTATCAAGATCAAAAGTTTTCCGATGGCACATTTCATTTTTGGAAGGCCGAGAACACGTTGAAGATCAACCACGTTCAGGGAGACCTTCAGCTTCAAAAACTGGCGAAAACGTTGAGCGTGTGGGTGCTCCTGTGAGATCAGACCGTCTTGTAACAATAAGAATGATGAGAGTTTTGCAAAGGTGTCCAGGAAAAGAGAGTCCAGACATTGCAGACAATGCCTTGTGTCACACAGCTTTTTACATCAGTGAAGCTTTTTTGGCGGAACACATACAAACAATGGGTAATCCTGGTAAAGATCACGTGTCTTATTTGTCATTTGCAACTTACGAGAAAGTCACAAAAATTTTGGCTGATAAATTAACCCACTCTATTATAAAAAACATTCAAAAAACAACGCCGAGAGAAATTACATTCATTACATTCATTTATAAAATATTTTTCCTTTAGTGTTTACTCTAGCCCTGATATCACTCATTTGGACCAACTTTTTTTAATTATCAGATTGGTCGAAGAAAACGGACAACCCGTTGAACGGTTTTTGTGTTTCCTTCCTAACACTGGTCACAAATGAGAAGACATGTTGAAGGCAGTCCTTGAGATTTTTAATATCATCATTAATAATTGCAGACGTCAATCTTATGATAATGCTGGCAATGTGTCTGGATGCTACATGGGTCTACAGGCAACAATAAGGGAATATGTCCTTATACAAATTATGTACTATGCTCCGCGCATTCTTTAAATTTGATAGGGTCGTCAACCGCTCAATGTTGCCAACAGGCTATTCAGTTTTTCGGGTTGTTGCAAAACATATATTTTCTTCTCCGTATCAACACAACTGTCAAAACTGTTACAAGAATTCCAGACTGAGCCTGAGAATGTTTCTCTAAAAAGTGTATTGTATACTCGATGGTCAGCTAGAGATGATGCCTGCACTAGTCTTAACAATGACTGGAATCTGATTATAGCAGCTCTTCAAAAGATAAAAAGTGATTCGTCAGTGAGGCGACTGGCCTTCTGTCGCAAATATCTACTTTAGAGACTGCCATAATGTCTGAATTGTGGGGATCATATTGAAACAATTTCATTTAGTCTCGAATGCTCTGCAATGAGTAGATATTGACCTTGAAGTCGTTGCAGGTCTTACCGAATCATTAATTTTATTTATTAAAAAAAAAAACAGATTCTTTCAAGATATATAAAAAGGCCGGCAAAAGGAAATCTCAGGTAAATGGATTTAAAAGATTCAAAAAACGCTCTATCAAAAGAAAATTTAGCTGTGACGAATCTGGCGAGGAAGAAGTTCTACTGCAAGCAAGTGACCATTTTCGGGTGCATGCATTTCTTCCAATTTGTGACCAGCTTTTAAGTGAACTTAGAAGGCGAAAGATGGTTTATAATAATATCAGTGACAAGTTTTCATTCCTTTTAATACTTGATAAAAAAGGAGAAGAAGAAATAAGGAACAGCGTCAAAGAATTACAACGGCTCTATTCGGAAGATCTTGCGGACGGTCTGCAAGATGAATGTGTGCTTTTCAAATATTATTTACAATCCAAAAAAAAAAAAAAAACAAGAAACCAAAGAGCTTGAGGCAAATAGGGGTTTTGGTAAGAGAAAACAAACTGGGAGAGGTGTTTCCTTACATTGATATTAAATTATGTATGTTTACCTGCACGGCAGTGACTGCAGCACAGAGCGTTCATTCTCCGCGCTGCGACGAATGAAAAGTTACAAGCGATCTTGCTTAAGCGAAGAACGTTTAAATAACTTAGCTATCCTTAATATAGAGGCAGATTTGACGAAATCATTGAGCTATGATGGTGTTATTGATGATTTTTCCAACAGTTTGGCACATCGCAATCAGTTATTTTAATATGGCATGTTTAACAAAGATAGGAGATTAAGAATATGGAAGTTGAAAGAGAAGAGCAATGAAGAGGAATACCAGAGAACAATGAGGAGTAAGATACCAATAGCGGAAATGGGTACAGTGGAAGAGGAGTGGGAATATTTTAAAACAACGTTAGTCGAAGCAGCAGAAACAGTGTGTGGAAGGACTGGTAACACAAAAAGGTGGAAAGAAACAGCATGGTGGAATGATAGAGTTAAACAAGCAGTGGAACTCAAGAACAGGGCATTTAGGGAATGGTTCAAGCAGAGAACACGGGAGAAAAGGGATGACTACGCGAAGAAAAAGAAGGAGGCCAAAAAATTAGTGACGGAGGAAAGGAGGAAGTGGCTGGAGAAGTGGACCAACATGATGGAAGAAAATAGCAAAGGAAATAAGAAAGTATTATATGGAATGGTAAAAAGGGAGATGATAGAAAATTTCAACATGCTGGATGAAGATGGAAACGAAATAAACAACTCAGAAAAACTAAAAATTATGTGGAAGAAGTATTTTGAAGCCTTACTAAACCCAAATTGGTCACAGGATGATACAGTTGTTCAGGAGAAGAAGGAAAATAACAGCCATGTAGGAGAGAAAGAGAAGGATTTAACTTGGGAAGAAGTGGAAACAGCTCTGGGTAAGATGTAGGGTGGAAAGGCACCAGGCATCGATAAAGTGAGCGGAAATGATAATGGCAGCGGGAGTAGTAGGAAAGCAGTGGCTATATCGTGTGATGAGAAAGATATGGAATCAGGGCACAACTCCTGAAGACTGGAAAAAGGGAATAATTGTACCTATATTCAAAAAAGGGAGCAGGAAGGAGTTTAAAAACTATAGAGGTATTACACTGATGTGCCACTGTGCCAAAGTGTATGAGAAGATCATTGAAAAAAGAATACGTGACAGGGTGGAAAAAGGGCTAAGGGAAGAGCAGTATGGCTTCAGATCAGGGAGATCGGCGGTAGATCTAATATTTGCTATGACACAGCTGCAGGAAAAATATTATGAGTATGGAAAGGATCTACTGTTGGTATTCCTCGATATCGAGATTGTGTACACAGGAGTAAGGTATGGAAGGCCTTGGAGAAGAGAGGAGTTCCCAAAGAAACCATCAAGAGAGTGACGGATCTGTACCAAGGAAGTGTGATCTATGTGAAAATAGGGGAAGAAAGATCAGATTGGCTCGAACAAAGGAATGGACTAAAACGAGGAAGTGCCCTATCACCACTACTCTTCATTGTAATCATGGATGAAATAATGCAGAAGGTGGCAGCGAGGATGGGAGAGGAAAACATGAAGGTGATGGCTTTTGCGGATGATCTGATGATCTGGGGGGGGGGGTGAAGAAGAGGAAGTGCAGCGGCAGTTGGATGTATGGACAGACAGTGTGGAGTAATATGGACTAAAATTTAATGTAAAGAAATGTGAGTACATGGTAACAACCAGGAAAAAGAACAGGGTAGCCCAGGGAATTGTGATGGCAGGGGAACAACTAAAATAGGTAAACAGGTTCAAGTACTTGGGGAGTGTATTAGAGGAATGTGGAGGAAATGATGGCGAAATAAGTAAAAGAGGAAGACAAGCAGAGGCGTTCCTAAGGAGCATTAGAAGCCTGATATGGAATAAAGAGGTGCCACAGAGAAGCAAGAGAGTAATCTATCATACGTACTATGTGCCTATCTTAACTTGCTGCTGAAACGTGGACAATGAAAAAGCGGGACATCAGCAGAGTACAAGCAAGTGAAATGAAGTTTTTAAGAGGTACAACGGGAGTAACTAAAATGGACTGAATAAGGAATGAAGTGATTAGACGCACCATAAAAGAGAAACCCCTACAGGAAAGGGTAGAGAGGACCAGACTGAGATGGTATGGAAATGTCAAGAGAATGGAGGCTCAGTGAATCCCGAGAAAAATCCATGAAATTAAGATGCATGGTAAACGACCCAGAGGAAGACCAAGAGATGGATGGCTGAAAGGAGTGGAGGAGGGTGTACGGAAGAGAGGAGAGGACTGGAACAAAGTGGTGACAGAGAGATGGTGGGATGAAAGAAGCAAATGGAGAGGCTTGTGCTTAAAGCAGACCCGACCAGAGGATGGAAACTGCTGAGGATAATGATGATGAACAAAGAAATTTAACTTTTATTTCTTTCCTTAATTTTTAACAAAATTTTATGCCACTTTTGTTATCAAATTTACATATTTCGTTATGTTTGATGTTTTGGAATACTGAAACATAAGAATAATGTCTGTTTGTCAGATGATTTATAAATATTGAATTAAGTAGTCTTTATAAAATTTGATAATTTACTTCAACCCATTATACATAATTGAACATATATATTTATTCGCATTAGTAGTTTGTAATATTTGATTCACAAGTGATAAATAATCATAGAAATAAAGTATAAGTTTTTATTTGTCAGCTCATTGCATCTTTCACTTTTGCTATCAGGTAAGTCACAGGGGTGGCCAATTATATTCCCCCGGGGCCCAAAATTTAGAAATACGTCCTTGCAGAGGTGTCAAATGTTGATTTGTCGAGTCGTGTCGATGAAACATAAACTGTGATTGAGGGATAAATGAATGTTTCATCACGTATGGACGACTTTATTGTTGTGACTATATGTAAAAACACTTTTTATTTGAATAACAATTCGACTAAGGCGACCATGTTCATTTATTTCAGTAAAGATACAAGTTCTGATTGCCAGAAGTAGCATTAATAGGTTATGTGATCTTATAAGTAGGGTCATAAAATTTCAAGATAGCCTCGTACTCAGTACTACTGCTTTAGTTAAGAATAAATAAAAATATTCTGACGAGGTCTTGCCTCCTCGACCAGCTGATGGACGAATATTCTAGAAATTGTCCTACCTTTTAATATTTCGTACTCCATCTATATTCTTTTTCTTACTCTTTCTAGCCCTCTCATGTATGAATTGACCAGCAACGATTTCTCAATCCACTGGATCCTCTTTTAAATCGGATGATTTGCAGCTAGTTCAGCCAGTTGGTTTATTTGATCCCGACAGTATAACTCCGCTGGTTTACAATCTGTTGTACAATGGTATGTCAGATAAAAAAAAATCTATTTGCGCTAAGTATGTGACCCATTAGTTGTGCTTATCGCCGAACAACAATCTTAAATAAGTATTTGATTGAAGTATGTAGCATTCAGCGGGATTTGTTTGAGGGGTTTTGATCCCTGCACCGCTTAATGTATGCCTACATCGGGGCCTGGTAAACACAGTAGCGTGATATGATAAAGGTACCACATTTTGGAACATATTATTATAATTATTTTTAACATAATGTCCAATGAACTTTTGTAGTTAGCTTTTATACAGCACAAAGCTTCGTATATTTTGTAAAGGCGTCGACTACAACAAAAATTAATTGGCTGCTAAACTGAACTTTTGGTAATGTTGCAAAGTTACTGACACAGACAAGTTCTGTTAACCAGTCGGTGGTTATGGGAGTAAATTTGCCTCCGCAGCACAAACTTAAATAATTTATCCTTTAACATGCGTCGCACGTGTGCGTAAACTTTTCTACCGCAGTTTTTGCCGCTTTTGCGCTCGTCGTTTCTTCCGGATTGGATCCATCGAGGAACGACATTTCAGCTATTAATGCTATTAATATTTCCCGAGGACCTGCCGTTGATCCGTCATTCACAACGCCTCCCTAAGCATTTCTGCTTCAACATGTGGGCCATGACATTTCTGAACCTTTGAAGTATAGTATCCAAATGTCAAACAGTACCAGGAACATAGCCCACCTGGCTATCCTGCTGCTGATAAACGTCAGAGCCTGATGACCCGTCTACACAGAAGATACGCTTTAAATTTCTGAACGCAAAATATCTCGCTATCATTAAATCTAGATTCCGTCGTAGCTCTTGCTACTATATTCTCGTCTTCCTGTTGCAGTCATGAACCCAATCCTTTCAGACTAGCAGCAAAATATAGAAAGTATGGTTTTCCAATATCTGGCTGTGACAAACATCCATTCTTTTGGAACGCCCTTTTTATTTCATTGAAAGATTCTTTATGAATTTATGCACTCCCTCTAGCAAGACGTACAGTAAGTGGAGAATTGTTATGCAGTTTGGAATGTTGCCCTGTAGCTCGCCCATATGCCTATGAATTTTCGCAATTTTTTTTTTTTTTTTTTTTAGCGTCGTTTGATCTGGAAGAGAAGAATTTGCTGATTTTGTCTTCTGATTACTAGGCGCCTTGCGGAGAAATGACATATCCTGAATAATTGACTTTTTGTGTGCATTTAGTGGCTCCATACCCGGCGCAACATGATACCACTATTTTTTAATACCATAAACTATAATTTTAGGTGCATTAGATGTTGTTAAAACGTTTCAGAACTTAACAAAACATCACTACACTAATATATTTTTTATTACTTCCGGTGGCAGAAATCCATTCATGGCGTGGATAAAAGCAGCTGAGGAGTTCTTTAATCCATCCGGGAAACGGTTAAAACAATGTTGCCTTCCTTCAAATCCGAAAGCTGTGTAGTCAAGGCATTTTGGATGTAGCTCTACTTAATTTAACCGTGTTGTAATATCCATGATAGTTAATAACAAGAGCTGGCGGTGTCCTTTTATGTGAAGACCACGTGGAGGTGATCCACTACGTGTGATGAACAAAGGTCTATTGTATCTTTGATTTTGGAACACAATAGACGCCGCGCACTGACGCCATGCAAGCGAACGGTCGACAGGTGAGGGAGGAGCCTTATGCATCTTCACGGGTTGACGGAATGATTGACAGTTTTTTCTCACGGTTGGGCCCGTGAAGACATTCTCTATATACTGATATACGCAATGGCGCATCAGCAGAGGAGACTCGAGACAAGAGAGCAGTATTTCAATTACGATCGTAAAAATAATACAACATTTCGGAACCCCACAATTGTCATTTTGTTTGGGCAATTATGTGTAGAAATTGCGAGTGTATTTGTCTAATGCTGTGTTAAATGAGCAAAACTTATATCCCTGATTTAATCCGAAAGTAACGATTATGTATAGTTACAACCAACGGCAATGTTTTCAACTGGTTGATATTTTATTTATACTTAAATTTACCTCCAGTTAAGTCGTTACCACCCTCGGTAATTTCGATGAAGTCAATCAGTAACCGCTAGTTGCTGTTCTAGATAAAAGTAGATCGACTTCAAAACAGAGTGGATCCATATTATAAAACATGATGTAATAGCTAAAGGGATCAACATTTTTCGTCCATAGAAGCTGCAATAATTCTTCTTTTTTCATTCAGTAAAGTATTGGGTTTACTTACACTTAAGGTACAGTCAAAATAACAGAGGGAAAACTGAAAGTATAATGTTACTAACGTCCACGAGACGGATGGGCTAGACTGACAGACAGCTATCGGTCAGACACGTGGACAATCTGTGATGGCGAGCCCCAAGCAATCAGCTCCCCCTGTCGCTTCTAATTAATGCGTTAGGAGGCACCACTGCCAGCGAGCAGACGCAAACAAGCCACGGCGATCGATTATAAGGAGCAATACGAGACATACGTTCACTATATCAGTTTGATATAGAAGCAAACATAACAGAGTAAAACGTATATTCTTTGCCATTTGGCTCAACTTTCAGCCACTCTCTTCATTGTGATGTATCTGTTCTGTACTTTAATTTCATTCAGTACCTGGAATATTCCATTTATAATTTTATTTTTTATTTTGTTTCGAACTGTATAGGTCTTCCATGACGAAAATCGTTAGACCCGCAAAAGGATGAAGGTCAAGTAAAGCAAAATAATTTGGCCATGGCCTTTTGAAGGAACCATTCAGGTATTCACCAAAGGTGATTTCTGGAAATTTGGATGTCCACACGGGTATTTGAAGCTAAATACCCCGCCCAAGCGTTACCGTTCACACAAAATGAAACAATTACATGCCCCAAAAAAATTTTCGTTCTGTATCTGATACCGCGGTACAAGGGAAGCGGTTCTGGTATTAAGATTAATACTTGAGGGGTGGATCAAGAAAGCCAAAGTTACGTTTACGGCGTTTGTTGATTTGGAAAAAGCTTTTAGTAATTTTAGGTGGGACAAGATGTTCAAAATTTTAAAGAAGTAAGGTCTAAAATAACGAGATAGAATAATACTTTATGAACTATAATAATGGCTGTAATAAAAGTAGAGAATCATGAAATATATGCATCAGTTAAAAAGGGTGTGAGACAAGTTAATATGCCACTTGTATGTACAGGATGCAATAAAGGAACTAAATGAATAATTTTCGTGTTCAAAGAGAAAAAATCAGTATGCTACGATTTTCTGATAACATTGTCTCGTTGGCAGAGCAGGCTGAGAATATTGATAAGTTATTGAATGGCATGAACAAAATACTGAAGGAAGATTTTGGGCTGAAGGTAAATCAAAGCAATAAAAAAGTGATAAAATGTAGCAGAAATGATAGCAACCACAGTAGATTAAATATAAAAATTGGATCGGATGCATTACGAGAAGTAAGTGAATTCTGTTAGTTGGGAAACGAAATTACAACCGATGGACGAAGAATGAATGATGTTAAAAGCAGAATATCACTAGCAAAAAGAGCCTCCATGAAAAAGAGAAATCTTTTCATTTCAAATATTGATCTAGGACTTAGAAAGAACATTTTAAAACTCTGTGTGGAGCACTGAACTTTATGGTAGCGAAGCATGGAGTTTAGGAATACTAGAAAGGAAATTGAATAATTTTAATGTGGTGTTACAGAAGAATTCTGAAAATTAATTGAACAGACAAAGTACGAAATGAACGAGTTTTGGAAATAATGGGTGAGGAAAGAAGTTTGTGGAAGAAGCTTACAGGAAGAAGAGACAGGCTGATAAGTCATATTATGAGAAATGGTGGATTGGCTAAATTGTTAGTGGATGGAACGATTGAAGGTAGGAACTGTAGAGGAAGACAAAGTTTATAATATATGAAGCAGATAATTGAAGATGTGGGTTGTAAGGTGTATGTAGAGATATTTCTCATCAGAACCTCCTCTTTCCTCGCCCAACTCGTCTCCTGCATCGTCCAGAACAGCCTCATCCGGAGAGGCGTCACAGTACAAACGAACATTTAATCTCATATTCACCGAGCGTGGTGGTGTAACGGCTAGCGTTCTGGCCTCGCATTCGCGAGGATGGCGGTTCGAATCCCCGTCCGGGCATCCAGATTTGGGTTTTCCATGGTTTCCCCAAATCACTCCAGGTGAATGCCGGGATGCTTCCTTCAAAAGGCCATGGCCGAATTCCTTCCCATTCCTTGCCCCCCATCCTTTCCCGTCTCTAAAGACCTAGTTGTTATAGGAGACGTTAAGCAGTTTAAAAAAATCATTATTCTCATTAATTCTTTCACCAGTCTTTGTTTCCTGTTGAATGCTTCATTTTATTTTCTGTTCACAACGCATTCATTCCTTCTCTATGTAACTATTTAAATAAACTTGGTGGTTGGTTTAAATTACAATCCTCGGCATAATACCAGTACTAAATGAAGTTGCAGTTTCTTTGCCACTGTACATGGTCCATGGAATACTGAAGTTGGTTGTTAATACAACACGGAAAGTTCTGCCAACCATAAACCATTTCGGTTTACTATTAGAAAGGTTGGTAGCGTATAAAAACAACGTACCTCAACGTATTACGACGTCCACAGTGTGCTCCATTGCAATTAAATTAAAGACACACCTTTATTAATGTACACATTTTGCCACGGTACACCGCCAGTTACTAATTACCCGGACTCCGCCTCTGAAGATTCCACAGTTCGGAAATTAGGAAGTGCTGAGATCAACATACACAAGCCGTATCACAGTCAATAGTTTCACTCTGTCACTTACTTTATGTTCGTAAACTGTTTATGCACGCGGAAAGTCCGTTTCTCACGTTCAAACTCACTGCAAAACCATTCAAAGTACATCCTATGCTTAGGGGGCACTTCTGCTAATTTTCTTCAGCGTAATATCTGACACAAGCGCATACAGCGTACACAACATTAATAACCAAAGATTGACTGGCACCATCTTTCTTCCACGACGATATTCTCGCCGCGCCAGTATCGATAGTACGTACAACGATATTCTTGTATCGTTACAACTAGGAACCCAAGATGTTTCCATGCTTTCGCCAATTCTATTACTTCGGTTTACGTTCTGTATTTATTGCCGTGCACTTCATCTTCTTAATATAAATTTTCATTTATATTTCTCAGAGACATTATTAGAATCAATCATTTTTGCTGTAACGTTCGTTTCGTTCTCAACTAATAAAACAACGTCATATGCAAATTCGGCGGTCGACGATGCGGCAGAGAGTGACGATTTCTACATTGAGGGGCATCGCGAAAGAGACGGGTTCTTGCACCGCATTGAGCTGAAGCATACCAAATATGACCTGATGCAGTTCAAGGAGGTGTACTATACAAGTACAGGTCTACCTCTTGGACGCTTTGGGTATTACACGCTGGACGGAAGTACGCTTGGTCCCTGCCAGAACAGTACCAGGAATGTATTGGGTCACTGATGTTCTCAGGCGAGAAAGACGAGGACGTCAAGAGGATCCGAGATGATGCCACAGCAGAAAGGCACAAGTGCCCTGAGGCTATAGGATCCATGCCGCTAGTGCTCGCGGAGGATTTCTGCGAAACAAATTCTTCCACATACTGAATGGGAGAAGGAAGGAGATGTGCAGGAATCAGCAAACAGCAGGAACCGAGGACTGGCAGGTTGCGGGAGATAAAACTCCTGCCCCTACAGGAGAGAAGTGGACGACTCCGGAAACGGAAGCACCTGTGTTCAAAGTCCCGGAACCGCCCGCGTCCGCCAGCACTACCCGAGACGACGCAGTGGTCAACCATGCAACTCTGGCGTCACCTACACCCTCCAAGGAGGAGGGGGAGTCAGCACCAGCCACGGAGGAGGAACCTGTCCAGCCCGTGCTGGTAACATTCACAAGCAACTTGGGGAGCCTGTACGTGCAGCTCCTGCTGGCTACAGAGCTACCACTATTGTGCTGGCTGGTTGACGGAGGCCCTACCATCATGGGCTTCTGTTCTTCGGACATGACGAAGGCCACCAGCTTGCTCAGCAACAGAATGGGCATCAGCTGCGGCATGGAGCAGCGCAGCCCGTCAAGTCAATCGCCGACTGTGGCTGCTTCGACGCTGCCGAGGAAGCGGGAAAAGAGGGCGGCCAGGACGAAGTCCTCTCCTCCCGAGCTCCGGCAGTTCTTCAAATGTCAAAATCATGGACACCAGGCGAACGCCTGCCCCATCCAACGTAGATGCGTCAGATGTGGGGCTGACCATTAAAACGCCAACTGCACCATAGCCAGAGTGGAAGCCATCTGCTGCAAATGTGGCAGAAGGCATGCGGCTTGTTTCTCTGGCTGTGAAACCTAGATGAATCTTCGGGCGAAGTATCGTTTGAAAGCAGCAGTCACGGCGCCCAAGCGACTCAGCCAAGAACCAGCCTCCCCTCCATCACAGACCGGCGGCCACATCCGCGCGCGAGTCGCATACGGGGCCCACTGCGCGCCACCGAAAGCAACGTACAGCAACTTCTAACTCAACTAACGCACTCGGTATTCGTGTACACTTGTATGCTTTACTGTGTCCTTGTTTATGCGAATTCTGTGTCGCTTGCGAAGTGAAGCTAGGAGTACGCTTTCTTCCTCTTCTTTGGAAACTGCCTTAACATCCCAGTCCGAGGTGTTGGGGATTACCGCCTCACGGCCTAAGCCTACGGGACTGGAAACCCCGAGCGTGAGCGTAGGGTTGCCTCTGACCCAGATACCCTACAGTGACAATGAACGGTCAAAGCAACACTCCCTTCCTGTAGATGATGCTCCCATTGGTAGGATAATGTCCGACGAGAGTAGCTGCGCACTTGTGCATAATCCAGACGATTCATCTGAGGGTGCGGGCACCAGCCAATTAGATAGTACACTCATCAACCAAAACCTGGAAGAAAATATAGAGGTCGCACAGACCCCTATCAACCAAAATCATCATGAAGCAATGGTAGTTGCACAGACTCCTAGGAAGAGAATCCTTGGATCACCTACGAAAGTAATTAATGAGAACAAAAAGAGATTCATGACTCCAGCATTCAACCCTACCAAGAATGCTCCGCCAAAGAAGACAAGGAAGACGACAGTGGATACTGATGGTTTTGTCAAACCAAAACACACAACCCCTGATGCTGAACTCACTACTGCTGTCGCCAGCAGAAAGTAAATTACATTAACAGAAAACCGTTATGAACAACTGCCAGCAGATGAAATAACACCTGCTTCATCAGCTGAACCAACCCTGGCTTCATCAAAAAAACGCAGGCCAACGCCGATCTTGCTGACCTAGAAAGACTAATACATGATGCTGTACAACATTCTCAAGCTGTTGTCAAACCAGCTGGCCGCGAGATTTACAAAATACAAACCAAAACAACCAGTGACTACAAAGCGGTAGCAAAACTCATTACTGACAAGGGCTGGTCGTTCTACACCTACCCAACAGTACCAGAAAAATTACTGAAGGTAATTATTAGAAGACTTCTTTTCAATATGAAAACTGAACATGTAAAGGAAGAACTGGAGGAGATAGGTTATGTAGCCAGAACAGTGATTAAGTCTCGCTCACCCAAAACACAAGATAAACCGCTCTTCCTAGTGGTATTAAATGATTCTGCAGAGAAAAGACGCATCTTTCAAATGACCTACCTATATTCAATTAAGTTAACAATGCACAAGCACAAGAGGCACGCCACAGTGTTACAATATCAGGAGATTAGACATGTCTCCAGGCATTGTGTTATTCCAGATAAGTGTATAAAGTGCGCAGGAGACCATGCGACGAGAGACTACACCCTAACCAAAGCGCAAATTCCACCAAAGTGCGCAAAATGTGCTGGCAATCACGTCGCCAGTTACAGTAAATTCCCAGCGTTCTCAAGATTCAACGAGAAGCAGAAGATGAGCAATGCTGCATATGCTGAAGCCATGAGGAAACACCGCCAACAGCAACAAAAGAAGCAACTGCAACCACAGTCAAATAATCGAGAAGCCTCCCTGCACGATCCTAATGCCTTCCCGCCCCTGCCGGGTCGTGGAAATGAAAACCAGCGGGGATTGAGTAACTGCCAATCCCCGGTTCAGTCAAACAACGAGTTTAAGGATAACAATTCCAAGAAAACCACCAACAGGAGGCTGGGAGACCAATCAAGAAAAACCGCAGCCTAATAGAAGTAACAGGACATCCGCAACGAGAATCCGCAACAGCAGAACAAGTCAACCGATGACAGCACAAACATAGTCCTGCTAAACATGATACAGACTTTATTGCAAATACTGATTGGACATTCCGCGGCAAGTTGAAGCCGCAGTAAAGGCAGTGGTACAGGCTGTATCAAGTTGTATACCCAAAAATCAGTAATATGACTAGTCGGATCCAAAATTTGACCATGTGCACCTGGAATGCCAATGGCATATGGAACCAGATGGGTGAATTTAGCGAGTTATTACGTGACGAGCAGATAGATATATTCTTAGTCACAGGAAACCCCTAAAGCCAAGTGTAAAGGCTGCAGTTGCTAACTACACATGTTACCATTTTAGATTGTTTGCTGATGATGCGGTTATTTATAGGGAAGTAAGAAATTTGGCCGATTGCTTAGAAATTCAGCGCGATCTGGATGTTATTTTGGCTTGGTGCGCTCAGTGGCAAGTTACTCTAAATTGTAAAAAGTGCAAGACAATGAGCATAACCAATAAAAAGAATCCAATTGTTCAATACGAGTTAAACAATACAGTTATTGATATGGTCGATTCTATGAAATATTTGGGCGTAACAGTACAAAGGAACATGAAATGAGATATACACATTAATTCGTTAGTAGGTAGAGCAAATTCTAGGCTGCGATTCTGAGCCGTGCTCGGTTCGCATTGTTTATTTTCCCCGCCAGCGATCGTCTTCTGATGCTGAGCCCGCGTGCTAGTTTCGCCCGTGAGAGAGCGCTGTGGCCCTGTGGTGCCCTCTAACGGCTGAATGAGTTGATATAATCGGGGACACGAGTCCGGGAAAGGGAGTCGGTCGGCAGCAGCGGCTTGGTTCGTTGGGCCTAATACTTTCCTCAAAGGAGTGCGGCGTTAGAGACCCGCTGGTATAGCAAACTCTCGTAATTTGCCCAGGCAGCACTGAAGTACTACTTGAGGTCGATATGTGATTCCACCGAGACTGTTTATCGCTCGCTTTAATCGAAGGAATTCCTCTACTGCGCCCCATGTTCGTGAGCGGTTTTCCGCCGATGCGGGAGTATGCTGGTGGTCGGGGCTGGTGGTGACTTCGAGGCGATAAATTGCCATTTTCCTAGCCCTGTTGGGTATTTGAGATAGAATACCTGATAACTCCACTGCAAAGTGCGTCGCTTACTGTATTCTTGTTAATTGTTTTACGAGAATGGACAAAATTCCCCGATATTTGGTGCTGATCGTTCCCGCCACCTTATCAGTGTGTGTGGGTGCTAACGACTTATGCGCCAGTGTGCACACACTATAGTGTGTCAGAACCTTGGTAAGAACTTGATTGTTATGGTTAAATTGAAGGACGCTGAGGTAAACTGATTCCTCTTCGTTTGAAATAATTGGTGTATTTGCTTTCTCTATACAAATTGTGTTTGATACTAGTTATAGATTTGTTACATGATGGTAAATTGGTGAGAGCCTGCCCTGTTATATTACGTTTCCAAACGTGTAAGGATTTTCTGTTTGGATGTTTAATACAAGTGGAGATATTGTGATTAGGGATATTCTCATGGCTTAACCTGGTTGTTATTGCTTTGACTTATGTATTTTATTGTATGATATTATTTGATTACAGGATTCATTAAGATCATAATCTGCAAGATCGAAGTTTTCTTATATATTGTATTGTATTATATTATCTGTGATATTCTCTATAAGTTCAATCGTTGACCATGATTCTTGCAATAAAATGTTTGAACAAGGCTTGCTCTTTATAACCATGCTCCCACATTCTTCCCACTGAGTCCTTAGTGGCTACCACACATATCAAATTCATAGGTCGAATCTTGAAAAATTGTAATGAACAAACAAAGGAGATAGCGTACAAATCTCTTGTGCGTCCACATTTGGATTATTGTTGTGCCAATTGGGACCCGTTTCGTAAGGGATTGATCGAAAGTATAGAGGAAGTACAGAGAAGAGCCGCTCGATTCGTGACCGCTTGCTACAGTCCTTATGAAAGCGTCACAGAACTGATTAGTAGACTAGGCAGGGAGTCTTTGGTAACTAGACGCCATACGTTTCGTTCAAACTTATTGGTAAACATGCATACTCCCACTTTCACTTTTGATTGTAGTGAAATACGTCTTCCACCAACCTATTTGAGTCGGAAGGACAGGAAAGATAAAATTAGAGAAATAAGGTGCCGGACTGATTCTTATATGAATTCTTTTTTCCCTCGTGCCATTAGGGATTGTAATGCACAGCAAAGAGATTAGCTATAGTGCTGAGCACCCTCTGCCACCCACAATTTTGTGAATTGCAGAGTATATATGTAGATGTAGTAATGATATATTGACGGCGGGTGGTGGTATCGCAATCTACATCCCCTCCTCCATAAGGCACAATAAAGTGGCTCTACGAAAATAATTTAAAATCGAAACAACGGGTGTCCCTGCTGATATATCGAGTGGCAGGTTGCTGCTAAACTCCGCATACCGAACACTTACCAACAAAGTCTGCGAGGAAGAGATCGCTAAACTACTTTTTTTTTGTAACAGTTTAACGTCCCTTTTTAACAACGTGGTCTTTAGAGACGGGAAAGGATGGGGGCAAGGAATGGGAAGGAATTCGGCCATGGCCTTTTGAAGGAAGCATCCCGGCATTCACCTGGAGTGATTTTGGGGAAACCATGGAAAACCCAAATCTGGATGCTCGGACGGGGATTCGAACCGCCGTCCTCCCGAATGCGAGGCCAGAACGCTATCCGTTACACCACCACGCTCGGTGCTAAACTACTAAAAATTCCTAGGAATGTCGTTATTGCAAGGGACTTCAATGCAAAACACTGCATCTGGAATTGCAGACTTGCAAACACAGCCGGCAAGCAGCTACTACGTGCTGTACAGGCAAATGATGGCATGGTGTGGGGGCCCATCGAGCCCGCCATCTTTCAAGTCGTTCATCGGCAGCCGTTACATGAAGGAGTGCCTCGTGTGATAATTTTAATTCAAAGTGTGTAGTTAGTTGCAGCTTCATCTCTGTATATTTGCTTGTCAGTAGCAGCAGCAGCAATCGTTCGTCGAAACCGTTACTTGAAGTAGGACCTCCAGTGATAATTTTAATTCAAAGTTTATAGTTAGTTGTAGCTTCATCTCTGTATATTTGTTTGTCAGTAGCAGCAGCAGCAGTCGTTCGTCGGAACCGTTACGTGAATTAGTACCTCCAGTGATAATTTTAATTCAAAGTGTGTAGTTAGTTGTAGCTTAACCTTTGCGTATTAGTTTTTCAGTAGCAGCAGTAGCCGTCGTTCGTCGGAACCATTGCGTGAAGTAGTACCTCCAGTGGTAATTTAATTTAAATTGCGTAGTTAGCTTAAGATTCGTGTTTGTATATTTGGTTATTGACAAAAAGCCTCCTACTGAGAATGCGTAGTGAGTCCGTTTTTTGTGTACTCCTTAGTTTTTCTTTCTGTAAGGTAGTATATGTAGGGACTGTGGTTGTTGTGTGCAGCCGCAGGCTGAGGTGACTGATCTGCGCACCCACATTGCAGGGCCGCATTTAGGCTCTGTGGGCCCCCTGTCGGCAGTGGCTGGATTCTTAAATTTCGAAACATTCTAAATTCGACCTAAAAAATTTATGGGCAACCTTTTTTTTTTAGCTCTACTACCTGCCCAGGCGAGGGTTGTGGGCGGTGAGGGGCCCCTCATTGTGGTGCGGGCCCCCCTTTGTGGTGCGGGCACCTAGGCTACAGCCTATGTAGCCTATGCTTAAATGTGTCCCTGCCACCTTGCAACTTTGGTAACAAGAGTTACACAGCTGGAAGCTGCCGGAAGTGAGTGCAGTAGATGCGGTATTGGTTACCCTGTAGAAGCAAATCGGCTCAGAGGTTCTCCCGTACCTGTCATCGTACCTGTATTCCAAGCCGAGACGTCGGAATCTCTGCGGCCGTCGCCTAGTGTGGGCTAGTGTGTCGTGTCTGGAAGTCGACGTCGCATGCGGGGGCAGTTGTGCAAGCCTGAATCCCTAGAAGGCGAACTTGTACCACTGTCCAACAGGTTTGACGCATTGTCTGGAACTGATTCAGTCCTGCAATCGTCGGCCTGTGAGTTGGCAGACCCACAGCCTGCTAAGTCTGGACAACTGCAGAAGGGGGTTCCAGTGGTCGGTAACTCCAACGTTAAGCGCTTTATGTAGCCCCTTAAGGCATTGGCGAATAGGTCGGGGATGAATTCCGGGATCCATTCATTGTGTATTCCGGGGGGTCTGATACGAGATGTGGAAAGGTTTCCGGATGCCATTGAACGGACCAGGTGCAGCCAGCTGCGGATTGTGCCTCACGTCGGCACCAATGATGCTCGCTGCCTAGGGTCAGACGTTATCCTCTCGTCTTTTGGCGACTTGCAGAAAGGGTAAACTATGTGGCCATTGGCCGCAAGATTTCTGCTGAGTTAACCATCTGCAGCATTGTCGATAGGACTGACTGTGGACCTCTGGTTCAGAGCCGTGTTGAGGAACTGAACCAGAGATTACGACGAGTCTGTGATAGTCATGGCTGCAGATTCCTTGATCGTTGACCTGGGGTTGAGTCTTGTAGGGATCCCTTGGATAGATCAGGGGTGCACTACACACGGGAATCGGCTACACAGGTGGAAGGGGCCGTGTGGCGTGTATTGTTTTTTTTTTTAGGCTGAGGGAGGATGACCCTAAGGAGGAAATTCAGTTGCGGATAGCCAAGATAAATTCAGCACCGCGTGTTAAAATATCCCGATCATTAAAAGTTGTAGTTTTTAACTGCAGAAGTGTTTGTAATAAACAGCCTGAACTCGAAACCGTTATTCGTAGTACAGATGCTGATATCGTAATACGCACAGAAAGTTGGTTAAAACCGGATATAAGTTCCGCTGAAATTTTTAATATTAACATGAACATTTTCCATAAGGATAGGTTGCCAAGGAGGTGGTGTATTTATAGCTGTTAGTAAGTACCTCCCATGTAGTGAAATAAATGTCGATACTGCCAGCGAAATCATATGGATCAATCTCAATGTAGCCATGAAAAAACTTATGATAGGCTCCTTCAATCGTCCACCAGATGCAAGCCTAAATATTGCCGAGGCATTAAGAAATAATGTAAATAATATAGCACGGCAATTTCCGGACAATACAATTATGCTAGGTGGTCACTTTAACTTACCAGATATCGACGGGGCTAATTACGTTCACGTTACTGGGGGCAGGGATAAAGCAGTTTGCGAAATCATTCTAGACCTCTTCTCAGATCACAATCTTGAGCAGCTCGTAACTGAAACAACGCGATGCCTCAACGGTAACGAAAATATTTTAGATATTGTTGTTACAAATAGGCCTGAATTATTCACGGATATTTCTACCACCGCAGGAATAAGTGATCACAATGCTGTTATTGCTACAGTCAACTAACAACCACGCGCCAAAAGGGAAAAGAGAGGATAGTTTACAGATTCGAAAAAGGCTTCAAAACGGTGTTTTAAAGCGTATTTGAGGCATAATTACCATACCTTCATAGTACCAAAAGGCACCGTTGAAGTGCGGTGGCTTCGATTCATACTTATTGTCAGGGAAGGTATGGACTTGCATATACCGAAACGGACAATCAGGAAAGGGAATGATCCCCCATGGTATACACGGGATGTTAAAAGGTTACTCAAAAAGCAAAGGAAGATACATGCACGATCAAAAAGAACGATGTATAGGAGTGATTTAGATAAGTTACAGGAGATAAGGGGACGTGTTAAGAATGCGATGCGTGAGGCCTTTAATGACGTTCGTGCCAATTCTCTCTCTAAGGGCCTCACTGAAGACCTTAAGAAATTTTGGTCATATGTAAAAAAAGTTAGTTGTAGTGGGAACAATAAGCCAATTCTAAGAAAATACGGGCGGTAGGTTGAAGACAGCCGTTACAAGGCTACCGTATTTAATACCGATTTCAAAAATTCATTCACGCGCGAAAACATGGAAAACATCCCCACTTAACCACATCGTGTGGAATTAGAGATGGATCCGATAGAAACTGATAGCGTAGGCATTGTAAAGCAATTAAAACTCCTGAAGTGGGGTAAAGCGCCGGGTCCCGATGGTATACCGGTAAATGTATTTTCTGAATACGTGGAGGAAATTGAACCATTTCTTTAGAAGAGAAAAAAGTACCTTTCAGCTAGAAAATAGCCAACGTAATTCCCGTTTTTAAGAAAGGAGATCGGAGTGATCCTAGGAATTATCGACCCACATCTCTAACATCTGTCTGCAGCAGAATGCTGGAACATGTCATATGCTCGAACATTATTAAGTTTCTAGATGAGAACGAGTTACTTACACCGTGTCAACACGGATTTCGGAAGAAGAGATCGTGTGAAACACAATTGCCCCTATTTTCCCATGACGTAATGAAAGTTATCGATGCAGGTTCGCAAGTTGAAGCAGTTTTCTTGGATTTTCAGAAAGCTTTTGATTCTGAGCCACACAACCGACTTTTAGCGAAGATTCGAGCTTACGGTACTTCGTCTCAGATTTGTGAGTTGATACGTGATTTTCTAACTGGTCGATCACAGTATTTCGTTGTTGACGGGGAAGCCTCTTTGAAGATAAATGTTACTTCAGGCGTTCCTCAAGGAAATGTAATAGGACCACTTCTTTTCTTAATATTTATAAACGATCTGGGTGACAACGTCAAATGCTGGTTGCGATTGTTTGCCGACGATGCAGTTATCTATAGGAAAATAAGGTGCTCCGACGATTGCTTAGAAATTCAGCACAATTTGAATGCTATTTTCGATTGGTGCCGGAAATGGCAGCTTACACTTAATTGCAAAAAGTGGAAGGCAATGGGGAAAAGTAACAAAAAGAATCAGTTTGTTCACGAGTACAAAATAAACAATTCAGCTGATGACACAGTTGATTCCGTGAAGTATCTGGGGTTGACAGTACAAAGCAACATGAAATGGGACGCACATAACTTCCGTCGTAGGCAAGGCTAATTCTAAATTACGTTTCTTAGGCCGTATTTTGAGGAATTGGAATGCTCTAACAAAGGAGATAGTGTATTAAACAATAGTGCGTCCGCATCTGGATTACTGTTGTGGAGTTTGGGATCCATATCGTAAGGTTCTGATTGACACAGTGGAGAAGGTGCAGAGGAGGGCCGCTAGATTCGTGACTTGTTGCTACAGCCCTTATGAAAGCGTCACAGAATTGATACATAGATTGTACTGGGATAGTTTGTAAGACAGACGACATAGCTTGCGTTCGAATTTATTGGAGAATATGCGAAAAAATTTAAATTTCGAGTGCAATGAAATACTTCTTCCGCCAACCTATTTAGGTTGCAATGACCGGAGGGATTAGATTAGAGAAATAAGATGCAGTACTGATGCTTTTATGTATTCCTTCTTTCCTCGCACTATTCGGGATTGGAATACGTGGGCTTAGGATTGGTGCTTAGCACCCTCTGTCACCCACAATGTTTGTGATTTGCAGAGTATGGATGTAGATGTAGATGATTTTCGCCCGATGTCTTTGACATTGCAATAACCAAAGGACTTACTCATACAATAGCAATAGACACAAAACTGTCACTATCTTCTGATCATATACCTGTCCTTTTATTATCTAGCAGAGGGTATAAGATTGAAAAATCTCAGCTGACACAGAAACATCAAAAGCATAAAAAATGGGACTTATAAAAACACCACCTTGCCGAATGACTTCAGAGTTCCGCACTACCTGAAACTCTAGGATACAGCACTGCAACTCTTGCCCTCACTCAGTGGATAAACGAAGCAGCAGATGCTGCTTACCACAAAAAAAAAAAAAAAAAAAAAAAAAAAAAAAAAAAAAAAAAAAAAAAAAAAAAATTGTAGAATTTTTCAAAACCTCTTCCGCTCAATATCAGAGAGGCCATAACAATTAAAAATAGACTCACTATGGAATGGCAGATCACGCGTGATCCAGCCACCAAGCAACACATAAATCGGATGCGGCGCGAAATCAAGGTAGAGGTGCAGCAATACAAAAATAAAGAATGGGAAGGCATGTTTAATACCATAAATAGAGAAGACGGTTCTGCTTGTAGGCTAACTAGGCGAATGCTGAGAAGAGGAGAGAAGCTACCGCCTCTCATGGTAGACAAGAGAATCGTTAGCGAACCGCAAGAAAAACTGAGGCTATTGCAGAATTCTTCCAAGCCAACTTCGGTCCCGTACAGGACCATCTAGATGTGTAACACATACAGCTTGTAAAAGAGCGACTGCACAGGTTTCTAAATTCTAATATCCCCGAAGAGAATTCAATCGATCCAGTCACGGATGAAGAGGTTACAACACTTCAATCCCAAAAAAGCACCTGGACATGATGGTATAGGGGCACCACTATTAAAACAACTACTAAGGCAAGCTATAAAATACCTAACAGCTTTTTTCAATCACATTATAAAAACTGGTGACTACCCTGAGAGCTGGAAGCAAGCAGAAATTGTGGCCATTCCCAAACCAGGGAAAGGCAGAAGATCCCCGAAGAAGAACAATTTGGATTCAGAGAGCATCATTCTATAACCCAATTGCTACTCAGATTTATACACGCGCTGAGTGCATTCGAGAAGAAAGAATATTTCGGGGCTGTTCTCTTGAACGTCTTGAAGGCCTCTTATATAAGCTCTTAGTACTCTTAGTACTCTGCCACACGTGAGGCTGCTGAAGAACTATCTGACGGATAGAACCTTCAGAGTAATCTTAGATGAGGCAGTGTCATCTATTAAAAACATAGAGCCTGGCTTCCCTCAAGGATCAGTTATCGGGACAGTCCTCTATAATCTTTATACTGCTGATATGCCAAAAACCGATCGTGTACATACTGCCATTTACGCTGACGACACGGTGCAGTTCACAAAGAGCATGAGAGCACTGAATGCAAGGAACTCACTGCAGAGAGCCTGCACAGATATTGAAGGCTGGGCGAAAAGGTGGCGACTAGCCTTCAATTCAGAGAAAAGTCAGGCTACATTTATTACTAGGCGAGTAGTCCCACTGCACCTACCACCCATCAAATTAATCAATGAACCGATACCATGGACTAAAACATGCACTGTACCTTGGTGTAAAACTCGATAAGCGCCTCACCTGGAAGCACCACATAAAGAAAGTTAGAGCAAAGGCGGAATGAGGAATCTTTACCCCATTCTTAACCCGACGTCCAAACTAAAACCAGCCCAGGCCATCAGTCTGTACACAGCTCTGGTACGACCGGTACTCGAATATACAGCGGTAGTATGGGGCAACACTGCTACCACACACATCCGGAAGCTACAAACCACTATGCTATGCTTACGAACTAAAGAGACCCCTACTACAGTACTACATGAAATCAGTGGACTGGAAAAATTAAAACTAAGAATCAAAAAACCGGCTGCAAACTTTTGCCCCAATTGCGCAAAATCTACAAATCTATTCATTGTCCAACTGGGCAGCATCCTCCAATTTAATGAAAATATCAGGTGGCCAGTCCACCTCGTACAGTAACTACACCGGATATGACAATCCCGAGAGCCCACACCGACTAAGAAAACCATAATAACAACCTGGAAGGTGTAAGAACTTCCCCACACACCAGGAATACAGCCACCTGGGTAATGATGTCGTTGTCGTTGTTCTTGCTCCAGTCGGCAGCAGACAGGCAGTCAAGAAGGTCGACCAGTGGACCACTGCCACGACTTCCATATTGGACACAGCGACCAGCTCGCGGTGGTGGTGACGCTTCTCACGCAGCTCATCACCACCCTCATGCCACGCCGTGAAGAGCAAAATGCCAGACCACATTGACAACTGAAGACTTCTACACCAAGCCATTTCAAAAAAAGCAACTACCGACAGCAGTAGAAGGTGTTAACCTGGAACTGCAACAATATTATCGCAAGCTTTACAGACGACGCTGTGCTGTGCTGTGCTAATACGCTGTGTGGCTGCCAAGTCGTACTCTGCCTCGAAACGATTCGGGCTTTTGTCCATCCTAATGTCTTCAGTCTGAATTAAGCTATATGTATCATATTTTTTCCATGCATAGAGATAAGCAAGCTTGACAACGTATTAAACTTTGCTTCGTTCTTGTCCTCGGTTTGGAACCTATTTATATGCAAATTTAATCAATTTTGTTGCTCACTGACTAATGATTATAAAAACTCTACAGTAATCTTCGCTTTCACAAAAAGATTATATTTTGTACACTTGCCAGCTTTTACCCCTAAATCATGCAATAAGTCTAATACTGGTAATTTTCCTTGTATCTACCCATTACGTGAAAGTGCTTTTTATCCAGATGGCTTTTTAAGCCAAACAATATCATTAAAAGTGGAACTTCGAAAGGTATACTAATAAGTGAAATTTTAATTTGGTTCTTTCCTTACTATAGAAGTTAGTGATATCCCATGACTTTATTCAATTATGATACCATTCTTCCAGGTGAGTGCTTGATGTAAGTTCTCATATCTTTGGCAAAAAACAAATACGGCTGATGTTAGAGACATTGTTCTTCTGAATTTGGAAATGGTAATCCAATCCTACCTGGCATTTCACAGCCGGTGATGAAGGATTGCTAATATTCGTGGAAAATTTATCTTCGAAAATCTTGAAGAATGCACTAATATAATTTTCTGAATTTATAACTGAATACATGGAGTAATCTATTCCCGAAGGCACTTCCCCTGATAGGTGCCTTCAAGCAGCGCGTAGCATCCGGAGTGATTCTAATGGCGACAGAGTGGCTAGTAGATCGTTATCAATTGGGTCTACCCATACACTGGTGCTGGGTTGGGTTAAGTTCACTGTTGGAATACCCCACAGTGCTTCCAGGACCTGCAATAACATATAAACATCCGCAAACAGATTAAAAATATTAGATTCATAGTTACAAGTATGAAAAAAAGCAATAAATAAGAAAGAATATCCAAATTACAAAAAGCGTATATAGTAAGCTTACTTGGAATCACTACAATAAAAAATCTATTTCTGACAACGCCAAACTAAGGCATTACAGCGCAGTAGTTCTGCCGGAAGCACTTTATGCTGCAGAAACTACAGTGATTCATGGTCATACAAAAATAAGAGACATTGAAAAGCAGCATGAAAGGAAAATTTGAGGAAAATATTCGGACCAGTTTTTCGTGAAGGAATTTGGATAAAGAGGCCATCAAAAGAGCTCTACAAACAGATAGAAACAATAACTGACAACTCTAGAAAAATAAGGATGAAATTTTATGGACATATTAGCAGGATGAACAGGAACAGGCTCACAAGGCAAATCTTCGAGATAGTAAACACCAGTAAAAAAAAGATGAAATGGATACCTGCAACAGAAGAGGACTTTAAAGAATTGGGGATCACACAAGACAACATAAACAACCGAGAACAGTTTAGAAACATCATAAAGAAACATCCACTTAAACAAATACAAACCAAAAAAAGAACAGGATACAAATGGTCAGAAGAGCGCAAGAGAGAACACAGCGAGCGTATGAAGAGAATTTGGGAAGAAAAGAAGAAGAAAAAAACATCATGACTACTCAAGTTCAGTCGCTCTCTTTAAAGGCAATAATCGAAGAAGAAAAAGAAGAAAAGGAATACATTACCTGACATTTTAATCCTTTTAGATGGACCGTCATCATGGGTTGCCCTCCGTTTGTGTGTAAGTTGCACATCATCAGAAACAAAGTGAATAACGTTGGTCACACATAGAAAATTATTTAAAGAGATAAAATTATTTAAAGTATTAGCTACTTACTGGTAAAGTCAGCAGCATTATTACTACCCACATTGTCCCCATACACATCATCAGCAACACAAGTAAATAATGTCAGCCACATATCCATTAAGCATTCAAATGAAAATTATTTAAAATATTAGCTACTTACTAGTAAAACAATCCATCAATTTCTGAGTAGAGATCTCAGGCAATACACATCCACTCACATCTACAACAAAATAAATAATGCCATTCACATATGCATTAAGCATTCATATGAAAAATAGTTAAAGTATTAGCTACTTACTGGTAAAGTCAGCAGCATTATTACTGCACAAATTGTGCCCATACACATCATCAGTGGTATCTACAACAGAATGAATAACGTAAGTCACATAGGCACTAAGCATTCACATGTAAAATTATTTAAAGTATTAGCTACTTACTGGTAAAATCAACAGCATTGTTATTACACATATTGTGTCCATTCAGATCATCAGAGGCATCTACAACTAAATAAATAATGTCAGTCACATATGCAATAATCATTCACATGAAAATTATTTAATGTATTAGCTGTTTACTGTTGAAACAATCCATCAAATCCTTAGTGGAGATCTCAGGCAATACACATCCACTCACATCTACCCACATTACCCATATTGTGCCCATGCACATTATCAGAGGCATCTACAACAAAATAGATAATATCAGTTACATAGGCATTAAGCATTCACAAGATAAATAATAAAGTATTGCCTAATTCCTGAGTGTTTATCACAGGCAAAGCGCATCCACTGGCATCTACAACAAAATAAATAATGGCAGTCAAAAATGCATTAAGCAAGGAAAATAATTAATGCACATCATCATCTGAAACAAAATGAATAACGTCGGTCAAAAGAATTATCTGTCGCATGAAATTATAATGCAAGATTTAATCGCACCTCAAGGTCCGTCATGGTTACCAATCGTGAGTCTACAATAGAAAAAATAATAGTTAGTAATATCAAAATGAGAAAATTTATCGGCAACAAAATTTAAAATATAACATAACTTGCCAGTCAGAAATTCATCACTGAATTGTTGCGAGATGTCAGGAAGACCTGTAAAATAAAATTAAAATCAGACTTACTTGTTTAAACTACTACAGAAAAACAATTAATAACAGAAGATTAACTTACCGTTTGCCAAAAACTGATCGATGTCTTCAGCAGTCAGTACTGGATAGTCACCTGAAGCACGATCCATGTTGTGTTGACGTTTACTCTGCAAGATACTGATGAACAATCAGGATGGGAAGAAGGTTTACACGAAATTTATACTCAGTCACGTATGGTAAATTGTGGTGTGGAACGTACCCGAGTACAAGAATGATCTATGACGCGAATATTCCAATCTCCCTGTACTGCATGTCGAGATGAAAATATTCTTGCGCACCCTACATATCGCGCAGCGTCCTGTGACGTCACGTGAGTCATGTGGAGCATTCCAAAATACCGGTGTTCGCCTGGGGCGATGTCGTGTCAGAATTGAGATAACTGCTTCCGCGCCGGGAATAGCACCCACCGCTGTTCGCCTGAGGCTATGCTTCATAATTGAGGACAGCCGCGTTGGACGGGCTCCGCGATAATCAGTAGTGCCCCAGTTAGTCCTGACACCTGGCGGTGGGTTGGTGAACTATGCGCTTTCCACCACCTGCCCTGTGACGTCACATAACAGTAAAAATTCTTGCTCTCTTATCAGGACACTACTTATATCCGACATACATTTCCTTGCATTTATCAACCAAAGCATTTGATTGGTTTTCTTGTCTCGGTCACAGCAGTCATATGACTTTAATTTGCCGTATACAAGGATTGCTTGGAAACAGCTCAATGAATTCTGTAAACAAATCATGTGACTACTGTCGTAGATTCGAAAAGTTTTTTTTTTTTTTTTTTTTTTTTTTTTTTTTTTTTTTTGCTGTTGTCAGTCTTTAGACTGGTTTGATGCAATCCTCCATCCCTTCCTATCCTGTGCTAACCACTTCATTTCTACATACCCCCTACAACCCACGTCCTCAATTATCTGCTTCATATATTCTAATCTCTGCCTTCCTCTACAGTTCTTACATTCCACTGTTCCCTCCACTAACAAATTAACCAATCCAGCATGTCTCAAAATATGACCTACCAGCCTGTCTCTTCTTTCTGTAAGCTTCTTCCACAAACTTCTTTCCTCACCCATCATTTCCAAAACTCGTTCATTTCTTACTTTGTCTGTCCACCTAATTTTCAACATTCTTCTGTAGCACCACATTTCAAATGCTTCAAGTTTCTTTCTTTCCGGTATTCCTAAAGTCCATGTTTCGCTACCATAAAGTGCTGTGTTCCACACATAGAGTTTTAAAAAGTTCTTTCTGATTCCTAGATCAATATTTGAAACTAAAAGGTTTCTCTTTTTCATGAAGGCTCTTTTTGCTAGTGCTATTCTGCTTTTAACATCATTCCTGCTTCGGCCATCGGTTGTAATCTTGCTTCCCAAGTAACAGAACTCACTCACTTCTCCTATTGTATCCGATCCTATTTTTATATTTAATCTGCTAGTATTGGTATCATTTCTGCTACATTTCATCACTTTTGTCTTACTTTGATTTATATTGAGTCCAAAATCTTCCTTCAGTATTTTGTTCATGCCATTCAATAACTTCTCAATATCCTCAGCCCTCTCTGCTAACAAGACAATGTCATCAGCAAATCGTAGCATACTGATTTTTTCTCCCTGAAAACTTATGCCAAATGGAAATTTTTCTTTGACTTTCTTGATTGCTTCTTCTACATACAAGTTGAATATTAACGGGGATAGACTACAACCTTGTCTCACACCCTTTTTAACTGATGCATGTCTTTCGTGATTCTCTACTTTTATTACAGCCACTTGATTCTTATATAGTTTATAGAGTATTCTTCTATCTCGATACTTTAGACCTGACTTTTTTAAAATTTTGAACATCTTGTCCCACCTAACATTATCAAAAGCTTTTTCTAAATCAACAAATGCCATAAAAGTATCTTTGTTTTTCTTGATCCGCCCTTCAAGTATTAATCTTAAAGACATAATTGCTTCCCTTGTACCGCGATTTTTCCGTAAACCCAAACTGATCTTCACCTACTATCTCTTCTACTACCCTTTCCATCCTTCTATATATTATTCTGGTCAGTAATTTTGAAGCATGTGATGTTAGACTAATTGTTCGATAATTCTCACATTTGTCGGCTTGTGCTTTCTTTGGAAGTGTGAAGATGATATTTTTATTAAAATCAGTTGGAATTTCTCCTGTTTCATAACTTTTTGATATCAGCTTGAATAATCTTTCGATTCCTTCCTCTCTTAGAGATTTAAGAAGTTCTGCAGGGATCTCATCAATTCCAACTGCCTTATTTGCTTTCAAGTCATTCAGAGCTTTAATAAATTCTGTCCTCAAAACAGGATCTCCTAAGTCATCCATGTCGACATCGCCTTCCTTTTCCAATACACTATTGTTCAAGTCATCCCCAACATACAGTTTCTCAATGTATTCCTTCCATCTGTTAGCTCTATCTTCAGACCTTAAAAGAGGTTTCCCATCGGCAGCTTTAATGTTCATACCTCTTTTCTTCATTTCTCCAAAATTCTGTTTGATCTTTCTATATGCAACATCTACTTTTGCTGCAACCATTTCCTTTTCTACTTCTTCACACTTTTCTTGTAGCCATTTTTCTTTTGCTATTTTGCATTTCCTATTTATTTGATTTCTAAATTGTCTGTACTGTTCTTTTCCTGCTTCATCCTGAGCATTTTTGTACCTTCTCCTCTGATCGATCAGCTGCAAAATTTCTTCTGTGATCCAAGGTTTTCGGGCAGCTTGTTCCCTAAAGCCTAATGTTTCTTTGCCAGCTTTCATTATTTCGGTCTTTAATGCATTCCATTCGTCCTCGGTTGAGCTCCTTTCACAGTTACTTCTTAGACCTAAGTCTACCATTTCTGAAAATTTTTCTCTTGTGTTAGATTCTTTCAGTTTATTCACTTCCAGTCTGTTCTGCTTATGCTGCTTCCTTATTCGCTTGAATTTCAGCCCGCACTTCATTACTATCAAATTATGGTCCGAGTCTATGTCTGCTCCTGGGTACGCTTTACAGTCCAGAACTTGATTCCTGAATCTCTGTTTCACCATGATATAATCTAGCTGATATCTGCCTGTATCCCCAGGACGTTTCCAGGTGTATATTCTTCTTGCATGGTTCTTAAACAGTGTGTTCGCCACTACTAGCTTATATCTTTCACAAAATTCTAGCAACCTGCTTCCTCGCTCATTTCTTTCTCCTAGACCAAAACTTCCTACAGTATTCCCCTCTTCTCCTTCTCCCACTATTGCATTCCAATCACCCATGATTATTAAATTTTCCTCCCCTTTCACATATTGGATTAATTCTTCGATTTCAGCGTATATTTTTTCTATTTCTTCGTCATCTTCCTGTGACGTGGGCATGTATACTTGTACTAATGTGGTTGGGACCGGCTTAGTTTCTAACCTCATCAAAATAATCCTGTCACTAAATTGTTCATAATAACTCACCCGTTTCCCTACTTTCTTGTTCATTACAAATCCTACACCAGTGACTCCATTGACAGCTTGTGTGCTAATTATCCTGTGTTCCCCAGACCAGAAATCTTGTGCGTCCTTCAATTTAATCTCACTAATCCCAACAACATCTAACTTAAGTTGTTCCATCTCCCTTTTTAAGTTTTCTAACCTACCTGCCCTATTCAGACTTCTAACATTCCACGCTCCGACTCGTAGAATGTTTCTATCCATTCTGATGACTCCTCCCTGAGTAGTCCCCACCCGGAGATCCGATTGGGGGACTATTTTACCTCCGGAATATTTTACCCAGGAAGAAGCCATCATGATATATGTAATTTGAGAGGATTACATGTCCTCGGGATACCCTTTGGGTCTTTAATGCAGTGGTTTCCCGTTGCCTTCTGCATCCCCATGCCGTTGATCATTTCTGATTCATCCGCCTTTAGGGGCCGTTTCCAACCCCAAGGGCAAGAGGGTGCCCTGAACCGCTCCCCGCTCTTCCGCCCTCTTTTCAGAGGCCGTTGGCAAGCAGTGGGTGACTCCTTATACCGGGAATCTTTCAGTCGCCAGAGCCTCGTCCGTGCAAACAGGGTGCACCACGTGAAGGAGAGGTTGACATTTGGTTGGAAAAGACTAGTATAGTCTCTCCCAAACCCTTACACCCCTCGAAAAGTACACAGTGTAAAATGTTTTCGAAAAGAAAAACAAAATAATAGTTATTTTATTTCCGCACAAGCCTAGATAGAGATGGTTAAAGACTGTAGGGAAGTCGTCAGTCAAGACTGAAAACAACGCTCCCGCCAAGCCGTTTTCTGTAAGTCGACAGTTTTCGTTCAGCTCAGGTAAAACGTCCGTTTTGCTGTCCACACACAATGTTTTGTCTGCATTAGGCTTAGACCGGCGTTAGCTTTACAAAGAGCCGTCTACACCCAATGGCTCACATGCTCCTACTGTAAACAATTTCAACGAAAGCAACCTTGAGCGCTACCGGAAAGAGATGACAAGCCGTAGTTAATTGCTTTGTCTCTATTCTAACTTGACTTCAAAGGAAGCCGACCGCTTCCTCTAATTAGAATACTTGCTGATTTAGGAACATTACACGTGCTCTAGGAATGTCTATTGCTAATAAGTACCGAGCGTGGTGGGTGAACGGTTAAGGTTCTGGCACGAATTCGGGAGGACGCCGGTTCGAATCCCCGTCCGGGCATCCAGATTTGGGTTTTCCATGGTTTCCCCGGCATTCCTCCAGGTGAATGCCAAAATTCTGCCTCCAAAAGGCAATGGCCGATTCCTTCCCGTTCCTTGTTCCCAGTCCCTTCCGGCTTCTAATGACCACGACGTTGACGATGCGTAAAGCAATAAGTATATATACAGGGTGAGTTTTTTATCTTGAGACAACTAAATATCTCGAAAAACTACAAATCCGATCAAAAAAAGTGGGTAATAAAAATTGTTCGTCTCGACGGGGGACATCCGATGATACCAAATTTGACTCCCCACCCCCACCCCCTAGGGGTGGGGGAAGGGGAGAAAAAAAACTTAAATAGGAACCCCCATTTTTATTGCAGATTCTGATTCCCCGGAAAAACTACCCCTATTTCACCCCCAATTCGAGTCATTTTGGTCGATAGATGGCGCTGCAATCGACAAAAATCAAAATAAGCAAAAATTCATTTAAAAATGAGGATATCTCGTGAAATACACATCAGATCAGCAAAATACAAGTTAATGTGATTGATATTTTTCAAAAACTATTCAATAACACCACCCACCTCCAAACTTGAGGGATGGGAATGGACATTATTTCAAAATGCACTGATGCAAATTCTTTAGCAGATAGCGAAAGTCAAACATTACTTTTTGCGTTACCCAGGAACAACGACGTGGACGTAGTAATTTTCTGTTCCCTTTGGGGTGCTTAGATTTAGGTGAGTCCCCTCGCCTCTCACCATCGGGTGCTTGTTTTTGGTGAGTCCCCTCGCCTCTCACCATCGGGGTTGCTTGTTTTTGGTGAGTCCCCTCGCCTCTCACCATCGGGGTGCTTGTTTTTGGTGAGTCCCCTCGCCTCTCACCATCGGGGTGCTTGTTTTGGGTGAGTCCCCTCGCCTCTCACCATCGGGGTGCTTGTTTTGGTGAGTCCCCTCGCCTCTCACGTGTTTGTTTCTACAACAATTCTAAAGCAAGTGCTCGAAAATATCACCACCGACATCGATGCATTTATTTACCCGCTCTTGGAATGATTCGACGCAACTAAGAAGCATATCCGGCGTGATTTTTGACAAGCGTTGGTAATTCGTTCAATCATGTTTTCAGGCGTTGTTGGCACTTCACTGTAAACTCATTCTTCAAGTATCCCATAAAAAAAAATCAGGCGAAGTGAGATCTGGTGATCTTGGCAGGCCACGGCACTGGGACCTCCTCTTCCGATCCATCGACGATTGTACAGACGATCTAACACTTCCGCGATCTTACAGCAAAATGTGCTGGACAACCGTCATGTTGAAACCACATTGTTGTCGCACGTCTAAGGGTACGTCTTCAGCAATGTTGGCAGTACGTTCCTCTAAGAGTTGTTGATATTTCTCCCATTGAAATGTCCATGGATAAAATGTGGACCAATAGTTTGTCCCCAATTATCACACCAAACATTTACATTCCACGGACGCTGATGTTCAACTTGGCGTAACCAATGCGGGTTTTCCACACTCCAATAATGCATGTTGTGTCGATTAATGGTGCCTGGGTTAGTAAAAGTGGATCATCCGAAAAACAGTACTCGAGCAAAGAAATGGGGTTCTTCTTGTATTTTCTGTAGCGACCATCGGCAAAATGTCAATCGATTATCGAACATCATTGCCGTGAAGTTCTTGATGCAACGAAACATGGAACGGATGGTATTTTCGTTTGTTGTGTGCACACTTCCCTCCTGAGTGAACTGTTGGATAATACGGTAAAAAGAAGCGCGCGATCGAGGCTGGTCTGGAAAACGATGAGCATAAAGATCAACAGCATTATCGATATTCTTGCGACATTCCCATAAATTGTAGGACCATTTCAATTTTTTCTTGCAACGTTATTAGCCTGCATTTCACTGACACGTGACAAACAGAACGCAAGTAAATAAATCGAGATGTTATGACGCAATGGAAGTACATCAAGTAATGCGTGCACACTCGAGAAATGCAACGCCATCTATGGACCCCAAAAAGAATCGAATTGGGGGTCAAATAGGGGTAGTTTTTCCGGGAATCCAGAATCTGATAAATGTGGGTCCTATTTAAGTTTTTTTCCCCTTCCCCCACCCCTGGGGGTGGGGGTGGGGAGTCAAATTGGTATCATCGATGTTACCCCGTCGAGACGAAAATTTGTATACCCACTTGTTTTGAATCGGATTTGTAGTTTTCGAGTATATTTAGTCGTCTACAAGATAAAAACTCACCCGTATATATTCTAGCAAGCAGCGGCTCTTAAGTTAAGTTACTCCGTCTATAATCTCACCTGATGCAAGATGACTATTTATAGCTTCACCTAGTCCTCAAAGACACGTCTGCAGCCAGATCCGGGAGAACATGTTCCTACTCCGTTTCCCATTCCTTTGCTATTTGTGCCCAGTTTATGACTTCACGGAATTAATAGCAGTTGTTATTAAAATAATATAACGTGGCAGTTGGTGGGACTTGATATATATACATATACAGTGTGTACAGGAATGAAAGGATGATCCTGTTACCGCAGATTCCTCACATCACGTCCTACTATACAACAAAACTTTTTTTTTTTTCGGAACATGTGACTTTGTTCAGTTTAATGCATGATATTTCTACAAATGAACACTTTTCGAACCCTGTTTTTTTTTTTAATTTACTCAAAGATAATAATATGAAACAATGTTCTTTTATATGTAAATGGAGACTTTCCCGGCGTATTGATTCAATGAAAGTTTCACGGGAGTCCAGCCGGATGGAGTCATAAAACGACAACGTTTCGACAACCTGCTCGGTTGTTTTCATCAGGTCTATATAGATGTTACTTCTAGGAAATCACAAACAGACTGACTTCTCTGACACTTCCTTCGCTAGCCAGCCAGCCATCATCTGTCTTGGCCTAAGCCAATGTAGTTGTTAAGTTCCAAGACCTTAATGTCCTCTGACTTCTGTCTGTCTAGGGGTTTGCGGAATGGCTTGTCTTAGTCAAGTCATGTCTTTGTTACTGTCGTCTGTGTGTTTTTTTTTTTTTTTTTTTTTTTTTTTTTAATATCTGTAGTTTCTCGTCAGCGTTAGTTTTGGTCTGTTGTAGTTATCGTCATATGGTGTATCTTGTCCTAGGTTTTGTATTAATTGGTGGGACGAAGCTTGAGATTTGTTGTAAAATTTTTCGGATTTGTCTTTAATATAGTCTGTCATTTTTTGTATGCCTAAGTCATGGTGTATTTGTGCGTTTGTCATGTACCGGGGGGCGTCTGTTATGAGTCTTAGATATTTATTCTGGATTGTTTGTATTTTTTTAAGTTGCCAGTCTGTTGCCATGCTGTAAACTTCCGAACCATAGAGTAGCGCTGGCCGTATTACTGCCTTATAAATTTGCAATTTTGTCTTTCTGTTGAGACCGTTTCCTTTGAGGAGGGGGTAGAGTTTGGTGAGCCTAGCTGTGGCGGTATTGCACAAGTTTTTGATGTGTTTGCTCCAAGTAAGTTTTTTATCCATTTTGATTCCTAAATAAGTGACTGCGTCTCGCCACGGGAGGTCTTTGCCGTCGATTGACACATGTTTGTCGGGAAGTGATCTTTTTGTGGTGAACATGATCGCTTGGGATTTATCAGCGTTGATTTGATCTTCCATTTGTTGCACCAGCGTGTTATAAGCTCTAGGTGTTGTGTGAGCTTCCGTGCTATGAATTTTTGGGCTGCGGCAGGATCGGTAGACCATCGTGTCATCAGCATAGAGGCCTAATTCTCCGCCTGGTTGGTGGGGAATGTCATTAGTATATATTGTGTATAATATCGGAGCTATGACCGAACCTTGGGGTACGCCTGCTTCAATTGATTTGAACTGGCTTGCAGCTCCTTCCACCACGACATAGAACTTCCTGCCCCGGAGGTAACTGTTGATCATTTTTAGTAGATGACCAGGACAGCCATATGCATGTAGTTTAAATATGAGCCCGTCATGCCAAACCCTATCAAAAGCTTTTCAATGTCTAGCATCACAGCGCCTGTATGGTGCCTGATGGAGCGCGCCCTGCAGATCTTTTCAACCAGCTGGACAGCTTGGTGGGTGGTGCTGTGCTGTGCACGGAAGCCAAACTTTTCAGGAATGATGGTGCTATTGTCTTTAAGAAATTTTGGAGAGAAGTGTTTATAAGGATCTCAAGGATTTTACCAAGGATGTTTAGTAATGATATAGGTCGGTGGTTCTGAGGAAAGAGTTGGTTTTTGTTGGGCTTAGGAAGAGTGATGATTTTTGCTATTTTCCAGGTGGCTGGGAAGTATGAAAGCTTGAGGCAGGAGTTGTATATATGGGTAAGCAGGTCTATAGCGGATTGTGGTAGGTTTTTGAGATGAGTGGCTCTGATGCCATCAGGACCGGGAGATTTTTTGTTACCAAGTGCCCGAATGATTGAGGTCACTGTGGCCGGCTCCACAGGACGGAAAGAGTTGCGTGATCTTTGCCTCAGAATGCGAGGTACTTCTCTAATCACTCTTTCCTCGTGGATATCGCTATCCTCGTCATCGATGACATGTTCTTGGAACTGAAGTTCCAAAGTGTCGGCCATGGCCTCCGCCTTCTCCCGCGCTGTGTATACAATGCCATTCGGCCCGTGTAGAGGCTTTGACGGCTGGGGCTGTTCTTTTCGTGATTTAATTAATCTCCAGAATAGGTCCGGGTTTTGTTCTGCCCGTTGGAGAGTGTGGGTCCAGCACTCAGAACGGTGTTCCCGTAGGTGCCATCTAACTTCGTGTGCGAGTCTGTTTGTAATCCTACGATCTTGAGGGTCCCGGTACCTTTGCCATCGTTTGCGATGGTGATTTTTCAGCTTAATTAGGTCCAAAATGTGTGGTGGAAGGTCATGTTTTCCTGTGTCATGAGTGATCTTTAAGGTCGCTTTCTTCGCACATTCCGTGACTACAGCGACAAAGTGATCTATCTGTGCGTCAATTTGTTGCTTAGTGTTCAAGATTGGCTGTTCTGTTATGTGACTGTTTACTAGTTCTTTATATTTTTGCCAGTTGGTGTTTAGAGAGAATTTTTTACTCTCAGGTGGGCGTACGGCTGTATCAATACATAATACCACAGGGTTGTGGTCGGAATCGAGGTCGTTGTGTACAGTGGATGCAACAGACCAGGTGATGTTCTTGAGCAAAAATATGTCCAAGATATCAGGCCTGAGTCTGGAGTCCCTGGGAAAGTGCGAGGGTTCGTCAGGCGCCACTACAGTCACCTGGGGGTTTTTGTTGACAAAATCAAAGAGGGTACGGCCGCTGCTGTTTAGAGCGTTGCATCCCCAAACCGGAGATTTGGCGTTGAAGTCGCCCCCCAGGATTATTCTGTCGGCTGTGGTCAGTGCCACCAGGTCGGCCTCCGGCATTTTATATCTGGGAGGGTGGTACACTGCTATGAATCTAATTGCCTGCCCATTTAGTCCGACCTCAACAGCCGTAGCTTCAACACGCTCGAGCGCAGGAGAATCAATTGATCTATGTGCGAGGCGATTTTTTATGAGGATTGCTGTTCCTCCCCCAGGCTGATTTTGTCTGTCCGATCGATACATAGCATAGTTTCTGACTTGAAATCTCTGCCCCTCGCGCAGGTGTGTTTCGGTGAGTAATGCTATGTCTATCCCATGTTCGTCTAGAAATCTTTCTAAAGTGTGCTTCTGCCCTAGAATGCCGTCGGCATTCCATGTCATGATGTTTAATGATTTGAATTTATTTTGGGCCATTGATGATGTTAGTAAAAGCCTTAACAATGACCATTAATTTGGCATCTGTGGTGGGAGCATTTTTGAAATCTTGGATGGTAGTGATGAATGTTTGAAATAGTCCTTTGCAGAAATCAATGATTTCTCTGAAATCTGATAGGGGCGAGCTTTGCGAGGAGGAGTTGTCTGTTGCTCCTTCTGCAGGTGGGTCAGAAGCATTATTGGGGGGATTGTTATTGTTGGGAGGACTGCTGTCTGTGGAGGGATTGTTATTGCAGGGAGGGCTACTGTTGGTATTGGGAACATTGTTGGTGGGGAGACCATTGTTGTGGTTTGGCTCAGAGGAGCTTGCTGTTGATTGGTCATGGCTGGAAGTATTTCGCAGAGGTGGAAATTCGCTAGCTTCTAGCTGAAAGCCTGTGGTCTGATTGTTTGTGACTGTGCTGTCGTCAGTAGTTTTTTCCCCCTCTTTAAGCTTCTTTTTCCTTTCCTCCCTAGCTTTCTTTACTTCAATTCCCTTCTTCAGTATCTCCTGATAAGTGGGGCATTTTTTGTAGCTAGCTGGATGAGCTCCGTTGCAATTTGCGCATTTCGGTGGCTCATCTTGTTTTTTAGCACAGGTTTTGGTGAGATGGTTGCCTCCGCATTTGACACATCGTGGTGTGATGTGACAATTTTTGGACCCGTGCCCAAAATTCTGACAAGAATGGCACTGAATGGGACCTGAGGGTGCCCTGTATGCCTCAACCCTCACCTTCAGGCGGAGAATGTACTGCACATTGTAGATTTCACTTGCCTCGGGTGAGCGGTAGAGCTGCACTAAAAACAGCGGCAGTGGTTTCCTTACCCCTTCTGGGGTAGCAGATGTCATTTGATGAACATCGTGTACTGGCAGTTTTTTAGAGACTAAATCGTCGTGGATGTCTACACGGGAAATATCAGCTGGGAGGTCCCTAATGACAACTTTGAGTATCTTAAGTGGGTCTTCATCATAAGTGTGGTACTGATAATTCCTTATATTCATAGCCTGTAGGATGAATTTAAAGTCTTTAAGGTTAGAGGCTTGGTAGCGGATGCTGTTTCCACGGTAGGCAGTGTGGAGGTCACCTGTCAGCCCCCTCTCTATTTCTTTGACAAATCCTAAGTAACCAGTTGTTTGATAACAAAATATGGGAGGAACCCTAGTGCGTCGCGGTTGAGGTGGGGGAGGGGGGGGGAACGGAATCAGGGGCGCTATCCAGTGGCGCGAATCTGTTGGTGGTGGTAATATTGGGAATTACATTAGTTTCATTTACAGTAACTTCAGAATCGGATTCGCTATCTTGCAAGGCCAGGAACGACCCCGCCGGTACCATTATCTCGTCTGATTGTCTGCGTGGTTTAGGTGTCTCAGTCTGTGTAGGTGATTTCTGATTGGACTTTCGTTTATGGCTGCGGGACCCCATTGTGGTACCGCAGCGGTCTGTCTTGTAAGAAGGGGGTCCTATCTTAGTCAGTCTGTCTGTCAAGGAATGTCGCTTCAACCTTTCGTTTACACCTGATAGGTATCAGGGCTGAAAACGACCCTACACAGCACGCCTGGGGTTTCCGCTCAAAGAGCGGGCCGTGAGGCGGTAAAACCCTAGCTAGGTGGTGAATAATAAGTCAGTCTGATATAAAGGTCTGCCTATCGGTCAGACGACAAAATTTGCTTATGCGGCGATGTCCCACGACGAACGGCGAGCGACGAATCGGCGCTATCCAGCACACAAGCAAGCGAGAGCACCAGAGCGACGACAAGGCACACCAGCGCAAAGCAAACAAAAGATGCACGCAGCTCGAGAGCAGAACCATGAATGGCGGGGGATGACTTCCGCCGAAATTCGAATGTCGTGTATGGAGGGTTGCCAGGACGCCCAATCAGCGCGCTGGACGTGAGGGTATCAGCGTTGCGGACTGCGTATGGAGCCAAAACGGCCGCTCTACTGCAAGCCGAGGGTATCAGTTGTTGCGGACTGCGTATTGAGCCATACGCGGTCACCCATCCAAGCACTCACCACGTTCAACGATGCTTAACCTGTAGACATAAGAGCTGGCAAACTACACAGACGGAAAAAAAAATCCCAACACCAAGAAAAAATTATTGTAGAGTAATGAAATTTGGACAATGCATTTGTCAAGTTAACATGTTTAATTGATTAAATTTTCAAGATCACAGGTTAATTTAAGCTCAAGAAAATGCATTTCAAATGTGAAATACTGTTAAATTAATAGCCGGTGTAACCTCCAGAATTTTGAATGCAAGCCTGCAAACGTGAATGCATTGTGTCATACAGGTTTCGAATGTCACTTTGTGGTATGGAGTTCCATGCTTGTTGTACTTGTGCTGTCAATACTGGGACGGTCAGTGCTGGCTGTGGATGATGCTGGAGTTGTCGTCCAATGATATCCCATACGTGTTCAATTGGAGACAGATCTGGTGATCTCGCAGGCCAAGGTAACATGTCGACACTCTGTAGAGCACGTTGCGAGACAACAGCGGTATGAGGGCGAGCGTTATCCTGTTGAAAAACTCCCCCTTGAATGCTGTTCATGAATGGCAGCACTACAGAAATTCGAGCTGCAGTTGGTACCACAGTGACACAACGAACTGTTAGAAATCGGTTACTTCAAGGACAGCTCCGAGCCAGGCGCCCTGTAGCGTGCATTCCACTGACTACAAGCCATCGCCGTTTGCGACTCCAGTGGTGTCAAGCCAGAGCTCATTGGAGGACGGAGTGGAGATCTGTTGTGTTTTCTGATGAAAGCAGGTTCTGCCTTGGTGCCAGTGATGGCCGAGTGTTGGTCAGAAGGAGGCCAGGGGAACGCCTGCAACCAAACTGTCTGCGGCCTAGACACACTGGACCTACACCTGGAGTCATGGTCTGGGGAGCAATTTCCTATGACAGCAGGAGCACTCTTGTGGTTATACCAAACACACTGACTGCAAATTTGTACGTCAGTCTGGTAATTCAACCTGTAGTGCTGCCATTCATGAACAGCATTCAAGGGGGAGTTTTTCAACAGGATAACGCTCGCCCTCATACCGCTGTTGTCTCGCAACGTGCTCTACAGAGTGTCGACATGTTACCTTGGCCTGCGAGATCACCAGATCTGTCTCCAATTGAACACGTATGGGATATCATTGGACGACAACTCCAGCATCATCCACAGCCAGCACTGACCGTCCCAGTATTGACAGCACAAGTACAACAAGCATGGAACTCCATACCACAAAGTGACATTCGAAACCTGTATGACACAATGCATTCACGTTTGCAGGCTTGCATTCAAAATTCTGGAGGCTACACCGGCTATTAATTTAACAGTATTTCACATTTGAAATGCATTTTCTTGAGCTTAAATTAACCTGTGATCTTGAAAATTTAATCAATTAAACATGTTAACTTGACAAATGCATTGTCCAAATTTCATTACTCTACAATAATTTTTTCTTGGTGTTGGGATTTTTTTTTCCGTCTGTGTATGTCCATGGCGTCAGTTTGCTTCCATTTGGCCTTGTTGAGAAGATTTTTGTTTTTTATGACATAGATCCCTAATAATTGGTCTCCAGGCTTCACTTAAATACAGTCCACTGTTCCTATTGATGTTGTTATCTTTAAGATGAATTTCCAATGCTTCCCGAATTACTGAGTCCCAGAACGAAGAGACTCTGGCCAGCACCACCGTTTCATCAAACAGTATTTTATGTTCTTCATCGAACGCATGTTCGGCTATTGCGGACTTTTCTACTTGCACCAGTCTCAAGTGTCGTTTGTGCTCGGTGATACGTTCAGCGATGGTTCTGATCGTCTGTCCAATATAAACTTTACCGCATTCGCAAGGTATTGAATAAATTCCAGGAATTCTTAGGCCTAAATCATCCTTCACCGAGCGAAGCACATCACGTATCTTGGCGGGGGGCCGAAAAATGCTCTTTATACCAGAACGCGCCAAGAGCCTTCCAATCTTTCCGGACGTGTTGCCGGCATATGGCAGAAAGGCAAGAGATTTTGGTGGTTCAATCTGTTCATTCGGTGGTCTTGGTGGCTTCTGGATAAAAGAACTCTCTATCTGTCGCTGAGAGTACCCGTTCTGATCAAAAACAGACCTTAGATGTTTCAACTCTAGCGGTAAGCTCTCACGATCGGAAATGGCTCTCGCTCTGCGCACCAATGTGGTCAATACGGAGTGGCGTTGTGCTGGGTGGTGGTAACTGGTTCCACCCAAGTAACGTTCAGTGTGGGTGGGTTTACGGTACACACTATGTGCCAAAGATCCATCAAATTTGCGTTTTATTAAAATGTCCAAGAACGGGATGCACCCGTCCTTCTCAACTTCCATCGTAAACCGTATGTTGGGATGGATCCCATTAAGATGGTCTAGAAATTCATCCAACGCTTCCATACCATGTGGCCACACGGCAAAGGTGTCATCAACATAGCGGTAAAAACAAGAGGGTTTTAGGGTAGCACTCTCAAGAGCCCTCTCTTCAAAATCTTCCATGTAGAGGTCAGCCACCATCGGTGAAAGAGGAGATCCCATGGCCACTCCATCAGATTGTTCATAATACTTCCCTCCATACATAAAGTAGGTGGAAGTAAGTACATGATCAAAAGGTCTGCTGTACTTGGCTCAAAATGACGGCGAATCAAGTCCAAAGTGTCCTTTACCGGCACACGAGTAAAAAGAGACACCACGTCAAAACTACCAAGAATGTCAGAGTCTGAAACAGTGAGAGACTGTAAGGTTTTTACGAATTCGGCAGAGTTTTTGACATGATGGCAGCTACGCCCCACAATAGGACTAAGAAGACGCGTAAGATATTTAGCAAGTTGATGAGTTGGTGACCCAATAGTACTGACGATCGGACGTAAAGGAACATCCTGTTTATGTATCTTCGGTAAGCCATAAAGTCTTGGAGGTCTCGCGGCACGTGGCCTAATTCTCTCAATCACTTGCTCGGGAAGATTAGCCTTTTTGACAAGGGTCATAGTCTTCTTCACAACTTTAGCGGTCGGGTCAGTGTCCAACGGAACATATGACACGTCATTAAGGAGACTCATCACTTTTGCTTTATATTGCTGTATAGAAAGAAGAACAGTAGAGTTACCTTTGTCTGCTGGTAGAATGACTAAGTCGTCCCTGCGACGTAAGGCAATTAGTGCTTCACGCTCAGCGACCGTGATATTATTTCTTGGCGGCTTGGCTCTCTTTAAAACTCTACAAGTTTCCCTCCGTATTTCTTCAGCTTCTTCGCTTGGTAAGCAGCGAACAGCCTGTTCCACCGAACAGATTATCTCCTTGGTTGGTATGCGCCTAGGGGCAGGAGCGAAATTCAGGCCTCTGGCCAGCACAGAAGTAGTGGCATCATCAAGACAAAAACCAGATAGGTTGACTACACAACGATCCGACACCACTGGTTTGCCGTTTTGTTCTGTTCCCGTCAACCAGTTAAATTTGGCGATATGTCTTGCTGTAGTTTTCGCAAGTTCCAGAGTCATTTGAGCAGACGTAGCTGCGTCCACCCAGTCCCAAGAACAAGGCGACAGTCTTGACGACAGGTAAAGATGACAAGAAAACAAGGACCGAGCGTTGCGGTCTAACTCAAAGCGCGTATAACGGATGCGTTCCCGAAGAAGTGAGAGGCTGGCACCACGTAATATTTTCTTCGCGTTAATGCTGTCGATATGATGTTTCACCGTAGCGAAGAGAGGCACGATGTTATGGCTTCGGCACCTCAGAAGGAATGTCAAGGAGCTAAGCAGTCTAGCTTTCTTCTTGCGCAGTTTCTCAAACTGCCTGATATGTTGAAACATATCCTCCCCGTAAAGGTATCTGATATGTAAATGGAGACTTTCCCGGCGTATTGATTCAATGAAAGTTTCACGGGAGTCCAGCCGGATGGAGTCATAAAACGACAACGTTTCGACAACCTGCTCGGTTGTCTTCATCAGGTCTATATAGATGTTACTTCTAGGAAATCACAAACAGACTGACTTCTCTGACACTTCCTTCGCTGCCGCCGAAATTCGAATGTCGTGTATGGAGGGTTGCCAGGACGCCCAATCAGCGCGCTGGACGTGAGGGTATCAGCGTTGCGGACTGCGTATGGAGCCAAAACGGTCACCCATTCAAGCGCTGACCACGCTCACCGTTGCTTAACCGCCATTGCCATTGACATAATTCATCCAGGTTCCATCTTTCCCGGAGTGGGAGGAAGTTCTTACAGCGGTACTGTATCTCCTTCCATTTCATACTGGTTATCATAATCGGTGTGGCTTTGGTGGATTGTCATTTCCGGGTTCTCGTTATCGTGTTAGGTGGACGGGCCACCTAATGTTGTCATTAATTCTTGCAGTGCTGCCAAGTTGCTCTATCAGCGGGTTAGCTGATTGGGAGCAATTTTTGTAGAATTGCCTAGCTAATTTGGCAAATCTTATTTTTAGTGGCTCGAGACCGCTGATTTCGTGAAGGGCGGCGGACGGCGTACCCCTTGGTAGCTTGAATGCAAAACGAATTGCTCTATTTTGTATAGGTCTGGATTCGGTCAATGTGGTTGGAGGCGGCATTGCCCCAAACCACTGCAGCATAATCTAGAACTGGTCGCACTAGAGCAGTGTACAGCCTGATGGCCTGATTAGGCTTGAGTGTCGACGATGGGTTTAGGACAGAATATAGAGATTTCATCCTGCCCTCCGCTTTTGCTCTCAATTTGTTTACATGTTGCTTCCATGTTAGTCTTCTGTCGAGTGTGACTCCAAGATAAGTGGCAGTTTGCGTCCATGGAATGGGCTCATCAAAGAGTGTGATTGGCGGTAGTTGAGGGACCTTCCGTCTAGTGATAAAAACCGCTTGACTCTTTCCTGCGTTAAATGCCAGTCGCCATCTTTTGGCCCAGTTTTCAATGTTTTTGCAAGCTCTTTGTAGCGATGCTCTAGCTATATTCGGTCTCATGCTCCTGGTAAACTGGGCCGTGTCATCCGCGTAGAGCGCAGTATGGACTCGGTCAGTTCTTGGCAAGTCAGAAGTGTACAAGTTATAGAGTACTGGGCCAATTACTGACCCTTGTGGGACTCCGGCCTCTATTGCTCTTGCAGAAGAAAGGGCGTCTTCAAGGAGTACCCTAAAGGTCCTGTTTGAGAGATAGCTCTTCAGTAGTCTCACATGCGACAGGGGGAAACCTAAAACTAATAGCTTGTAGAGAAGCCCCTGATGCCAAACAGAGTCAAAGGCTCTACTAACGTCTAAAAGTACGGCCCCGAAGAATTCTTTCTTCTCAATTGCACTGAATGCATGTTCCACTAGACGTAGTAATTGCTGTGAAGTTGCATGCTGTTTTCTAAAGCCGAATTGTTCATTCGGTAACAGATGGTCCTGGTCTATGTGCCGGCTGAGTCTTTTTAAGTATAATCGTTCGAAAATTTTTGACATTGTTGGTAACAAGCTGATTGGCCTATATGATTTTGGAGATCTCCTGTCCTTGCCTGGTTTAGGTATCGCCACAATGTCAGCCTGCTTCCAAGAGTCAGGAAATTCGCCAGTGGTAAGTATCCGGTTGAATACTGCGGTAAGGTACTGAATTGCCTGGTCAGGTAGCTGTTTCAGTAGGGTGGCTCCTATGCCATCATGACCCGTTGCTTTGTTAGGATTACATTGTCGAATCATGTTGGATACTTCTTCGCTAGTTATTGGTTCAATTTCTTCATCTTCAGGGATGACAGTGTTGAGGAAACGTTGAAGTCGTTCCTCCACTAGCTGGATATGTTGAGCATCTAGATGTTCATTGACTGGCCTGAAGTTCCCCTGAAAAACCTCCGCTAGGGCTTCCGCTTTCTCTATGGGGTCAGAAATGACGTTGTTGCCAACATATAGGGGAGGCAATTTAGCCGTTCGTCGGAGGATCCTGCGGGTGAGTTTCCAGGCAGAGCCATCTTCGATATTGATTGTTGCCAGGAGACTAGCCCATTCACGATTCCGATGCTGTTGGACATCAGCTTTTATTTGCCTTTGCATCCTGTTGATGAGACGTTTAGTTGCAGGATTTCGGGTGATCTGCCATTCTCTTGTGAGGTTGTTTTTTATTGTTATGACCTCTCTTATGCGTGGTGGGAGTTGCTTGGAGCGGCCCTGATGGTTTGTCCGGATGGGCGGAGTAGCGGAGTCTGCTGCCTCATTGATCCAGCGGGATAGGTTTTTAATTGCCGTGCTGGGATCAGAGTTTTCAGGTGGAGTGACATTTCGAAGTTGTTGTAAGATACTGTTTTTGTAGTTGTCCCAGTTAATGTGGGAGAGGTTTCTGTGACGTCTACTACAGTGTGCAGCTCCCTCCGCTAAGTAGAAAATAACTGGGAGATGGTCCGACGAGAGCGCTGTCTTGGTAGAGATGGCAATGGTGTGTTTTAGATCTTTGGTGATCGCAATATCAAGGAAATCTGGAAGTCGCCCAGCTGGAAAAATTGTTGGTTCAGTAGGCCCCCAGACTACTCCATCATTGGCTAGGACTGCACGGAGAAGTTGTTTGCATGCCGTATTAGTTATGCGCGAATGCCAATCATGGTGTTTTGCGTTAAAGTCGCCCGCAATGAAGACGTATCCACGAAGGCGGAGTAGTTTAGCAATATCATCTTCGTTAACTCTGCCTTTTGGACGACGATAGGCAGCAATAAAGAGCAGGCGGCCCCTAGTTGTTTCAGCAGACACTGCTGTGGCTTCTAAGCTGGTGAGCTGTGGAAGAGCAACCTCGTGGTGTTTAATTGAGGAGCGAATGTAAATGGCAGTACCTCCACCTGCTGTTTGGCGGTCGTTGCGGTAGCAATTGTAGTTGGGGGCAGCCGCACGCACTCCCGGCTTTAGGTGAGTTTCATTAACGAGACACACGTCAATTTGTTCGTCACGTAGAAATTCGACGAACTCCCCCATTTGTCGCCAAATGCCATTGGCATTCCATTCACATATGGTCAGCTCGTGTATCTTACTGGCCATGTTGTTCAGTTGATATAACTTTTTGTTGTGCGGCCTCGACCGCCATCTGCACTGCAGCTGATATTTGCTGCGGAAGGTCTTTAAGTTTTATTAATTCTGTTATTAGGGTAGTGACAGTTGCAACCATGGACTGTACCATTTGTAACAGGACGGTGATTTCGTTATTTTCTAGGCGTCCTGATCTGCCCTTCTGGAGATCATTGGTCGTGTTCTGGTTTTCATCTGTCCCTGGAGGTATATTCCTTCCTCGACGGCTGTTATTGGGTCGGCTAGGTATTACCTTCGTCAGGGCCGTGCTGTATGTTTGATCTGCAGGTTGGCTGTTGTTAGCATTTTCTGGTGTTGCTTCAGCAGTTTGGTTTTCCTGCGTTGGAAGCGCCGGAAATTCGTCTTGAGTCAGCTGTTTTTGTTGTTGTTGGCGCTTCTTTTTCATTAAGGCTGGGTAGGCAGCGTTGTTGATCTTCTGCCTTTCATTGAAGCGGGAGAAAGCCGGACATTTCCTGTAGTTGGCAACATGTTCACCGTTACAGTTTGCGCACTTAGGAGGTGCTTCACCCTTAACAGTGGGGCAGTCCCTGGTAGGGTGCTCACCGGCACATTTGACGCATTTGTAGGGCATGGAGCAGTGCCTAGCGACATGCCCTACTGCTTGACATCTAAAACATTGAGGTGGGCCCCGTGAGGTGCGTAAGTTTTCAGTGGTGATTCTGACTGAGCAGAGAGAGGTCATCTGGTAGATTTTTCTGTTCTCCACAGTATCCGTTAATACAACAAGGAAAAGAGGTATCTCTTGATGTGTTTTTGGTGACTTCAGGCGGGCCACAGTCCTGGGGACTATATCAATGTCTTCGAGTTCTTCCTTGACGTGTTCTGGAAGCATATTAAAAGGTAACCCTCTTATGACTACCTTCAGCAGTTTTTCCGGTATTGTCGGGAAAGAGTAGAAGGGCAGTTCATGTTTGGAGAGGTAATCTGTAACAGCAATGTAGTCTGCTGTGGTTCTTGTCATTACCTTATATAATTCACGGCCAGATGGTTTAACCTCATGGCCTGCTTTACAAAGCTTTCTAAGCAAGATATCTAGAGACTTGAAATCTTCTCTGTAAGTCATAACAATGGGAGCTGGTTTGGGTTCACTGGGTGCTTTAGGAGCTGTAGTTTCTTCTTCTGCTGCGAGCTGTTCATATCTATTGCTGGTGGCTAGATTTGTCAGATTCTCCTTGTTTGTTCCAGCTGAAGTGAGCCTCGCTGCCGGCGCAGTGTGGCGGGGTTGTTGAATATATCCATCCGAATCAATAACTGCGGCTTTTTTGTTTTTCTTATGGTTCTTCTTGGACGGGATCACCGGGGTCACTTTTCCGGTGATGATGTTATAGGCTGCAATGCGCTTCTTCACGTTCATGACATCTGTTGGCGAACCTAGTGTTCGCTTTCGGTACGATCAGGTCCCTCTTCTTCTTCTTGATGTTCTAGAGACAGGTGATGCAACTCGTTCGATTCGGCAACTTCCATTAAATCCTCTTGACGTTCCTCTTGATTGTTAGATGAAACTTGATCCAGCTGGTACGTGTCTGGTTCTCTGTTGAGTTCCAGTTCATTTTCCGGTCTATCGACCGGGGCGCCGTTGCTGCTCATGATGCTGTGGACATCAATGTTGACGTGAGAAGTACCCACCAATACAACAGGAGTGTTGTTCTGATCCTTGGTTGCCACCGTGAGGTATCCGGATCAGAAACAACCCTAAGCTCTCACCAGGGGGTTCCACTCCCGCAGGAGTGGGCCGTGTGGTGGTAAATCCCTAAAGCCTCGGAATGGGAGGGCAAAGGATCCCCAAAGAAGAGAAGCAAGTTATACCACTTTCCTTCGCTGAGTAAGCAAAACAGAAATCGCATACACGAGAAAGCTGCTAGCGTGCACGCATATGCGAATACTGCTGCGAGTGAGTCGAGAACCGCGCGCCATAGCCAAGTCACAGCTCGTTCTTATTGAGCTGGAGTAAGGTGGAGTATATTGCCCTAAGGCATTGCCTCCAAGATATTTGGACGGGACAGAACTTCACTGTCGTTGCGTCTTCTCGTTTGGCTGTAGTGTCTTCTTCAGTAGTTGGTTGCCGCCGCGGCCATCGTTGTTTTACAGAAATGGCACGCCGCATTATATTTGCTGACGTTAATGCTGCCTCGGGGAGGCAGACAGGTCTTCTTTTGCAGCCAGATGAGCTGTCAGCTTCGTGAGGAGGACGATGAGCTCGTCCAATCTTCTTTCTCGTTTGTCGGCAGCGCGCGCGTTGCAGGAGTTGTCGCATGCTTCTCTGCATCCTCCGCCGCCTTCCCCTCTGATGATCTTCGGCCTTTCTTGGTACTTCAGTGACGACTGTTTGGTGATCGTGGTGCGATGTCTAGTGGAATCCGCTGGCTTAGTTCTGCTCACTTGTTGTCTTGGCTGCGAGAATGATGTGAAGCCTTCGGCGCTGTTCAGGCTGTGTCGTCTCCGGAGTTTTTTTTTTTTTTTTTTGTGTGTGTGTGTGTGTGTGTGTGTCGCAGGCACAAGGGCTCTGTTTGTGCATGTCCCGCTACCGTGGTAGCTCTACTGCTAAGTGTCACTTGTATTGGATAGGTTGGTTTGGGGACTCTTTTTATTTGCGCTTTGAGGGGAAAACATGGCTATGGTCGTCTAGGACGACCTTATGTGAAAAACCCCTACAGTTTTCTTATGTATCATACCAGTTTATTCGGGCTGGTATATAATGCGTAATGGTACTCTGTGCGAGTGCCAGTGCCTTGGCATTGCTGTGCCAAGGGTATGGAGCCTGTTGTCTATGATCTCTGTAGTTTTCAATTCGGCGATAGAAGTTCTCGGTTTGGCGGAATATTTCTGTTCTGATTTTTTCAGTATCTGTCTCGTTGTGTATGTAGGCTGTTGAGGTGAACCTAGGCGTCCTTAGGATTGTCCTGAGGCACCGGTTCTGGAGTCGTTGTAGGTGTTGGATGTTGTAGTTCGCCGCCATTCCCCAGACCTGGCATCCATATAGAATGAAGGGGCGAATGATAGATTTGTATAGTCTGAGTTTTGTTGTCGTTGTAAGTTCAGTGCTGTTCAGTACTGGAAAAAGGTTTTGTATAATTGCCAAGCCCTGTCTTCGTCTCTCTAGGATGTGGTTGCGTTGCGGTAGCCACTGCTTACTTGTCGGCTGGGTGCGGGCTGCATATGTGACCCACTTCGTTCGCTTCTTTTCTTCCTGCTACGTTGCTCATCGAAAAGAATCCCAATTGACAATAGTAATCCTCTAACCGCCAATATATCACCTCAGGAAATTTCCCGTTTCATTAAAAAATTAAAAAATACCGCTCCAGGGCCCAACAATATTCCAAACTACGCCCTAAAACAAGTACCACCAGCATACCACAACCATCTAGCCCGCCTTTTCAACGCCAGCTACAGTCTGGGCTATCTTCCCAGATCCTGGAAGCTGGCGCATGTTCTGCTCTTCCCCAAGCCAGGGAAACAGCAAGGAAACCCCGACAACTACCGGCCGAACAGCCTGACCTCGTGCTTCTCCAAACTGATGGAGAGAATCATAGTCAGCCGCCTGCATCCGTACCTCAACGCGCACGGATTGTTACCACGAGAGCAAGCCGGCTTCCGCCCAGGTCACAACATCACCGACCAGATTCTGAGAGTGTTGACAGTCGCACAGACAGCCATGGCCACCAACCGCACCACAGCCGTCGCCTTCATGGATGTCAGGAAGGCTTTTGATACGGTTTGGCTCGAAGGACTGAAACGGAAAATAATCGAGCTAGGCCTACCACCCCAAGCCTGCCGTTGGCTGAATAATTTCATCACTGACAGAGTGGCGAGAGTGCGCGTCAGTGGAGCACTGTCTGCCATTTACCAACTGCAAGCAGGGGTGCCGCAGGGGTCGGCGCTCTCTCCATTGTTATATATCTTGTATGTTAGGGATACCCCGCGGCCAGCCGCCCCCACCGCCGGACTCGGCCTGTTCGCTGATGACACAGCATACTGGGCGACACACATACGCTATAACCTCGCCATTGCAGCACTGCAAAATTTGATCGCTGAGTTCGAACAGTGGTGCTGTAAATGGCGAATAACACTAAACGCAGACAAAACGCAAACTATAGTCTTTAAAAAGCAGCGCCTGCCAGAGCGGAAACTGCGTGAGAATCGTTTGACCGTCTGTGGCAGGCGTGTTGACTTCAAGCGCACAGCCAACTATCTCGGCATCACACTAGATCGCAAACTTTCATACATAGCCCATTATGACAAAATTATCAATGAAACCAAGCGCAGACTATCCACATTGCACCTGCTCCGCGGGTTCCGGACAGGTTGCAACCACAAGACCCTCACTCTACTATACAAAACACTAATACGCACATACATAACATACGGCCATCCCCTCCTCCTCCACCCCCCTAAGACGAGACAGAAACGACTGGACATTCTTGAAAGACGAGCAATTCGGACGGCACACCGTGCGACAACGATGAAGATGAACAACGCTGCGACATACCGAGCGGGAGGCTTCGCGCCGCTGTTCGAGCATGCAGAGGAGCTCGGCCGCCAATACATGCTTCGCGCAGCGACGCGACCCGCCGCCCGCTCCCTCCTAGAACAAATCCCCAACATAGAATCCCTCCGCGACCCCTCCTCCATCACCCTGTACCGGCTACACCAAACAACAACATAAACACTAGCGCGACAACTGGCAGCGGGCGGGCTGAGCGCCCCGCTAGCGGGGTGGGGGGTCCGGCCGTTGCCAGCACTACGACATACACACCAGCTCACTTGGGCGCCTGCTGCCGGGGCAACGGGTTTCTGCGCGGTGGGCCGACACCTACAGACCGTTCGCGGTTAAGCACCATCCGCACTCCGCGAAAAAAATTACTAGTTCCTTTTATACTTAAGTAAAACCACAGTGCATTGTTAAAAACCTGCCTAGCTGACTGCGTGATGAACACGCAGTCAGCTGGGCATACAATACCAAAATAAACCTCGATTAATATTCGATCAATCACCTGCTTCTTAGGGAATAGACTACAACAACTGACTAAAAAATAGACTAACCCACGACTTACCAACTAACTAACTGACCGACTGACGACAAGTGACAAGACTTAACTGAATAGGTGGCAACAAGTTCACTTCCTCACTCCTTCACCTCCCGGAGAGTGCGCCTGCGCCTGCCGGCGGGATGGGCGGCGTGGTCGGCCTGGCGGCCCTGGGTGTGGCACGTGACTGCCAGCACCTGCGCCGAATTTGCTGCGACTGGTCAATACTATCATATAGAGAATAAATGCACGAACCGCAATACTTAAAATAATAGGGTAGAGGGGCGGCAAAGCTGCCCAAAAGTGCCCAGTGACGCCATGGGTTACCCATGGTGCCACAAACCTCAATTGTTCGTTCGTTCGTTCATCGAAAAGATGAACCGCCTGCCTGCAGAAATCCAGGCAGCAGTTACGTCAGCCTCAGCTATCACCTCAAGTGCTAACCTACCTAACAATGGATAGAAGGCATCACATACACTGCGTCTCCATATGCGTATGGAATGCAAACGGGCTTTATCCTCAACTTACAGAATTTAGACAATTCATTGCAGAGCACAATATTGACTTATGCCTCGTCTGTGAGACCCACCTTAAACCAGGACTACGTGCGTCGATCGCAAATTATGACTGCTATAGAACAGACCGACTCACAGCCAGAGGCGGAGTTCCAATCTACATAAAAAAGGGCCTACCTCACCACGAAACTCCTCTTCCGGCGCTGCAAAACATAGAAGCAGTCGCCATAGAATTAAACCTTAACAATCAGACCTACAACGTCATTTCTGCCTACCGACCTCCCAGACGAATGCCTCTGGATGCAGACTTAGAAGCACTGGCAGCACTGCGAGGCAAACTACTCCTAGGAGGAGACTTTAACGCTAAACATACAGACTGGCTCTGTCATAACACTAACCAGGCGGGAACTGTCATCAGAAGAATCATAAATCGACATAACATGTGTGTATGGGCTCCCGACGAACCCACGCACTATCCTTACAACGGTGGTCGGCCTGACATCCTTGACGTGCTCATTACTAAGAACTTCAACGGGTTCATCTCAGCATCCACTGTGGATGAACTATCATCAGACCACTTACCAGTTATATTTCAAGTCAGTATAGGCCAGTGGCAACCAGATGATAGGCTAAATCCCATAATTGATCACAAGTTCACCAACTGGAGGATGTATAAGAATCTTATAACTGAAGCACTAGCGGACCACCCTGCAGACAACAATCCGGAAACAGCGCTGGAGACTTTTGAAAGTGCAGTCTTAAACGCCATCACAGCCTCCACTTTGAAGCACAAGAAAAAAGACAAATCGCTCCAGCTCCCACCTCACCTGTTAGCAGCGATTCGACATAAAAATCGAATCGCAAAGGAGTGGAGGATCACTAGGAACCCCAATACCAGGAAATTACTCAATCGTCTTCAAAGAGAATTGAAAGTGTCTTTAACTGAACATCGAAATCGTGAATGGGAGGCCAGACTTTCAATGCTGCGAATGGACGACGGCTCGCTGTGGTCACAGACCAGATGGTTTACTAAAAAGAAAAGTCGAATTCCACCTCTACTTGGAGATCAGGGATACACATATCGCCCTGAAGACAAAGCCAATGCTCTAGCTAAAGCCTTCGAACAAAACTTTCAACCAGCACCCGGCGACCCCGATCTTATCGAAGAAGTCAACAATCGACTGAGGGTTTTCCTTGAAGCTGATGACGAAGACGAACACAACATCGAGCACTTTACCCCTCAAGAAGTTTTCACCTGTGTGACCAGCCTAAACCCAAGAAAAGCCCCAGGCCACGACAAAATCAGTAACATCTGTTTGAGAAACCTGCCTCCAGCGGCAATTAACCACCTCACTATGCTGTTCAATACAATTGTTGACACGAAGAACTTTCCCACCCGGTGGAAACAGGCCGTAGTCGTAGCTATCCATAAGAGTGGGAAAAACCCCTCTCTACCTCAAAATTACCGGCCCATAAGTCTGTTACCATCTATCAGCAAGGTGTTTGAGCGTCTGCTCCTCAAACGCCTAAACCTGTATATCGAGCGACAGAGTATTCTTCCAGACCATCAATTTGGGTTCCGTCAGGGTCACTCAACCGCCCAGCAACTGATGAGGGTAGTTGAGACCGCCACGACGGCCTTCAACCATAAAGAATACTGTGGACTTGTGCTACTAGATATCTCCCGGGCATTTGACTCGGTATGGCACTCCGGACTGCTACTACGACTCTACGAATTGGGACTCCCGGGACAGCTTGTCAAACTGATAAAATCATACCTGGAAAACCGCTCTTTCAAAGTCAAAATTAGTAACGCCTATTCCACAAGGCGTTGCATTCAGGCAGGAGTACCACAAGGTTCGACCCTAGGACCTCTGCTATACTCCCTATATACAGCCAATGTACCTTCTCAAAACGGAATTCACACCGCCACATATGCTGATGATACAGCTTACTTCACTCGCTGCCGCAGTAAAGCTATCGTCACCCGTCGTCTGCAGGAGATACTGCAGAAGACTGAGGCCTGGGCGAGGAGGTGGCGTATCGGAATCAACCCAACGAAGACCCAAGCCATCTTAATAACTAAAAGGACAGGACCTCGACAGAGACCTCAATTGGATCAACAACTCACAATTCACAACAACTTAATCCCATGGTCAAACACTGTTCGCTACCTTGGAGTCCTGATTGACTCCAGGTTGACCTGGAGGGCCCACATAAACGACCTCCGCAGAAGAGCTAGCGCGAGACTTCAAGCGTTGTACCCAGTGCTAAACAGGGACAGTAAGCTCTCCGCACCCTTAGGAGTACGGATCTACTGCACCTTAGTAAGACCAATACTTGAATATGCCTGTCCTGTGTGGGGATACACAGCAAAAACAAGTCTTGATCGACTTCAAATTATTCAAAATCGAGCGTTGAAGAGAGCACTTCATCTCGACTGCAGATTTCCCACAATTGCCCTTCATGAAGCCACAGGGCTACCAACTTTAAAACAACGTTTCAAGGATCTTGCCACCAAATTTTATAATACAGCCCATAAATCCAACAATCCACTAATCAAGAATCTGGGAAACTATCCGGTAGGAATAGGTCCACACATAGGACCTATCTCACTTGTACAATAAATCCCCAAATCATCTGAAAATAGCTACGCCAAACGTTAAGACAAATCTAACCTGAAGCAAGTATCCATCTACAAGACTAGGAGTAAATGTCGCAAGACAAACACTCCACCCTACTCTGCCCAATGGAGGGCAGTTAATGGCGTTGCTGCTGCTACGTTGCTGCTTCCATGTGCTGCAGCCACGATAAGAAGCAGCGTGTGATGAGCCACAGTTACAGCAGACGGCGTCCTCACGACGCCGGTCACATTCAGCAACGTAATGACCGCCTCCACAGCGGACACACCTGACCGGTTCAGTGCAGTCCCTGGCATAGTGCCGGAATTTTTGGCACCTGAAGCACTGGACCGGGCTGCGTGAGGGTGGCTTCGCTGAGATGGTCTGCGTTGTGGCGTTGCGTGGGGGCGGTTTCTCCACGGTGGTCGGCGTTGTGTCACTGGTACTCACTCCATCAGGGAGCATGGTGTTGTGGCCCTCTGGATTCTGCTGCTCAGGAGCTTCCTTTCCCACTGCAGTGGTGTTGACATCTTGGGTGGGTCTCTTGGGCAGTTGTGGGGCGTGGACGATCCCATTCGCTTGAAGGAACTTGGTCAGCCGTTTTAGTTGGTCGGGATGTTGCGGGAGAAACTTCAGCCCGCCCTTCAGTGGGATAGTGAGAAGGAGGTCCGACGTTTCCGCGTGGAGCTCGGCCATCAGCTCGACGTAGTTTCCGTCGTACTCCGCCGTGATGGGTACGACTGGCCCTTGTTCCGTCTGCTGTGTTTCTTCTTGAGGTGACCGATCTTCCACTTCTTGCGTGTCTTCAGTTTGTGGGAGTTCGCCGACATCTTCCGTCTCGTCTGCTACTACTGGTTCTTCTTGCGGGTACGGCATGATATTAAATCGTCGTTTCAGCTTAGCGATGTATTGCTCCAGGTCAAAGTCGTGCGCCCAGAGCGTTGGGAACACCACCGCTTTGGGCCACTCCTCTGGCCAGCTTGGGTCATCACGGATGATCCGCTTCTTGGCAAGATGGCTGCATTCGTGTCTTGTGAGACACTTCATGAGGGTCTTGTAGTTTGTTGGCAGGTCGTATACGAAATTAATGTCGTCAAGGTGGATCTTTACAACCAAAGACCACCTCTCCTCCTGGTTGTTGGCTGCCAGTCTGCGCTTCCATCTCTCGCGGGTTGCCTTGTTCTGGTTTGCGATGAAGTCACTGGCCCTGATTGTGCCGTGATGCCACTTCTGCCCGTCGTGGCGAATTTCTTCCAAATATACTCGTATATTCTGGAAAACTCGTGGCATGGCGGCTGAGCGTGCGGCCTTCTTGGCCGTGAACCGCCATTGACATAATTCATCCAGGTTCCATCTTTCCCGGAGTGGGAGGAAGTTCTTACAGCGGTACTGTATCTCCTTCCATTTCATACTGGTTATCGTAATCGGTGTGGCTTTGGTGGATTGTCATTTCCGGGTTCTTGTTATCGTGTTAGGTGGACGGGCCACCTAATGTTGTCATTAATTCTTGCAGTGCTGCCAAGTTGCTCTATCAGCGGGTTAGCTGATTGGGAGCAATTTTTGTAGAATTGCCTAGCTAATTTGGCAAATCTTATTTTTAGTGGCTCGAGACAACTGATTTCGTGAAGGGCGACGGACGGCGTACCCCTTGATAGCTTGAATGCAAAACGAATTGCTCTATTTTGTATGGTCTGGATTCGGTCAATGTGGTTGGAGGCGGCATTGCCCCAAACCACTGCAGCATAATCTAGAACTGGTCGCACTAGAGCAGTGTACAGCCTGATGGCCTGATTAGGCTTGAGTGTCGACGATGGGTTTAGGACAGAATAAAGAGATTTCATCCTGCCCTCAGCTTTTGCTCTCAATTTGTTTACATGTTGCTTCCATGTTAGTCTTCTGTCGAGTGTGACTCCAAGATAAGTGGCAGTTTGTGTCCATGAAATGGGCTCATCAAAGAGTGTGATTGGCGGTAGTTGAGGGACCTTCCGTCTAGTGATAAAAACCGCTTGACTCTTTCCTGCGTTAAATGCCAGTCGCCATCTTTTGGCCCAGTTTTCAATGTTTTTGCAAGCTCTTTGTAGCGATGCTCTAGCTATATTCGGTCTCATGCTCCTGGTAAACTGGGCCGTGTCATCCGCGTAGAGCGCAGTATGGACTCGGTCAGTTCTTGGCAAGTCAGAAGTGTACAAGTTGTAGAGTACCGGGCCAATTACTGACCCTTGTGGGACTCCGGCCTCTATTGCTCTTGCAGAAGAAAGGCCGTCTTCAAGGAGTACCCTAAAGGTCCTGTTTGAGAGGTAGCTCTTCAGTAGTCTTACATGCGACAGGGGGAAACCTAAAACTAATAGCTTGTAGAGAAGCCCCTGATGCCAAACAGAGTCAAAGGCTCTACTAACGTCTAAAAGTACGGCCCCGAAGAATTCTTTCTTCTCAATTGCACTGAATGCATGTTCCACTAGACGTAGTAATTGCTGTGAAGTTGCATGCTGTTTTCTAAAGCCGAATTGTTCATTCGGTAACAGATGGTCCTGGTCTATGTGCCGGCTGAGTCTTTTTAAGTATAATCGTTCGAAAATTTTTGACATTGTTGGTAACAAGCTGATTGGCCTATATGATTTTGGAGATCTCCTGTCCTTGCCTGGTTTAGGTATCGCCACAATGTCAGCCTGCTTCCAAGAGTCAGGAAATTCGCCAGTGGTAAGTATCCGGTTGAATTCTGCGGTAAGGTACTGAATTGCCTGGTCAGGTAGCTGTTTTAGTAGGGTGGCTCCTATGCCATCATGACCCGTTGCTTTGTTAGGATTACATTGTCGAATCATGTTGGATACTTCTTCGCTAGTTATTGGTTCAATTTCTTCATCTTCAGGGATGACAGTGTTGAGGAAATGTTGAAGTCGTTCCTCCACTAGCAGGATATGTTGAGCATCTAGATGTTCATTGACTGGCCTGAAGTTCCCCTGAAAAACCTCCGCCAGGGCTTCCGCTTTCTCTATGGGGTCAGAGATGACGTTGTTGCCAACATATAGGGGAGGCAATTTAGCCGTTCGTCGGAGGATCCTGCGTGTGAATTTCCAGGCAGAGCCATCTTCGATATTGATTGTTGCCAGGAGACTAGCCCATTCACGATTCCGATGCTGTTGGACATCAGCTTTTATTTGCCTTTGCATCCTGTTGATGAGACGTTTAGTTGCAGGATTTCGGGTGATCTGCCATTCTCTTGTGAGGTTGTTTTTTATTGTTATGACCTCTTTTATGCGTGGTGGGAGTTGCTTGGAGCGGCCCTGATGATTTGTCCGGATGGGCGGAGTAGCGGAGTCTGCTGCCTCATTGATCCAGCGGGATAGGTTTTTAATTACCGTGCTGGGATCCGAGTTTTCAGGTGGAGTGACATTTCGAAGTTGTTGTAAGATACTGTTTTTGTAGTTATCCCAGTTAATGTGGGAGAGGATTCTGTGACGTCTACTACAGTGTGCAGCTCCCTCAGCTAAGTAGAAAATAACTGGGAGATGGTCCGACGAGAGCGCTGTCTTGGTAGAGATGGCAATGGTGTGTTTTAGATCTTTGGTGATCGCAATATCAAGAACGTCTGGAAGTCGCCCAGCTGGAAAAATTGTTAGTTCAGTAGGCCCCCAGACTACTCCATCATTGGCTAGGACTGCACGGAGAAGCTGTTTGCCTGCCGTATTTGTTATGCGCGAATGCCAATCATGGTGTTATGCGTTAAAGTCGCCCGCAATGAAGACGTATCCACGAAGGCGGAGTAGTTTAGCAATATCATCTTCGTTAACTCTGCCTTTTGGTCGACGATAGGCAGCAATAAAGAGCAGGCGGCCCCTAGTTGTTTCAGCAGACACTGCTGTGGCTTCTAAGCTGGTGAGCTGTGGAAGAGCAACCTCGTGGTGTTTAATTGAGGAGCGAATGTAAATGGCAGTACCTCCACCTGCTGTTTGGCGGTCGTTGCGGTAGCAATTGTAGTTGGGGGCAGCCGCACGCACTCCCGGCTTTAGGTGAGTTTCGTTAACGAGACACACGTCAATTTGTTCGTCACGTAGAAATTCGACGAACTCCCCCATTTGTCGCCAAATGCCATTGGCATTCCATTCACATATGGTCAGCTCGTGTATCTTAGTGGCCATGTTGTTCAGTTGATATAACTTTTTGTTGTGCGGCCTCGACCGCCATCTGCACTGCAGCTGATATTTGCTGCGGAAGGTCTTTAAGTTTTATTAATTCTGTTATTAGGGTAGTGACAGTTGCAACCATGGACTGTACCATTTGTAACAGGACGGTGATATCATTATTTTCTAGGCGTTCTGATCTGCCCTTCTGGAGATCATTGGTCGTGTTCTGGTTTTCATCTGTCCCTGGAGGTATATTCCTTCCTCGACGGCTGTTATTGGGTCGGCTAGGTATTACCTTCGTCAGGGCCGTGCTGTATGTTTGATCTGCAGGTTGGCTGTTGTTAGCATTATCTGGTGTTGCTTCAGCAGTTTGGTTTTCCTGCGTTGGAAGCGCCGGAAATTCGTCTTGAATCAGCTATTATTGTTGTTGCTGGCGCTTCTTTTTCATTAAGGCTGCGTAGGCAGCGTTGTTGGTCTTCTGCCTTTCATTGAAGTGGGAGAAAGCCGGACATTTTCTGTAGCTGGCAACATGTTCACCGTTACAGTTTGCGCACTTAGGAGGTGCTTCACCCTTAACAGTGGGGCAGTCCCTGGTAGGGTGCTCACCGGCACATTTGACGCATTTGTAGGGCATGGAGCAGTGCCTAGCGACATGCCCTACTGCTTGACATCTAAAACATTGGGGTGGGCCCCGTGAGGTGCGTAAGTTTTCAGTGGTGATTCTGACTGAGCAGAGAGAGGTCATCTGGTAGATTTTTCTGTTCTCCACAGTATCCGTTAATACAACAAGGAAAAGAGGTATCTCTTGATGTGTTTTTGGTGACTTCAGGCGGGCCACAGTCCTGGGGACTATATCAATGTCTTCGAGTTCTTCCTTGACGTGTTCTGGAAGCATATTAAAAGGTAACCCTCTTATGACTACCTTCAGCAGTTTTTCCGGTATTGTCGGGAAAGAGTAGAAGGGCAGTTCATGTTTGGAGAGGTACTCTGTAACAGCAATGTAGTCTGCTGTGGTTCTTGTCATTACCTTATATAATTCACGGCCAGATGGTTTAACCTCATGGCCTGCTTTACAAAGCTTTCTAAGCAAGATATCTAGAGACTTGAAATCTTCTCTGTAAGTCATAACAATGGGAGCTGGTTTGGGTTCACTGGGTGCTTTAGGAGCTGTAGTTTCTTCTTCTGCTGCGAGCTGTTCATATCTATTGCTAGTGGCTAGATTTGTCAGATTCTCCTTGTTTGTTCTAGCTGAAGTGAGCCTCGCTGCCGGCGCAGTGTGGCGGGGTTGTTGAATATATCCATCCGAATCAATAACTGCGGCTTTTTTGTTTTTCTTGTGGTTCTTCTTGGACGGGGTCACCGGGGTCACTTTTCCGGTGTTGATGTTATAGGCTGCAATGCGCTTCTTCACGTTCATGACATCCGTTGGCGAACCTAGTGTTCGCTTTCGGGTACGATCAGGTCCCTCTTCTTCTTCTTGATGTTCAGGAGACAGGTGATGCAACTCGTTCGAATCGGCAACTTCCATTAAATCCTCTTGACGTTCCTCTTGATTGTTAGATGAAACTTGATCCAGCTGGTACGTGTCTGGTTCTCTGTTGAGTTCCAGTTCATTTTCCGGTCTATCGACCGGGGCGCCGTTGCTGCTCATGATGCTGTGGACATCAATGTTGACGTGAGAAGTACCCACCAATACAACAGGAGTGTTGTTCTGATCCTTGGTTGCCACCGTGAGGTATCCGGATCAGAAACAACCCTAAGCTCTCACCAGGGGGTTCCACTCCCGCAGGAGTGGGCCGTGTGGTGGTAAATCCCTAAAGCCTCGGAATGGGAGGGCAAAGGATCCCCAAAGAAGAGAAGCAAGTTATACCACTTTCCTTCGCTGAGTAAGCAAAACAGAAATCGCATACACGAGAAAGCTGCTAGCGTGCACGCATATGCGAATACTGAGTCGCCGCGTCTCGCCGTGAACCGCCATGACACCAAATCTTCTGGGTCAGCTTATCGCCCAGAGTGTGGGGAAGTTCTTGCAACGTTAGTCGCATCTCCTTCCAGATTAATGAAGGTTGTCTTTGCTTTATGTGTCGTTTTCGGGCGTGTCGTTCCCGGTTGGTTGGCATAATTCGTTATGACTTCTGTCAGTAACGTGGTCTGCTCTTGTAGTAGCTGCATAATGACGCTTAAACTTAAGCGTTCGGAGTGTATGCAGTCCGCTTGACGTCGTTGACGGTGGGTTGCGGACTGCTTTGCCGTCGCGGTTCGCTTTGGACCGGTCTCCGTCAACCGTCGACCGGTGTTACCGCCGCTGTAGTCCTCCCCAGCGTAGTACTTCTTCATCTTCCTTCTCGGCGATGTTGCCCTGCTCTCGGTGCGACTGGCAGCGGGCTGGATCGTGTGGCGAGTGGTCTCATCTTGTGGACTTGCAGCGGGCTGCGTATGGAGCCTTGGTCTTCGTATCTGCTGCTGTGTCTTGGAGCGGCGTTGCTGCTTCCAAGCCTTGCAGCCGCGGTAGGAAGCAGCGTGCTTAAGTCCGCAGTTGCAGCATTCCGGATCTTCTCTGAGTTTGTTACAGTCGGCAAGCCCATGATTGCCACCGCAGCGAACACATCTGGCTGGCTCCGTGCAGTCTCTGGCATAGTGCCAGAAACTCTGACACCTGAAGCATTGGATCAGCTTCCTTGAGTGTGTTTTCGCTGCGGGTTGCTGCGAGGAGACGTTGGTTTTCTCTCCGTCGGCGTTGTCTTCTTTCCTTTGCGAGTAGACGGAGGTTTCTTCTTCGTTGGGGAGTTTGATGTCTGTCGCTGCAGTCTGGGTAGAAACATCCGTTTTCTTTGTGGCCTTCTGCGTGGAGGTTGCAGTTTCTTCACTGCCAGGGGGTAAGATGTGGTGCTTGACACGGAAGTTTTGGAAGATCTTGATGGCTTCCGTAAGGTCGCTGGGGAGCCCAGCAGTATCTTCATTCCTTTAGGAACAGGCCAGCAGAAGAAAGGCAGCTTCATGTGACGCTGCAGATGAGATTGTAGCCCATAGTATCCATGACTGTAATAGACTTGGATGGGCGGCACAGGGCCCTGCTCTGGAGGGACCTGAGTTTTCTGGGTTCCAAATTGGTGGTACTTGGAAGTTACGACCAGTTACCGGGTCGTAGCAGGAGGCCATAAATCTTCTTCTCGTTAGGTCGACGTATTTCTCCCAGTCGAAGTCGCTGGCAAGTGGGGTCGGGAACACGAGTGCCTCCGGCCACTCAGCGACCCCTTCTGGAAGAATCTTCTCAGCGAAGGTGGCTGTGGTCTCGGCTGGTTAGGACCAGCTCAAAGGTAGTAGCGTCGCTGGTAGGGACTTCCCAGCTAAACTAAAGATCATTTAGAAGAACGGTGATAATGAACTTCCATTTCTTCGGGTTGCCTCTTTCGAGGCGCCGTCTCCATATTTTCATGGTTTTCAGGGTTGATAGCATGCACCACACGCTCAGTAGCACCGTGTGGAAGCAAAGAGGCTTCTGCGTAGAAGCCGACTTCCCGCGGAAACGCGAGAGATTTGTGGCTCATCTTCTTCTTAGACTTCGACTTGGCCGTCGTGGTGTTCGGCGATGTCGTGGGAGAACTAGTATCAGCCATGTTCATCTGCGTTCTTGGCGTCAGACGTTGCAGCGATGCCGTGAACCACAGACGGACGGACGTCAATGACTGGGAAAGCAGTAGCCCCAGATTATGGGGAAGGTTGTGCGCTGCAGCGCATCTCCTTCCAGTTTGATAGTATGGTTGTCGTATTCGGTGTGTCCTAATCAGGTTGTTCCTACCAGGTGTTTTACTTCTTTACTGGTGGTCAAGAATTTTCTTGGGCCACCTTAGTCGGTCATTGTAAGTGGGGTCTGCTCCCAATGCTGAGATCAGCGGATTGTTTGATTTCTGCGCATTTTCATAAAACTTCGTAGCCAGCTGTTTGATTCTGACACGAAGTTTCGGTAATCCACTCAGACGATGAAGGTAATCAGTCCTCGTGTCCCTGGGGAGGTGATGAGCAAATCTAATGGCTCTATTCTGTATAGTTTGCAGTAGCTGAAGATATGCTTGCGCCGTGTTGCCCCACACAACCACAGCGTACTCCAGGATAGGTCTCACTAGGGCGGTGTATAGACGGATCCCTAGGTCCGGTCTTAATTTAGATGTAGGATTCAATATAGGGTAGAGCGAACTTAGTCTCCCAGATTGCTTTGGCCCGAACGTTGGTGACGTGAGGTTTCCACGTCATTCCCCTATCAAGTTGGACACCGAGGTAAGTTGCCGTCCTCGTCCAGGTTATATGCTCGCCGAAGAGTACCAAAGGAGGTAGCTGAGGAACTTTCTTCCTGGTGATGATAATTGCCTGGCTTTTGGAAGCGTTGTAGGCAAGCCTCCATTTAGTGCCCCATTGCTGTATGTTGTGGCATGCCTGCTGTAGCCTTCTGCGTAAGAGATGAACATTCAGGCTCTTAGCAAAATAGGCGGTGTCGTCCGCATATAACGCTTTCTTCACGCGAGCTGTGGATGGTGTATCCGCCGTGTATAAACTGTACAGGACTGGGCCAATAACTGACCCTTGTGGGACACCCGCAGAGATGTTCTTAATAGCTGAGATGCCACCGTCCATCACAACTCTGAAAGTTCTTTCCTCAAGATAGTTCTTCAGGAGCTTAACATGGGAGAGTGGTACTCCTTGAGTGAGCAGTTTGTATATGAGACCCTGATGCCAGACGGAATCAAAGGCACGGCTGACATCAAGCAGTACTGCGCCGAAGTATTCCCGACGTTCGAAGGCGGAGAAGGCCTCTTCTGTGAGAGGGAGCAGTTGTTGGGGTGTTGAGTGATGTCTTCGAAAACCGAACTGTTCATCAGGCAACAGCCCCTCTCTGTCGATGACGGCGCGTAGTCTTTTGAGATAGAGACGCTCAAAAACTTTGGAGAGAGTCGGCAAAAGACTGATTGGCCTGTAGGACTTGGGGGATCTTCTGTCCTTGCCTACCTTCGGAATCGGTATGATGTCAGCATGCTTCCAAGTAGTTGGATATTCACCCGTTAGGAGAATTTGGTTGAAGGCGTCTGTTACAAACTGAACGGCGATTGGGGGCAGTTGACGTAGGATGCCTCCGCCGATGCCATCGTGTCCTGCAGCTCTCTTTACAATGAGGCTCGAGAGCATAGACGCGACCTCTTGTGTCGTTATTTCGTCAATGCGATCCTCTTCAGGGGGAACGGCTTCAAGGAATCGCCGCAGTCTTTCTTCGACCAGACGAATGTGGTCGTCGTCTTTAGGCTCGTTGACTGGCTGAAAATTTGCCTCAAAGTTTACGGCCAGAGCTTCTGCCTTTTCTTCTGGCTCACAGACATAGTCATTTCCGACCACCAGGGGCGGGATTTTATGCCTCCTCCGGAGTAGGGCCTTCGTCGTGCGCCAGGCGGACCCGTCCTCGACGTCCAAGGTGGAGATGAAGTTGGACCATTCCGAGATGTTGTGCTTGTCCACTTCAGCCTTAATTTCCCTCTGCATGCGATTAATTATTCGCTTAGTGGCTGCATCACGTGTGACATGCCACTCCCTAGTCAGTTGATTTTTGACGATGATGGCCTCTCTGATTTCCGGAGGGAGTTGCCTCGAACGGATCGGCTGTTTGCGTCTCGGCCGGGTGGCCGCGTCTGCAGCCTCATTGATCCAATCCGCCAAGTTGGCCATAGCGGTGGAAGGGCCGGATACAGCCGGTGGCGGTGCCTCTTCTATGCGCAGAGAGAGGAAATCTTTGAAAGAATCCCAATCTATGTAATTGAGATTCCTGCGTAGTTTGTCGGCTCGTGGAGTGACATCTGCAGCCATGTAAAACAAAACAGGAATGTGGTCTGAAGATAAGGCAGTTTTTGAGACCACAGCTATGTTGTGTTGCAATCCTTTCGTGATTGCAATGTCCAGGACATCAGGCAGTCCGTGTCCGTAAATGGTGGGTTCAGTTGGACCCCACGTAACGGCATCGTTGTTTTCGACAACTCGCAGGAGCTTCCGACCGTTCGTGTTGGTGACGCGAGAGTTCCATACAGCATGTTTGGCGTTGAGATCTCCCGCAATGAAAACGTTACCGCGCAGACGAAGGAGGGCCGAGAAGTCTGCTTCATGTAGACGGCCTTCTGGAGGTCTATAAGCTGCCACAAATAGTACTCTCCCTCGGGAAGTCTCGACGGCGACACCAGTAGCTTCGATAGACTCCAAAGGTGGCAAATTTATCTGGTAATGCTTTATGGTGTTCTTGACGTATACAGCGGTACCACCTCCCGCTGTAGGTCGATCGTGCCTATAACAAGAGTAGTTGGGTGCAGCGGCTTTCACCCCCGGCTTAAGGTGCGTTTCATTTACGAGGCAGACGTCTATCCCCTCGTCACGTAAAAATTCTTTAAACTCGCCCAACTGTCGCCAGAGGCCGTTGGCATTCCATGAGCATATGGTGAGATCCTCAATGGCGTTAGCCATGATGTTCCATGTTTGCTTGTTGGACGGCAATTACTGCCAACTTGACTGCCTCAGCGGTTTGTTTTGGTAGGTCGGAGATCTGCTTGTGGAGATCTTGGACGAGAGTGGTGACCGTCTGTAGCAGAGACAGCATCATGTTCATGAGCACCGCCGTGTCGACCTGAGGGTTGTCCTTATCGGGAGTTCGGCCATTCGGCTCAACCGCTTTCTTATTCATGTTTGAAGTTTCCGTAGTTTGGGTGGAAGAGAGGTTATTGTGGTTGTCCCTCTGATCCTTCCTTGCATTTGGTGAGTTGCGTGGTAGGTTTGTAGAAGCCTCTGCGTAAGTGGTTCCTTGGGTGGATTCCAGGGTTATTTGATCCTGTTTTGTCTTTTTGTTGGTGGAGTCGGTTGCTTCATCCTCCTTCTTCTTCTTCTGTTGCTTCTTCTTGAGCATCATTGCAATGTAGGAAGCGTAGTTGGCTTTCTGTTTCTCAGTGAATCTGCTGAAGGCTTGGCATTTGCGATAACTTGCAACATGCTCTCCGCCACAGTTAGCGCATTTTGGAAGAGTTTCGCCTTTCTTCAGGCCGCATTCTCTAGTAGTGTGTTCACCAGCACACTTTACGCATTTTGGTGGCATAAACACAGTGACGGGAAACATGACCCACACCTTGGCAATTGAAACACTGAGGTGGCCCTCGAGTGCTTCGTAGCTTTTCTGTTGTAACTTTAACAGAGCAAAGTGACGTCATCTTATAAATTGCTCTGTTGTCCATATTGTCAGAGAGAACCACCAAGAACAGTGGAATCTCTTGTCCAGTTTTAGGAGAGCGCAGTCTGACAACTGTTCTCGCCACCAAATTACGTTCCTCCAGCTCTTCTTTAATATATTCTGGGGAGAAGTTAAATGGTAATCCTCTGATGACCACCTTGATGTTCTTATCCGCTTCTGTCGGAAATGTATAGAAGGGGATTTGGTGTGTTGACGCATAGGCAGAGATGGCCTGGTGGTCAGCCTTAGTCTTGGGTAGGAGTTTGTAGAGGTCGCGACCGGCAGGCCTCACTCCGCACTCATTCTTGCATATTTTCTTTAAGACGGTGTACAGATTTCTGTAATCATCCTTGTATGAAACCATAAGCGGGGCCGGTTTAGGTTCCCTGGTGGCAGTTTCGGGAGCACCGTCCTTAGCTGGCCCGTCAGCAGTGAGCAGCGGCGCGAACGAGTTGCTTGTGCTAGCCGGGCTTGTAGCTGTGGCAGTTTTGATGTTCAGTTGGGCCGCTGGGGCTGGTCGGCGCGGTTTGCGCCAGCCTTCTTCATCCTCAGTTGTCCTTAATCTGTTGCCTTTGAGTGGTGGGGGAGGCATCTTGGTCCTCGTCTTGACGGCGAGTTTTGCTGTCCTTTTGGTTTGCCTGACTTCCTCCTTGTCATTGCCGAGGTTGTCCGCGCCCCTCTTGCGCGAGGAGGTGGCCTCTTCGTAATCCATCACCGAATAGCTGCAGTGCCCATCAGGTTGAGTGATGACATTAGGAGCTGTAGTGGAACCATAGAAATGTCCCTCTTGCATGGTGATTTCCGAGGAGTGGTCTCCGTCAGAAGGCATGATAGTGCTTCCCGATAAGTCTCTGTCGGTGGGCATGACGACGCTATCTTCAGTAGACATAGGAACAGGAGTGTTGTGCTGACCCCGTGTTATCACCGCAAGGTTACTGGGGTCAGACACAACCCTAGTGCTCTCACCAGGGGGTTCCACTCCGCTCGGGAGTGGGCCGTGTGGTGGTAAGTCCCTATCGCCTCGGAATGGGAGGGCAAAGGATCCCCAAAGAAGAACAAGCAAGCAGACTTGCCTACCTTCACCTTCGCTAAGCGAGATAGAATTAGCATACACGAGTCACAAGAAGCGTACACGCGTAGACCAATACCAGCTCAGTAGTAGTGGGTGCCGTGAACCGCGCGCGCGCCATAGCCTAGTCACATCTCGACCTATTGAGCTGGAGTATGGTGGAGGATATTGCCCTAAGGTATTGCCTCCAAGATGTTAAGACGGTACAGATCTTCACTGTCGTTATGTCTTCTCGTTAGGCTGATGTGTCTTCTTCACTAGATGGTTGCCGCCGCGGCCATCGTTGTTTTACAGAAATGGCACGCCGCATTATATGTGCTGACGTTAATGCTGCCTCTGGGAGGCAGACAGATCTTCTTTTGCGGTCAGATGAGCTGTCAGCTTCGTGAGAAGAGCGATGAGCTCGTCCAATCTTCTTTCTCGTTGGTCGCATTCTTCCCTGCCATCTCCACTGGTTGCTGCCCGCGTACTCTGCTCCCTTCCCGCCTTGGTGCGGGCTGCATATGGGGCCGGTGCTGCTCACGCTGGCGACGACTCGACGAATGCCGCTGCTGTGTTTTTTTTTTTTTTTTTTTTTTTTTTTTTTTTTTTTTTTTTTTTTTTTTTTTGTGTGTCATTTGCCTCAGCGGCTGTGTAAGTTGACCCCACTACCATTGGTAGTTTTGTCAGTGTTGTCAGGTTTAGGTTTGGTTTGGGGACACAATTTATTGCACTTTAGGGGGAAAAAACCATGGCTGTGGTCATCAAAGATGACCTTGGTGAAAAAACCCCACTGATGTTGTTGTTGGACTTTATATAGGATTGTAAATAATACTTAGTGGTACTTTATATTTATGCCACGTTCTTGGCATTACTGTGCCCAGGGTGGCGAATCTGTCAATCTGGTGTCTTCTTGCTTCTATATTTTCTATGAATTTGTTGGTTTGGTTGTATATCTGAGTGTGTACTCTTTCTATATTCGTTGCCAAATGGATGTGCTCAGTTGAAGTGTAGGGCGGTGCGGATAAGATCATTCGCAGACATTTGTTTTGGAGCCTTTGGATGTTGGAGATGTTCGACGGGCTTGCTGTTCCCCATATTTGACATCCATAGAGCAGATATGGTACAATTATGGATTTGTATAGCCGGATTTTAGTTGTGGTACTCAAATTGTTGCTCCGTAGCACTGGAGCGAGATTTGATGCTATGGCCAGTCCTTTCCTTCGTCTATCTAGGATGTGCTCTCGGTACAGTAATTTTTTGTCCAGTATGACACCTAAGTACCGATGCTGGGGTACCCAGGCTATTTCTTGCCCCATTACGGAGAGTTGACCAGGTAGGATGGGTCTCTTCTTGGTGAAGTATATCCCTGCACATTTGGTGGCATTGATTTTGACTTTGTTGTTTCGGCACCATTTGTGAAGGAATCAATGCCCCTTTGAAGGTGGATGATGTTGCGGTCATGTCTGTTACCAGAGGCGTGGAGCATCGTGTCATCGGCGAACTGAGCCTTCTTCACATGTGGTGGTGTCGGTATTTTGTTGACGTAGATGTTGAACAGCGTTGGAGCTATAACTGATCCCTGTGGGATTCCTGCCGTGATTGTATGGATTGATGATCGTTGTCCGTCCACTGTTACGTAGAATCGTCGGTTGTTTAAGTAACTGCCTATGAGTTTTACGTAGCAGTGGTTAATTTTTGTTTCGGTATGTAGCTTGTGGATCAGGTTTTTATGCCAAACTTTGTCATAAGCTTTTTCCACGTCGAAGAAAATGGCTGCCGTCGATTTGCTATGGTTGAAGTTTTTGCTGATATCTTCTGTTATTTTCAGGAGTAGGCTGGTTGCTGCCACACGGCTTTGGAAACCGAATTGCTCTGTTTGTATAGTTTTATCAGCTTCGAGGCTAGAGTTGAGTCTTATGATCAGCACTCTTTCCAGAACTTTTGAAGTTGAGGAAAGGAGGCTGATAGGGCGGTAACTTTCTATGAGGCGGTGATCTTTTCCTCGCTTGGGAATAGCCGTTATCTTCGCCGTTTTCCATGCCGTCGGGAAGTAGCACTGGAGTAGACAGGCATTGAAGATACGGGTGAGTAGTACTACGGCTTTCCTAGGTAGATTTTTCAAATGGTGATTTTCTACTTTGTCATGCCCTGGGGATTTTTTCGTCTGCAGTTTGTGAATTATCCTTCGCACTTCTCCTGGTGTTGTGAGGAGTGGTAGGTCCGTTGGTGGGGTGTTGAGGACTTCGTCTGCTAGCCTCTCTATATCTTCTGCCGCCTGCTGTTCAGCTGCTGTCAGCTCGTATTCCGCGGGGGAGTACTGTTGGGCAAAGTTTTCTGCCAGGGCCTCCGCCTTCGCGAGGGGTGTGAAGCACTGGCCTGCTTGACCATTTATAGCAATCTTGGGGTCACGAGGCTGTTTGAGAGCTTTAACCAGCTGCCATGCTTCTCTGTTTTCTAGCATTAGGGTATCCATTCTGTTCTCCCATTGCTCTGACCGCCGCTCTTGTAGCCGGGCGCGGAGCTCTCTTGCGTATCTTGTGTATCGGCGTCTGTCGGCAGGATCCCGATACCGCTGCCATAGTTTTCGGTGTCTGTTCCGTAGGTATCGCAGGTCCTCCAGCAGTGGCGGCAGCTCCTCATGATAGTTGTTTTGGATGGTGGTGGTGACTGAGGCTTGATGGGCTGCTTCTAGTACCGTCTTATCAAAGTGAAGAATTGCGTTGTCTATATCGTCGATGGTGGTTACGTTGTGTGTGGGGTTTATGTTGTCGTGCACAGTCCTTTTGAACTGCTGCCAGTCGGTTTGCTTTAAAGTCCTTGATTTATTTTGCGGGAGGATCCAGTTGCGGAATTCTAATAGAACTGGTAGGTGATCTGATGACATTTCATTAGTCGCCCTTAGTTCGATTCGCTTGACGATATTTTTAGCCATTACAATGTCTAACACGTCTGGCTGTCCGCGGGGGTTTGCCGGCGTGTGAGTGGGGTCTTCTGGGCCAAAGATCTCGATGTTGCGTCTTTCTGCCAGCTGGAGTAATTGCTCTCCTCTGGCGTTATTTCTCCTTGAGTTCCAAGCGAAGTGCTTGGCGTTAAGGTCGCCCCCTATGATGACTTTGTTGCCAAGCGCTAGAATCTCATCCAGGTCAGACTCCATTAGATTTCCGTTTGGTGGCAGGTATGCAGCAGCCACCGCAATATGGCCTTCTTGCGTGGATATCCTGATTGCTGTGGCTTCTAAGTCTGTGAGTTGCTGTATCGTCAATGGCTCGTGGGTGAGGTTTTTGCTAACGACAATAGCCGTGCCGCCCCCCCGTCTGTTGATCCTGTCTGAACGGTATAATTGGTATCCCGCGAGTCGAAAGCTGTCCCTCGGTTTCAGGAAGGTCTCCGAGAGGAGGGCTATTTCGATTTTCTCTCGCTTTAAGAACTCCAGTAGTTCTATTCTTTTGTTTTTGACATTGTTGCAGTTCCACACTGCTATTTTCAGTTTGTCGTGCTGTGGAAGAGCCATTAGGCCATCAGGCTCGTACTCCTTGCACGAGTGCTATTAGCTTGTTCCATATGCCTCTGGCCCTTTTAAATCTTTCCATTGTTTTCTTCAGTGTTTTGAAAAATTTCGCGAGGTCGTTCCCGAAGAATTCGGAGTTGTCCTCCTGATCTTCGACTTCCTCATTTTTCTTTTCCATTCTGTTGGATTTCTGCTCTTCATGTCTGCGGGTGTGTCGACCTTTGGCGGAGTCGGCATATGTTGTTTTCTCTTTTTTCCTGTTGTTTGGTTTGAGTTTCTTGCTGGTGGTTTCTGACTGGTGTTTGTAGAGTGGTTTTCCTTCTGTCTTTCTTTCTTGTCTTCCTTGCTTTGCACTATCCTGATGGGCGTAGCAGCTCTTGATATTTTGGGCAGCCTCTCCATGATGCTGCGTGGTCGCCCGTGCAGTTGATGCATTTTGCCTTCTCAGTTTTGGCTAGTTTGCACTCCTTGCTTGCGTGGAGTTGGGCGCATTTGACGCAGCGGCTAGGTAGTCGGCAGTAGTTTGCTGTGTGGCCGTGTCTTTGACACCTCGAACATTGTGGTGGTCCATCTTGGCTCTTGTAACGCTCGATCCTCACACGTAAAAACAAAATTGCTCTCTCATTGTATATCTCTTCTGATTTTTTGTTGAATGGAAGGGTCACCGTGTATGTTGCCAGTGGTACAAGTTCACGCGTATCTGCGTTCCTCCGTTTAAACTGGTGGATTGCGGTAACATTGTAGCCTTTCAGAGAAGGTCTTCTTGTATATCCTCTATAGTTGTAGTGGCTGGTAGTCCTTTGATAACTACCCTTAGGGGCTTTTCCTCAGGCAGCTGATGACTGTAGTAGCTTATTTTGTTTTGGTTGAAGAATTCTTTTATTGTGAGATAATCCTCCTTGTTTTCTGCGAAATATTTCAGGTATCCGTCACTGAATCTCGCCCTTAATCCTCCAGTGAGTTTGCTTTTCAGCGTTGTGTTCAGTGCTGTGTAATTAGGCACTTCCTGGATCACAATGGGCGGAAAACGGATTTTTGGTGTAGGGGCTGGATTGTCTTCCGTTTTTTCTTCCTCTGGTTGATGGTTATTACTTCCAGCCAGTGGGGTGTAGCGATTGCTTGTAGGTACTTCTTTGCTGAATCCTTGGTTTGCATGCGTTTGGCGTCTAGGTCTCTGTCTTCCTTTCTTTTTTGGAAACTCAAATTGTGCTTCTGAGGGTTTTCCGGTCTTCGTGTCCATTTTGTGATGGTCCCGCCTGTGGGGCTTCATCCTTGTTCGAAGTCCCTCCCTGTCTCTGGTCAGTTTGTAGTTGGTAATTTCGTCTTGGCGTGTTTTTCCTCTTGTTTCTTGTTCTTTTGACTTGTTCTTGTGCAGTTGCGGCATTTATATGTGGAGCGTAATGGTGCTCTCTTCCGTCATATCCTGTGCTGGTGTCACTATCTTCATAGTGTTCGTTTCCTGATGTTGATAGGTATTGGTATGCAGACTCTGCATCACTTTCGTTGTCGGATAGCGGCACATCGTTGTCGCTGAAACATCGACGTTTTCCACTTATGTTGTTCGTCATGGTTGATCTTGCTGTGTCACGGCATCCGACAATGTTGTTACCAACACGGGGCGTTGTTCCGTACCCTTGGTTATCACCGCAAGGTATCCGGGAACGGAGACAACCCTAAACTCACGCTCGGGGGTTCCACACCTCCTGGGTGTGGGCCGTGGAGCGGTATATCCCTATGCTAGGTGGGCAAGTACCGTGGCGCGTGCTCTGAAGGTATAGCTGCGCTCCGCTGGAGCGCCCTGGCGGCGCTTCGTGTAGCTCACCGGTGCGCGCAGTGGGTGCGCGTCGGTGCACTTCGTCGCGTCCCCCCGACGACAAAATTTGCTTTTCACCGCGCTCCAAGTGCTCCCCTCAGGAGGCACCGCTTGGGGCGGTGTGTTCGCCACCGGTGCCCGGCAGCGAATGGCTCAGCGCCCAGCGCGCTGGCAAGGTGTAGGTGCCGCGGCGCTACTGCTCCCTGGCGGCGCTGCGTGGAGTTGACTCGGAGTTGCGCGCGCAGATCCCACACGTCTTCTCTCGGCGCGCTCTCCCACTCGAATCGAGCTGCTGTGTGTGAGTCTTGCATACTTCCCGACTTGGTACGGGCTGCGTATGGAGCCTTGTGCTCCGGTGCTGTCGAGTCTTGCGAAGTTTCTTCTTCCACGTGTCACAACCGCGGAAAGAAGCTGCGTGCCTGGATCCACAATTACAGCAGACTGGCTCATCCCGTGGTGTTTTGCAGTCTGCAAAACCGCTCGACAGACATCATCGTCCAGGAAACTTCATACCTGGAGTGCGGGGAAGTTCTTGCGAGGTTATCGCATCTCCTTCCCTTTAATGCTTATTGGGATTGCATTAGGGGTGTGGCATTTTTGAGTTGTCAGCTCTTGGTGGTGAGTCGTCTTATCTGAGTAGGTGTATGGGCCACCTTATGTTTTCATGTAGATGTTGTGTTGTGCCTAGTCGTGCGATCAGTTGATTGCTGGATTTAGGGCACTTTTCGTAGAAGGTCTTAGCGGATTTCTTTATTCTCTCTTTCAGCGTTTGCAGCCCGCTGATTCTGTGTAGTACGGCGCTGGGCGTGTCCCTCGGCATCTTGTAGGCGTATCTGATGGACCGATTCTGAATGACTTGTAGTCTCTTGATGTGTGAGGTGGCGGCGTTACCCACACTACGCCAGCATACTACTAGGATGGGTCTTATATGGGAGTATAGTTTGATGACCTGGTCCGGTTTGATGATGTGGAAGGGTTTAGGAGCGGATAGAGGGTCCGCATCCTTCTCTCTGCTTAGCTCGTGTGTTGTTAATGTGCTGCTTCCAGGTCAATTTGCTGTCTAGGGTGACACCAAGATACTGAGCTGTGTTTAGACCATTTAACATCCTCGTTGAAGAGCTTAAGAGGTTGTAGCTGTTGAGGTATTTTTTCGCCTGGCGATCATGACAGCTTGGCTTTTGGTGGGGTTGAAAGCTAGGCGCCAACTTTTTTGCCCACCGTTCAAACATTTGTCGCAGGCTCTTTGCAGCTTAGTTCTCACGTGGGTGCTGTCTTATACTCCGCGTGAATAGAGCCGTGTCGTCCGCGTAGAGGCCTGTGTCAACCTGTTCCGTCTTCGGTATGTCTGCAGTGTACAGGTTGTACAGAATCGGACCGATGACAGAGCCCTGTGGGACTCCTGCATTGATGCGTTTGATGGATGACACTGCGTCTTCTGATATCACTCTGAACGTCCTGTTGGAGAGGTAGCTTTTCAGCAGCTTAACGTGTGGTAGAGGGACACCCTGTATGAGGAGCTTGTATAGTAGGCCCTCGTGCCACACAGAGTCGAACGCGCGTGAGACATCCAAGAGTACTGCGCCAAAGTACTCCTTCTTGTCCATGGCTCCCAAAGCGTGTTCAGTTAGCCGAAGTAGCTGCTGCGGCGTAGAGTGTTCCTTCCGGAAGCCGAATTGTTCTTCCGGAAGTAGCTGCTCTTGGTCGATGTGTGACTGCAGTCTCTTCAGATAGAGCTTCTCAAAGACTTTGGAGGTGGTGGGTAGCAGGCTGATGGGACGGTATGATCTCGGGGATCTCCTGTCCTTTCCGGGTTTTGGGATGGCAACAATGTCGGCCTGCTTCCAGATGTCAGGAAATTCTCCAGTGGCTATGATTTGGTTGAATACCGAGTGAGGAACTATGGCTTGGTGAGGCACTGCCTTAGTAGTGGTGCACCGATGCCGTCGTGCCCTGCTGCCTTATTTGGTGGTAGTTGTTTAATGGTTTCCACTACCTCCTCCACTGTGATGGGTTGATAGCGTCATCAGCTTGGGTGTTGGCGTTGAGGTACCTTTGCAGCCTCTCTTCCACTTGTCGAATGTGGTCTCATCTAGATGTTCTACTACAGGTTGAAAATTTGATTCAAATACGTCTGCAAGAGCCTCCGCTTTTTCTGTCGGCTCACAGATGATGTTATTGCCAACAGTTAGAGGTGGCAGCCTGTTGTTTCGGCGAAGCATCCGTTTCGTTAGTTTCCATGCTGACCCATCGTTTGTACTGACTGTTTCTAGAAGGGCCGCCCAGTCATTGTTCTTGTGGCGCTGCACTTCCACTTTGATTGCCGCTGCACTGGTTTATGCGTTTTTGGTGGCCGGTTTCTGGTTATTTGCCACTCTCTTGTGAGGCGGTTTTTATCCGCGATGGTCTCTCTGATGTGTGGGGGTAGCTGTTTGGAGCGGGGTTGTTGCGTGCCTCTTTGCGGGGGAGTAGCTGCGTCAGCGGCTTCGTTGATCCAGCGCGTGAAGCTTTCCATGGCTAGGCTGGGTCCAGTAGTTTCGGGTCCGGTGGCGTTGTGCGTTAGTTGTGTGATGATTTCTTTGTACATAGTCCAGTTAATATTTGATAGGTTCCTGTGTCTTGAGTCCCTTCGTGATGCCCCTTCTGTTAGGTAAAATAGTACAGGGAGGTGGTCAGACGAGAGGGCTGTCTTGGTAGCTATTGCGATAACGTGGTTTAGCCCTTTCGTGATGGCTATGTCCAGTACATCCGGCAGCCTGCCCCTTTGAAAGATGGTGGGCTCGGTGGGTCCCCACACGACCCCGTCGTTGGCTTCTACTGCACGTAGGAGCTGCTGCCATTGTTGGTTAGCCGAGAGTTCCAGTTGTGGTGTTTAGCGTTAAAGTCACCGGCTATGAAAATATTGCCTCGCAGGCGAAGGAGAGCGGCTATGTCGTCTTCGTTACCCGGCCGTTTGGGCGGCGGTACGCGGCAATTACAATTATTCTTCCCCTTGTTGTCTCGGCCGCGACTGCAGTTGCTTCGATAGTGGCAAGTTGAGGGACTGCTACTTCGTGATGTCTGATGGAGGTGCGTATGTAGACAGCAGTGCCGCCTCCGGCTGTTGGTCGGTCGTTACGATAGCAACTGTAGTTCGGTGCCGCTGCACGCACTCCTGGTTTGAGGTGAGTTTCATTGACCAGGCAGATGTCAATTTGTTCATCTCGAAGGAATTCGGTGAACTCTCCCATTTGCCTCCATATGCCGTTGGCGTTCCATTCACAGATGGTTAGTCCGTCTATATTACTGGCCATGTTGTGCTGTGTTTGATGCACTTCTTTGGGCGGTTGAACCGCTGCCTGCACGGCGACCTCGATTTGTCGCGGAATGTCTGGAGCATGGATGTTAGGTTGTGGTCAGCGTAGATACGGTACCTAGTAGGTGTCTGTACCATGTTTAATAGTGCAGAGAGGTCGTTTTGGTTGGTCATGCCAGCCTGAGAGTGCGGGGTTATTGGCTGGTTATGGTTGCTTGTCATGGTCCTTTCTCTTCCGGGTCTGGGACCGGTAGGACGGTTAACCCAGTTCGGTACAGCGTTGCCAGGCCTTTCATTAACTCTGCCGTTGCTTTCCTGTGCGATGAATTCCCCTGCGTTGTTTTGTTGCACGGGGAGGGCCGGAAAGTCTTTCTCGGAGAGCAGCTGCTGCTGCTGTTGCTGTTGCTGCTGTTGTTGTTGTTCTTCTAGTTTTCTTTGCTGTTGCTGCTTTCTCATGATAGCTGCGTAGGAAGCATTATTCTTCTTCTGTCTGTCGTTATAGCGTGCAAACGCGGGACATTTTCTATAGCTGGCTACGTGGTCACCGCTACAGTTGACACATTTTGGTGGCGTTTCTCCTTTCCAAGCCGAGGGTATCAGTTGTTGCGGACTGCGTATTGAGCCATACGTGGTCACCCATCCAAGCACTCACCACGTTCAACGATGCTTAACCTGTAGACATAAGAGCTGGCAAACTATGTCCATGGCGTCAGTTTGCTTCCATTTGGCCTTGTTGAGAAGATTTTTGTTTTTTTATGACATAGATCCCTAATAATTGGTCTCCAGGCTTCACTTAAATACAGTCCACTGTCCCTATTGATGTTGTTATCATTAAGATGAATTTCCAATGCTTCCCGAATTATATACAATCTGATGGAGTGGCCATGGGATCTCCTCTTTCACCAATGGTGGCTGACCTCTACATGGAAGATTTTGAAGAGAGGGCTCTTGAGAGTGCTACCCTAAAACCCTCTTGTTTTTACCGCTATGTTGATGACACCTTTGCCGTGTGGCCACATGGTATGGAAGCGTTGGATGAATTTCTAGACCATCTTAATGGGATCCATCCCAACATACGGTTTACGATGGAAGTTGAGAAGGACGGGTGCATCCCGTTCTTGGACATTTTAATAAAACGCAAATTTGATGGATCTTTGGCACATAGTGTGTACCGTAACCCCACCCACACTGAACGTTACTTGGGCTGCAACCAGTTACCACCCACCCAGCACAACGCCACTCCGTATTGACCACATTGGTGCGCAGAGCGAGAGCCATTTCGATCGTGAGAGCTTACCGCTAGAGTTGAAACATCTAAGGATCTGTCTTTGATCAGAACGGGTACTCTCGGCGACAGATAGAGAGTGCTTTTATCCAGAAGCCACCAAGACACCGACATGAACAGATTGAACCACCAAAATCTCTTGCCTTCTGCCATATGCCGGCAACACGTCCGGAAAGATTGGAAGGCTCTTGGCGCGTTCTGGTATAAAGAGCATTTTTTCGGCACGCCCGCCAAGATACGTGATGTGCTTCGCTCGGTGAAGGATGATTTAGGCCTAGAATTCCTGGAATTTATTCAAATACCTTGCGAATGCGGTAAAGTTATATGGGACAGACGATCAGAACCATCGCTGAAGCGTATCACCGAGCACAAACGACACTTGAGACTGGTGCAAGTAGAAAAGTCCGCAATAGCCGAACATGCGTTCGATGAACGAACATAAAATAGTGTTTGATGAAACGGTGTGGTGCTGGCCAGAGTCTCTTCGTTCTGGGACTCAGTAATTCGGGAAGCATTAGAAATTCATCTTAACCGATAACAACATCAATAGGGACAGTGGACTGTATTTAAGTGAAGCCTGGAGACCAATTATTAGGGATCTATGTCATAAAAAACAAAAATCTTCTCAACAAGGCCAAATGGAAGCAAACTGACGACCATGGACATAGTTTGCCAGCTCTTATGTCTACAGGTTTAAGCATCGTTGAACGTGGGAGTGCTTGGCTGGGTGACCGCGTATGGCTCAATACGCAGTCCGCAACAACTGATACCCTCGGCTTGCAGGTAGAGCGGCGAGTAGGACCACTCGAGTGAGAAACCAGCACAGAGCGAGAGCGGAGTGAGGAGTTTCGCATGTCAGCGGGCCTAGCTCGTATTCGGCCATCTTCGAGATCACGCAAGTTTTTTGGCAGCTCCGAAGCGGGCCTAGCTCGTATTCGGCCATCGCGGACCCGGTTGGAGCCGGGGCCTCGACAGATCGTGTTGCGTCGTTATCAAGCAAGTACTTAGTCAAACCACCTTAGAGTCAGGGAATTACCGCTCCACGGCCCACTCCCGAGTGGAGTGGAACCCCCGAGCGCAAGCGTAGGGTTGTGTCTGTACCCGGATACCTAGCGGTGATAACTAAGGGTACAGATCAACACTCCCTGGTAGGTACCACGCACAAACGTATGTTGTTACATAGTTGTATGCAGCATGCCCCGACGAGCAAATAAACGGCAACGACACTGGGCTGATGCTACTGAAGCAACACTGAACAACAGCCAGTATGAAGACGATAACAACAATGAATACCTAGGATCGACTGAAATTGAAGACCAAGAAGAAGTGGACGAAAATACCGAATCAGAAGAATGCCAGTCTGAAGAAGATGAAGAAAATAGTGATTGTGAGAACTATCAAAAAGAACTAGCTACCAGGAACATTCAAATTGAACAACAAGCATCCTAAACATAGAAATAGAAGAAAAAGTACCCCAAAAAGACTATACCAAGAAACTAACAAAACAAGGAAACCCTTCAAAATCACAACCAATAATAGGTTCGAAATACTTGGTGAAGAACATGACACAGAACCAGAAAAATCAAATGAAACCTTGGAAGAACAGCCGGGAACTTCGAACGAAACCACGGCCCAACCAAAACAACACCTTCCCCCAATCGTTGTATTTGGAAAAATGAATTTCACGGATTTGAACAAGAGACTAAAGAGTATGATAACTGGAGAACTGAAAGGCGTATTTAGAGGAGATTGCATGAAATATTATGCGGAATCCAAAGAAGACCACTTAATCATCCAGAACTTCTTTAAGAAGAGCAGTATCAACCATTACAGCTATCAGATTCAAGAAGACAGGCCTCTAAAAGTTGTTATTAAGGGACTACCACCCTCCATAGCAACAGAAGAAATTGAGGAAGATCTCAGATCCAAAGGCTACGACATTCAAGCGGTTCACCAATTTAAAAAGCGAAATCAGGAGACAAGGGAGCTCATCCCCCTCCCAACATACACTGTAACTTTGCCAAGCGGCCAGCACTCGGACAGAATCTACAACGAACGAGCTATCCTTTATATGAGAGTCCAAATAGAACGGTATCGTTCTCAGAATGGTCCACCCCAATGTACCAAATGCCAGAGGCACGGACATACTTCAAATTATTGCTACCTTCCAAGCCGATGTGTCAAGTGTGCAAAGTCACACTTGACAAAGGATTGCCGCTTACCCAAAACGGAAAAAGCAAAGTGTGCCAATTGCCAGGGAGATCATGCAGCCTCTTGGCGAGGCTGCCCAGAGTATCAGAAACTGCTACGCCCGCCACGCACAAATAAGCGACAAGAAGAAAAAGATGGAAAAGACAAGAAAGATAAAAACTCTGCCATTGAAACAGACAACTTAAGAAGAATAAAACAAAGAATGACTGAACCAAATAAGAGCAGCCAACAGACTCGCTCATACGCAAACGCCCTTTCAGGGGATGATCAATCAAACAATAAGTCTCAATCAACAAATAAAAATGGACAAGACCAAAAAAAGAAAAAATCAGAAGAAGAAGAAAGATAGTAATGATTATATGGAAGACGAATCCGATGACGACCGCCAAAAGAAGTCCCAACACAACAAGAGAGATAAGAATGAATCAACAGAGGACGAAACCGATGACATACCCAGTTTTTTCGGTTCAGAAATGGAAAAAAATGAAAAAAGCACGAGGATTGCAAAAACTACTAGTCTTGCTTGAAGGTGTAATGGCCCTAGCGAAATAATGGCGCAAACACCCTATCTGAAAAACATGACAGCAGCTTTATGGAATGCAAACAACGTTAAGAACAAGAGAAATGAACTACTGACCTTTCTCAACAGAGAAGAAATTGACATCATGTTAATAACAGAAACTTTTCTTCAGCCAACGGACACCTTTCGTTTAACTGGATACCAAGTTTACAGAACGGATAGAGTGGGACAAAGAGGAGGAGGCACAGCTGTAGCCATACGCAAAAACCTGTCACACGCCCCAATAACCAAGCCACAACTTATAGACCTAGAGGCTACAGCAGTGTGCATTCACTCAAGAGAAGGACACATAGTATTTGTCAGTGCGTATCTAGCCCCAAATAAGGAACTTACATGAACAGGACCTAGACCTGATAATGGCTGTGGGCAACAAGGTCATAATTGGTGGAGATCTTAATGCCAAACACCCCATTTGGAATTCAAGAACAAGTAACAGAAGAGGCGAACGGTTGTTACAAATGTGCGATCTCAGGAACTTAGAAGTCATCGGACCATCAGAAGCGACGCATATTCCTTTCAACTCGAGACATAGACCAGACGTGCTGGACATTATAATCGCCAAAGATATTTCCGGACACATAGAATTGGCAACTCTGAATGACCTTTCATCAGATCACCTCCCTGTACTGCTCACTATTCAAAGATGGCTCTACTCTGACGTGAAACCAAAGAAAGTAAAAGAAACTGACTGGAATCACTTTACTAGACTTATCCACAATAAGATACGAACCACATATAACGTCTCTAGCACAGAGCGAATTGATGCAGCTATACAACACTTCGACAAGGTAGTTTTAGAAGCAGAAAGAAGAGCCTCCACTACAATCGTTTTGGATAACCATCAACGAGAGGAGCTTCCAGCCATCTTGGAAGATCTGAGATATCTGCGAAACAGATACAGAAAACTTTGGCAGCGGTACCGTGATCCAAGGGACAAGAGACAATACCTCCAACTCGCACGGCAACTAAAAGCTAGGCTACAAGAAAGAAGAACTGAAAAGTGGGAGGACAAAATGTCAAGCCTTTTGTTGCAGAACAAAGAGGCATGGCAACTAATTAGAGCCTTAAAAGAACCTCGACAAGCGAACATCGCGATAAATGGTCCGGCAGGGCCTTGCTTCCTACCTGTAGCAAAGGCTGAATTACTAGCTGAAAACTTCGCATCTCAGTATACCACAGCGGAGTACCAACTTACACCGGCAGAGATCCGACAAGCCGAGGAAACTGAAAGCCACGCATTGGAAATCCTCCAACAACCAACTGCAGACCAGCCAGAGCTTACAACCCCGAGGGAAGTAAGAAGTATAATAAAGAATCTTGCAAAAAATAAAAGCCCAGGACATGACAAAATAAAAAACATACATTTGAAAAACCTACCGAAAAAGGGATTAGTGCTTTTGACTAGAATCTTTAACAGCTGTCTCCTAAATTGTTATTATCCCACAGCATGGAAGGTAGCAAAAATTAAAGCCATTCCAAAACGTGGAAAAGACCACCGCCAAGCTGTAAACTACCGCCCAATTAGTCTTCTTTCGTCAACATCAAAGATACTAGAAAGAATACTGCTGAAGAGGATTAACACCAGTCTCGAAGAAGAAAAGACGATAAGACCAGAACAATTCGGATTTCAAAGCCGCGTAACTGCAACAACTCAACTCCTCCGTATTACAGAAGATATAACAAAAAATTTTAACTTTAGCAAATCTACAGCAGCAGTATTTTTAGACATAGAAAAAGCCTACGACAAGGTTTGGCACGCTAAACTTATACAGGAATTACGGACTCAAACGGCTATTAAACACTGCTACATTAAATTCATCGGTAGTTACTTAGCCGACAGAAAATTCTACGTAGAAGTTGACGGACAGAGGTCTTCAATTCTTCCGATTCCAGCTGGCATTCCGCAAGGATCGGTTATCGCACCGCCACTTTTCAAAATTTATACAAACAAAATCCCGACCCCGCCTTATGTGAATCTGGCACAGTTTGCCGATGACACTACAGAGTACACATCAGGAAGAAGACATGATCTTAACGTTACTCACCTACAACAAGGACTAGATGAAATCAGTAAATGGTGCAGAAACTATAAAATCAAAATCAATCCTGGAAAATGTGCGGGAATCTATTTCACAAAAAAAAGGCCAGAAATCAACAAGAATTTAAAAATTTTGAACCAAAATATCCCCTGGGTTAAAGAACATCGGTACCTGGGTATATTACTGGATAACAAGTTACTTTTTAGACAACATATCATGGATAGGAAAACAAAAGGACTAGCAATTATTTCCAACCTTTCACCAGTATTACGAAGCAGCAACCTACAGTTTAATACAAAAATAAGAATATACAAATCGGTTATTCTCCCATTTTTAATGTACGGATGCCAGATATGGGGCCTGGCAAGCCAAACCAATCTACAACAAATCCAGCTACTCCAGAACAGATGTCTAAGGATGATCCTAAACGCACCCAGATATACACCAATAGAAACTCTACATAACGAGACAAATATTCCCTTAATCAATACCGAAATATTTAATCTAACAGAAAAATTCCACAAGAAATTGAACGACGCCAGAGACGAAAGAACTGAGTCGATTGGAACGGTAATGCCGAGACGTTGGCATAAGTATAAAGTTCCCCTCAGTATTCTATACCAGCCATCATAGAGCAGCACAGTACATGAACTCCGCAGGGGTTTTTTCACCATTAAGACCATCCTAGATGGTCATAGCCCAGGTTTTTCCCCTGAAAGTGAAATAAAAAGTGTCCCAAAAAATAAACACCCTATCCTAACACCTAGAAGTTATACTACCGAAGGTAGTGGGACTTCAATCACAGCAAAAAAAAAAAAAAAAAAAAAAAAAAAAAAAAAAAAAAAAAAAGCGGCGAGTAGTCTCAGCAGGAGGCCAGCGTGCCAAACAGTGTCAAAGGCTCGGGAAATATCAAGTAGGACCATACCACAGTATTGTTTAAAATTGAACGCTCGAGTGGCAGTCTCAACCACCCTCATCAGCTGCTGTGTGGTTGAATGTCCACGGCGAAACCCTAGCTGGTGGTTGGGTAGAATTCCCTGCTGTTCGATGAGGCGATTTAATCGTTTCAGGAGCAGGCGCTCGAACACCTTGCTTACTGAGGGGAGCAGACTGATGGGTCGGTAGCTTTGTGGCAGCGATGGATTTTTCCCAGCCTTATGGATCGCTGCGATTACTGCGTGCTTCCAGCTTGATGGGTATGTCTGTGTTAGGATGATGTTATTGAAGAGGGCAGCGAGGTAGTCCTCAGCTGCCGGCGGCAGATTACGCAGACAGATGTTGCCAATCCTATCCAATCCCGGCGCCTTCTTAGGATGGAGGGTGGCCAAACAGCTGTGCACCTCTTGAGGCGTGATTGGCTCGATGTCATGTTCATCGTCGTCCGCAGCTTCTAGAAAGACATTGAGTCGCCTGTTGACTTCCTCTAGACGGTTTGCATCACCAGGGGCTGGATGAAAATTACTTTCAAATACATCCGCCAAGGCATTTGCCTTGTCTTCGGGACGATAAAGAAGTCCGTGATTTCCTAGTAATGGTGGAATTCTGTGGCGTTCTTTGGTAAGCCTGCGAGTCTGGGTATATAACGTGCCATCCTCAGGTCGTAACATGGATAACCGGGCGTTCCATTCTCGGTTTCTGTGGTCGTTTAGTGAGGCCTTCAATTCCTTCTGGAGGCGATTCAAGAGTTTCCTGGTAGCTGGATTCTTAGTAAGCCTCCACTCCTTCGCGACTCGGTTTTTGTGCCGGATCGCTGCTAGCAGGTGAGGAGGGAGTTTTGTCGATAGTTCAGGGCTATTCCTTAGTATCGTAGTGTTGGTGATGGCATTCATTACCGCACTTTCAAATACTTCGAGGACAGTGTCCGGGTTATCGTCTGCTGGGATGTCTTCGAGAGCATCGGCTATAATTTGTCGGTATCTCCTCCAGTCTGTAGCTTTGAAGTCGTAGCTTGGAGTATCATCAAGCTGTAGGGTACCTGTTCCCACCTCGAAGATGACCGGGAGGTGGTCAGAGGACAGGGTGTCTACTGTGGAGGCCGCAATGAAACCAGGAATATTCTTTGAGACGAGGACGTCGAGGATGTCTGGTCTACCAGCGTGGTAAGGGTAATGGGTGGGCTCCTCGGGGGCCCACACACACATGTTGTGTCTATTGACAACTCTTCTTAGAATTTTGCCCGCCTGGTTGGGTCTGTTACAATGCCAGTCAGCATGCTTAGCATTTAGGTCTCCCCCTATAAGAAGTTTACCTCTTATAGAAGCTAGCTGGGCTACTTCTGCCTCCGGAAACTGTCCACGCGGGCGTCGGTAGGCAGAGATGATCGTTATGTTCCCTCTGGCTGTGCTTACTTCTATGGCGATGGCCTCGGTGACTTGAAGGTCCGGAAGACGGGTTTCAAAGTGAGGAATGCTTCTTTTCACATATATAGCGACACCACCTCCAGCAGTGGGTCGATCCCTTCTGAAGCATTCATAGTTTGCGACCGAGGCTCGCAGACCAGGTTTTAGGTGTGTCTCGCTGACGAGACACACGTCAATGTTGTATTCAGCGATGAAGTTTCTAAACTCTTGGAGTTGGGTATATAAACCATTAGCGTTCCATACACAGATGGAGAGACTGCTGGAACGAGGTCTTCTATCCATAATTAGTAGGATTTGTGCTGGTGTTGGTGGATGTCATTACTGCAGCTTGGATATCTGCGGGCAGACGGTTCATCCTGTCTATAAGATGCAATAGAGTGTCAAAGACTTTTTCTATCATGCTAAAAAGCCTTTCGACTCCGACATTCTGAGCTGATGCGGCGGTTCTGAGTGGTCCGTTGCGACGACGAGTGCGTTGTCTGGTAGCTGAAGTAGAAAACCGTGGTGGTTTTTGGTTTTCTGCTGGTGGGGAGGCTTCAGTGATCTGATCAGCAGACTCTGAGTTCGCGGCTATGTTGCAGTCAAAATCTGTTGTGGAGTTGGGTCCTGTCCCTGCAGTGGCCGCGTAGGATTGTCCGGCCTTCCGCCGGCTGGTGGTCTTTTTATTCATAGGCGCATGCCGGGGATGTGAATTGGTTGGTGGAACTTGTGAGAGGTTGTCTTTGGCCCGGTTAGTCGCCGGGGGATGGTTGCTTTCCATTTTTGATTGGGTAGAATTTATTCCTTCATCTACTGTTTTTTGAGAAGAGTTTGTTCCTCTATATCGATCACGGGCTTTCTTATATGCAATGCAGCCCTTGTAACTAGCGACGTGTTTGCCGTCGCAGTTGCTGCATTTGGCTGCATCCAGAGACTTCTGCAATGTACATTCATTTGATTCATGTCCCCCCGCACATTTTACACATACAGGGTCCATCCTGCAATGCCTGGCCACATGACCATACAATTGGCACCTGTAACATTGTGGAGGTCCAGGCGATGATCTAAGCTTTTCAGTAGAGACCTTGAGGTGTGATATGGACTCTACCTGAAACAGATTCCTATTAGCTGGTAGATCCGGAGCCACCACCAGGAACAACGGCATGGCAACGTTTGTACCTGGTAGTTTGAGCTGAGCAACAGTTTGTATTTCGAACCCCATGTCCTGGAGCTCTTCCTTCAAGTCTGCTGTGGGGTAAGTTCGTGGGATACCCCTGGAAACTACTTTGATCAGCTTTACTGCCCCAGTGGGGAAGGTAATATATGAGCAGGGGTTTCCCGGCAAATTAATTAAGCTGATAAAGTCGTACCTAGAGGAACGTACATTCAGCGTAAGAGTCGACAAGGTCACATCAACCCGACGCAGAATAATGGCTGGCGTACCCCAAGGATCGGTCCTCGGCCCCTTGCTGTACTGCCTGTATACTGCCAACGTGCCCACCCAAGAAAACGTTAGCACAGCAACCTACGCAGATGACACCGCCTTCTTCACCAGCAGCCGCAGTAAGGCCATCGTCACCCATCGCCTACAAAATGTATTACAGAAAACTGAGGCCTGGGCGAGGCGTTGGAGAATTGAGATCAACCCTGCTAAAACCCAGGCCATCATGTTAACTAGAAGAAGAGGGCCACGCCTGCGACCGCAGCCGGACCCTCAGTTGAAACTTAACAATAATTTGATACCTTGGTCCAAAACTGTACGATATCTGGGAGTTACTCTGGACTCAAGACTCACGTGGAGAGCCCATATAGAGGACCTGCGTAAACGTGCCAGCGCAAGGCTTCAAACACTCTACCCGCTGATCAATAAGGACAGCAAGCTACCTGCGTCCACGGGCGTGCGGATCTACTGCTCCCTGATCAGAGCAATACTTGAATATGCCTGCCCTGTATGGGGTTATGCTGCCAACTCTCATATGCACCGCCTACAGGTTGTGCAAAATAGAGCATTAAAGAGAGCCCTGCACGTAGATAGCAGGTTCCCTACTAACGCCACACATGAAGCTACAGGTCTCCAAACACTAAGGAATAGATTCAAAGAGATCGCTGTCAAGTTCTACAAACTTGCTCAAAACTCTGCTAACCCCCTAATTAAAGAGCTGGGGAACTATCCAACTGGCCTAGGACCACATGCCGGACCCATGGCACTCGTTATGAACCATTAGTCACTCAGAATGATATGACAGACAAGTAAGAACGCCAAAACTGATGATACACCTACAGCCAGGATATGACTCACCCAACAAACTTGGAGGAAATGTCTAACGACAAAGCCTCCGAAACCCTCTGCCAGATATTAATAGGCAGTAAATTGGCGTGGCTGCGGCGAGTAGTGATGGAGGGTAGCCACTCGGCGGTCAAAAACATCTGCGCTGGTGTCCCGCAGGGCTCAGTGATTATAACCTTTACACGGCAGACTCACCATCAACTGCAAGAGTTCAAAAGGCTCTCTACGCAGACGATACTGCACTCTTCGCCAAGAGCCTAAACGTCGAAATTTTACGATCTCGACTGCAGCAGGCGTGCAACAATGTACAAGAATGGGCTACCAAATGGCGCCTTGGCTTCAACGCCCCCAAGAGCCAAGCTATCATTATTTCCAGAAGGAAGGTCCCCCGACGGCTCCAACCTCTAACCCTCTTCGGTGAAAACATTGTTTGGACAAACACGGCAACATATCTTGGCGTAAAACTAGACACGCGGCTGACATGGAAACACCACGTGGCCAACGTTCGCAGCAAGGCAACAGGTAGACTAACTACTCTCTACCCTGTTCTAAACCCGAAAAGCAAACTGAGACCTGCTGTAGGCAAACAGCTGTACACTGCCCTCATCAGACCCGTGATAGAGTATGCCTCCACAGTCTGGGGCAACACTGCGGAATGCCACCTCCAGCGACTTCAGACCATACAGAATAAGGCTATTAGATTCGCGTACCACCTACCCAGGGAGACGCATACAGAAGATCTGCACCGAATAAGCGGACTCTCCAAGCTCAGAACCCGCTTTCAAAAGCTGGCATCGCAGTTCTATGAGAAGAGCCAGCACTCGGCCAACCCCCTGATTAACTCACTGGGTGGTGGACCAATTTATGATCACAGACTAAGGTGGCCAAGGAAACTCCTTGATCACCAACAATAGAAATTCATCGGAACCGACAATTCCAAAAATGACATACAAGTAAGGCCAGCCAAAATTGAAATGGAAGGTGATGCGTTATCACGCAAAAACTTCCCCGCACTCTGGGGACCTATGTCTTCCCCAGCAATTGTTGTCGCGTCGCGGCATCAGAGAGGCCATAACCACTAAAAACCGACTGACCAGGGAATGGCAGATTACGCGTGACCCATTCACCAAACAACTCATCAATCGTATGCGGCACGAAATCAGGTCAGAAGTGCAGCAACACAAAAATAAAGAATGGGAAGGCCTACTCAACACTTTAAGCACAGAAGACGGATCGGCTTGGAGACTAACCAGGCGAATGTTGCGAAAGGGAGGAAAGTTACCGCCTCTCTTGGTAGGCAATAGATTCGTCAGTGAACCAGAAGAAAAGGCTGAGGCAATAGCAGTAGCCTTTGAAGCCAACTTCCGACCAGTGCAGGACCATCTCGACATGCAACATATTCAGATGGTAGAAGAGCGACTGCAAAGATTTTTAAATACTAACATTCCTGAAGAGGATTCAATCGACCCAATTACCGAGGATGAAGTCATCGGCATGTTACAACATGCAAAACCCAATAAAGCACCGGGTCATGATGGCATTGGGGCGCCACTACTAAAACAACTACCAAGGGCAGCTATAAACTATATAACAGCCATTTTCAATCATATTATCAAAACCGGTGACTACCCTGAAACTTGGAAGCATGCAGACATTGTGGCAATTCCCAAACCAGGGAAAGACAGAAGATCCCCGAAATCCTACAGGCCTATAAGCCTATTACCAACCATGTCAAAAATTTTCGAAAAGATCTACCTGAGGAGGCTGCGACATCACATTGACCAAGAGCATCTACTACCGAATGAACAATTTGGATTCAGAGAGCATCATTCTACATCCCAACAGCTGCTTAGACTTGTAGAACATGCGCTAAGTGCATTCGAGAAGAAAGAGTTTTTCGCGACAGTTCTTCTGGATGTCTCGAAAGCTTTTGACTCTGTTTGGCATCAAGGACTCCTATACAAACTCCTTGTACTAAGGCATCCCTTTGTCGCACGTGAGGCTGCTGAAAAACTACCTGACCGGCAGAACCTTCAAGGTAATTTTAGATGAGGCCGTGTCATCTACTAAAAGCATTGAGGCTGGAGTACCGCAAGGTTCAGTCATCGGGCCAGTCCTCTACAATCTTTATACAGCCGACCTGCCAAAAACTGATCGTGTGCATACTGGTCTTTATGCTGACGACACAGCGCAGTTCACAAAGAGCATTAAAGCGCAAAATGCAAGGAACTTGCTTCAGAGAGCCTGCTCAAATATTGAAGGCTGGGCCAAAAGATGGCGACTCGCCTTCAACGCAGGAAAAAGTCAGGCCACACTTATCACCAGGAGAACAGTTCCTCAGAATCTTCAACCCATCCAACTATTTGGCGAGCCGATACCATGGACCCAAAATGCAATCTACCTTGGTGTAACCCTCGACAGGCGCCTCACCTGGAAACAACACATCAGGAAAGTCAGAGCAAAGGCAGAAGGCAGAATGAGGACTCTATATCCCATTCTCAACCCGACGTCTAAACTAAAACCTGACCAGGCCATAAGACTGTACACTGCTCTGGTACGCCCGGTTCTCGAATATGCAGCGGTTGTGTGGGGAAATGCTGCTACCTCATACATCCAGAAGCTGCAAACGATTCAAAATAGAGCAATACGCTATGCGTATAAACTGCCCAAAGAGACCCCGACCACAGTGCTACACGAAGTCAGTGGTATGGAAAAATTAAAGGACAGAATTAAAAAATTGGCTGCTAAGTTCTACACTAACAGCACCAATTCATCAAATCCACTCATTGCTCAACTAGGCAACATACTTCATTTCAATGACAATATCAGGTGGCCAGTCCACCTCATTCAGTAACCATCTCCGGAGATGACAATCCAAATAAGCCACACCGACAAAGACAACCAAAACAAAAATCTGGAAGGAGATGCACCAAGTGTAAGAACTTCCCCACACTCCAGGAGAAAAGCCACCTGGGTAATGATAGTCGTAGTCGTAGTCCGCGGCGTATGTGAAACTTATTAGGAGCTACCTCGCCGGCCGCACATTCAGTGTCCGCGTCAACAATGCTTTCTCCACTAGAAGACGGATCCGAGCCGGTGTCCCTCAGGGGTCGGTTCTCGGACCAGTACTCTACACATTGTTCACAGCTGACGTGCCTAATAACCCTGGTGTAGACATTGCGACATACGCAGATGACACCGCATACTTCTCTCTCAGCAGAAGCAGAGCTATTGTAACAGGTCGTCTCCAGGAAGTCCTGCAGAAAACTCTTGCTTGGGCTAGGAGGTGGAGAATAGAAATAAATCCTGCTAAAACGCAAGCCATTATGCTTACGCGAAGATGCGACCCAGCGCTACCGGTGATACCACATCCTATACTACACCTCAATGGCAAGGACATCCCCTGGCCTACAACTGTTCACTATCTAGGGGTCACACTGGATAGGAGACTAACGTGGCACGCCCACATAGAGGAAGTCAGAAGCCGAGCGAGTGCGAGACTACAACAACTCTACCCACTCATCAATTTTAATAGCCGACTACCTCCAACTATTGGAATTAAAATCTACACAACTCTTATCCGTCCAATTATGGAGTACGCATGCCCGGTATGGGCATACGCCGCAAATCACCAAATACATAAGCTACAAGTAATCCAAAATCGGGCATTGAAGAGAGCCCTACACCTGCCACGTCATTTCCCGACCGATGCCTTACACGAGGCAACTGCACTGCCAATGCTCTTGGATAGATTCAGGCTGCTGGCAAAATCCTTTTACAAAAGCTCTCAGAAGTCAAAAAATCAAATGGTCAAAAATATCGGCCAGTACGACATTTCAGCTGATCGACATAAAAGGCCATTGAGTTTAATAAATTAATGCACCAAAAAATAAAGACCCACCAAATCAGAAGAACTGACCAACCTTATTAATTGGAGAAAATATCCTAGGATAATAACTCCCAAAAACACTGCCAATTGAAGAAATGGCAGAGATTGGTGGCTGTGTGTGTGTGCGGCAACTTACCTCGGTGTCAAACTGGATAGGGGAATGACATGGAAACCTCACGTCACCAACGTTCGGGCCAAAGCATCTGGGGGACTAAGTTCACTCTACCCAGTATTGAATCCTACATCCAAATTAAGACCGGACCTAGGGATCCGCCTATACACCGCCCTAGTTAGACCTATACTGGAGTACGCTGCGGTTGTGTGGGGCAACACGGCGCAAGCATATCTTCAGCTGCTGCAAACTATACAGAATAGAGCCATCCGATTTGCTCATCATCTACCCAGGGACACGAGGACTGATTACCTTCATCGTCTGAGTGGATTACCGAAACTTCGTGTTAGAATCAAACAACTGGCTACGCAGTTTTAAGAAAATGCTCAGAACTCAAACAATCCGTTGATCTCAGCATTGGGAGCAGACCCCACATACAATGACCGACTAAGGTGGCCCAAGAATGATTCTTGACCACCAGTAAAGAAGCAAACACCTGGTAGGAACAACCTGATTAGGACACACCGAATACGACAACCATACTAGCAAACTGGAAGGAGATGCGCTGCAGCGCACAACCTTCCCCATAATCTGGGACTACCGCTTTCCCAGTCGCAGTGCCGCTAGGGCGCAGTAGCGCTGCGCCACCTACACATCGCCTGCGCGCTGGGTGCTGGCTCAGCCCCAACAAACCATGACAACAATGACTAGCCAACTGTGACGACAAACCGAACGCAATATTTTACCCCATCACTAATCCCCGCGGAGGAAATGTCGAAAGACAACAACCTCCAGCATACTCTGTTCTTTTTCTGTTACAGGATGAACGTGAATGGCTACTCTGGCTGGGTGCTGGCTCAGTCACTGCTAGGCACTAGCAGTGAACGCACCGCTTCGAGCGGTCTCTCCCAAGCGGAGAGCGCCTGGGGCCCGGCGGCCACGCCGAGCGCAGGCCTTTAGGAGCTCGTTCCTGTGCTTCCAACGGCCGTCTCTATTTCTCTCCCTCCGAGAATTAGGGTTTTACCACTCCACGGCCCACTCCTGCTTGGAGTGGAACCCCCGAGTGAGAGCATTAGGGTTGTTTCTTGCTGGAAACCTTACGGTGGCAACTAAGGCGAGAACAACACTCCCAATTAGGAATAGGAGACATGGCCCGCCGCAAAGGGAAAAGCCGTGCGCAAGAGCTGGCGTCCACCAGCAGTGAACAAGTAATCTCAACTGACAGCCCTCGCTCTCCTAGCCAACCGAGGGACGCAGGCAAAGCAGACTCATCAGAGAGCGACGACGAAAACCAGTACCAGTACAATGAAGAGGAAACAAGCGACCAAGATGAAGCAGACGAGATGGTTTGCGGTCTTCAAGGAAGGCAACCCAACTACGACGCTGAATTCCCACCGATGACAAAAGGGAAGGGGAAAAGACGACGTAGCGAAGAGGTTAGCCCCAAAAATGCAACCAAACAAGTCAAGACAATGGGTGGCGTTCCAACCCAAAACCGTTACGCCCTCCTGGGATCTGACACTGAGCAGACCAACACCAGACAAATGGAACAAAACTGTGAGGAGGTACACCCACCACCAAAGGTGAGGATACCCCCAGTGGTAATACCCACACCAAAGAACTACACACAAATGAACGAAATCTTACAAAGGAAGATGAATGGAAAACTAGTAATCAGGAACGCGGGCAACACCGCCAGATACCATACTGAGAACAAAGGAGACCACAAACTACTAACTGACTACTTCAAGGAGAAAAACATTCAACATTTCAGCCACCAAATCCCTGATGAGAGGTCACTGCAAGTAGTAATTAAAGGCCTGCCAATAACAGTGACGGAGGAAGAAATTAAAACAGAACTGACAACAAAAGGATATGAGGTAGTAAATGTCCACCAATTCAAGAAAAGAGATGCAGCAACAAGGGAACTCATCCCAATGGCCACATACTCAGTGACACTAAAACCAAATACAAATGCTGAAAAAATTTACAATGAGGTATCGCTACTTTATACTATTATCCAAGTGGAGCGATACAAACATAAGAACGGACCACCACAGTGTGTAAAGTGCCTAAGGCTTGGTCACACAAAAAACTTCTGCCACCTAGCCAGTCGTTGCGTCAAGTGCGCAGGGTTGCACGACAGCAAAGAGTGCAAACTACCCGCGACAGACAAAGCAAAATGCGCAAACTGTGAAGGCGAGCATCCCGCATCTTACCGCGGATGCCCAACCTTTCAAGCAGCACTAAAACCCCCAAGACAACCCGGGGAAAGGGACAAAAGGAAACCTACCAAGGAAAACGAGGAACAACAAAATTCTCGCAAACAACAAAAACGCATGAAATACCAAAAGGCAACAAGCAATACGAAGACAGGCAGCACCAGAGAGACAGCCAACAAGACAAAGGAAACCAAGAATACAACGGAGGCAAAAAACCAGAGGGAGCCCTTGCAGAGCAAACCTCCAACAAACCATACCACCATTAACAAGAAGTCAAAGGAGTCATATGCCGACAAAACCACAACCAAAAATGTAAAGGAAGACAACACTGGGAAACCAGAACAGGCAACGGACACTCAGAGAAGAAAGCACAAGAGTCACTGCAAGCACTCCAACAAAAACCGTGAAGTCACAAGCCTACTAACTGGAAAATCCTTCCTGAGCAAAATGCTAAAAACAATAGGAAAAATAAACAAGGCCAAAGACGACAATGAAAAACTCTTTGCCCTAATTAAAGGAGTAATGTCATTACTTAAATAATGGCAAGACCACAAGGAAACCACAAGGACCTAAAGATTGCAATGTGGAACGCCAACAGCATCAGAAACAAAAAACTAGAAATCCAGGATTTCATCCGACGGCACGATCTGGAAATAGTCCTAATATCTGAAACGTTCTTAAACCCAGCGGACAAATTCCAAATAACGGGCCACAAAATATACCGAAACGACAGGCAGGGCCAACAGGGTGGAGGAACGGCGATAATTATAAGCAAGAAATTAACGCATGAACCCGTCCAGACACCCCAGCTAAGAGACATGGAGGCCACTGCAGTCAAAATCAACTCTGTCGAAGGCCACATTGTCTTGGTGTCGGCTTACCTAGCACCCAACAGAGTCCTCTATGAGAAGGACCTCGACGCATTGCAAGCAATAGGTAGAAGGGTGATTATTGGAGGAGATCTAAACTCCAAAAACCAAGCCTGGAACTCAAGGGTAAACAACACAAAAGGAGACCTGCTCTTGACGCTAGAAGAGAGGCGAAACATTCAGGTGCTTGGCCCAAAATCAGCCACATACATCCCGCACAACAGACGACACCGACCAGATATCCTCGACATGGCCATCGCAAAGGACATCACTCGCCGAATAAAACTTACAACAGTCAACGACCTGTCATCCGATCACCAACCAGTACTGCTTCAAATCAAGAACTGGGTCCTACCCCACACAACCGAGAGAAAATCCAAAGAAGTGGACTGGGACCAGTTCAGGAGAATAGTGCACAGCCAAACAAGAACTACCTTTAACTTGGGGACAAAAGAAAACATCGAGGAAGCCATAAATCATCTAAACACCGTGGTAGCGGAAGCAGACAAGAGAGCGTCAACCACGACAATCCACCCAGCATACACCGACGACCTGCCACCAGATATCGAAAATACTCGACAGCTAAAAAACACTGCCCGGAAGCTATGGCAGCGATTCCGGGACCCCCAAGATAAGAGGAGATATAAACAGCTAACAGCAGAACTGAGAGGTCGCATGACAGAATACAGGGCAGAGAAATGGGAGACCAGGATGACAACCCTCACCCTGAACAACAGGGACGCATGGCAGCTAGTACGCGCCATCAAGGAGCCCAAGGAGCCGAACATCGCAATAACCGGACCAGCAGGGCCTTGTTTCCTGCCAGTGGCCAAGGCAGAGGTGCTGGCGGAATACTTCGCCAGTCAACACAGAGAAGTAGAGTACGATCTGACCGAAGCAGAAGCACGCACGGCAGACGACATTACAAATACCGCACGCAACATCATGACCGAACAACCAGAGGATGAGCCCGAGCTAACCACACCAGGGGAAATCCGGAGGATAATAAAGAAGTTGGCTAGTAACAAAGCCCCAGGAGCTGACAAGATTTCCAAACTTCACCTCAAGAAACTGCCAACCAAAGGAATTGTGCTGCTAACAAGAATAATCAACGCATGCCTAATTCAAAGGCACTTCCCAGATTCATGGAAAATTGCCAAGGTGACGGCCATCCCAAAACGAGGGAAAGATAAACGATTGCCATCTAACTATAGGCCTATAAGCCTACTCCCCTCCGCATCCAAGGTGCTGGAACGAGTTCTGCTCAAGCGGATTAACGACACATTGAAAGCGGAAAAAACAATTAGAAAAGAACAGTTTGGCTTCCAGAGCAGGGTAGGAAGCACAAGCCAGCTCCTCCGATTGACTGAAGACGTGTCACGGGGATTTAATTACAAGTAAGTCGACGGCGGCTGTGTTCTTGGACATCGAGAAGGCCTATGACAAGGTGTGGCATGCCAACCTAATCACTAAGCTAAGAACACAGACGTCCATATGACATTGCTACGTTCAGTTGATCGGAAGCTACCTGGAAAACAGAAGGTTCTTCGTGTCAGTGGAAGGGCAAAACTCCTCAACCTACGCGATACCTGCCGGAATACCTCAAGGGTCTGTTCTGGCCCCAATACTATTCTCTATAGCAGTAAACGACATACCGACACCACCGCATGTCAACATCGCTCAGTTTGCGGACGATACAACGGTCTACGCGTCGGGCAGGAGATACGAGTTGAACATCAACCACCTGCAACATGGCCTGGACCAACTAGAGAAATGGTGTCGCATAAATAAGGTCAAGATCAACCCTACAAAATGTGCGGCCGTCTACTTCACCCGGAAGAGACCAATCATCGACAAAAAACTAATAATCATGGGCCAAGAAGTCGAATGGTCCCCTGACACCAAGTACCTTGGTGTGACGATAGATAAAAAACTACTGTTCAGGAAACACATCCTAGACCGAAGAAGACAGGGCACCGCGATACTGAACAACCTGTTCCCTATCCTCTACAGTCGACAATTAGCCGTCAAAACCAAAATCCGCATCTATAAATCAGTCATCCTCCCCTACATCCTCTATGGATGCCAGGTGTGGGGAACTGCATCCAAAACAAATATTGACCAACTTCAGAGACTCCAAAACCGATGCCTGCGGGTCATTCTGCGTGCATCAAGGTATACACCAACAGACGCCCTACACGACCAAGCCGGCGTAAACCGGATCTACGTTGAAATCCACAGGCAAACCGAAAAGTTCTACCAGCGTATAGAACAAAACAGAGAAAATGATGAAAGGCTCCATACCCTTGGCACAACCAATCCAAGGCACTGGTTCAAATACAAAGTACCACTAAGCATCTTATATCAGCCTGAATAGAACTGATATGACTGTAAGAAAACTGTAGGGGTTTTTCACATAAGGTCGTCTCTGACGAACCGTAGTCATGTTTTCGCCTCAATGAGTAATAAAAAGTGTCCCCAAACTAACCTATCCTATACAAAGAGACACATTAAGTAGTGTTGCCCCGGCAACGGAACTTTTTCACAAACAAGCCGTTGAGGCACAGACACACACAAAAAAAAAAAAAAAAAAAAAAAAAAAGAGCGGTTAAGCAACGGTGAGCGTCCGCCCTCCGCCATTCACTGCCATTATTTTCTTGGCAGTCTACTTTGGAGTTCTTGTCTCTCGACATTTTCTCCTTATTCATTGGATGGTGCATTACGTCACTTTGGGTGTGTCGTATTGGTTGGCGTTATGTGATTAGCTTTTTATTTTGTCTTTTTAATGTTGCCTGAGCAATGCTAACGGTCTTCTGTGCCGGCCGGTGGGAACTTCATATCGACCGAGCACGCTGACCAGTGGGTTGTTACTCGTCTCAGCTTTCCGATAAAACGCCGTAGCGAGTGCTCGGAAGCGGTCTTTAATGGGTGGTACGCCTGCCGCCGCGTGCAGCGCCGCAGTCGGGAAGCGCGATGGCAGGTGTAGGGCGCGCTTCAGCGCCCTGTTCTGGATGACTTGAAGCCGGTTGACGTGTTTGTCCGCCGCGTAGCCCCACACTGGGCAGGCGTACTCAAGAAGTGGCCTGACCAGTGTGAGGTAGATCTTCACGCCCAGTGCAGGTGGAAGCGCACTGGTCCTGTTCAGCAGGGGGTAAAGATCATGCAGTCTTCCGCTGGCCCTCCTGCGTACTTCATTTATGTGTGATTGCCACGTGAAGCTTGGAGTCGAGTGTGACTCCAAGGTATTTTAACGTTGTCTTCCATGGAATGTCTACTCCGTGGAGTTTCAGTACTGGATCCGCGTGGTTCCTGTTCCTCGGACCGTATTTCCTAGTGATGACAATCGCCTGGGTCTTCGCGGCGTTTACTTCTATACGCCATCTGCGTGCCCAGGCCTCCGTCTGCTGGAGTATATCTTGTAGCCTTCTGGTGGCGATGGCTCTGCTACGGCTGCTGGTGACATAAGCTGTGTCATCAGCGTAGGTAGCCGTCTGCACTCGGACCGCCGTGGGAACGTCGGCCGTGTAGAGGGAGTAGAGTGTTGGACCCAGTACGGACCCCTGAGGGACTCCTGCCATGATGCGCCTTCGCGTTGAAGTTTTCCCGTCGACTCTTACATGAAAAGTTCTTCCAAGCAGGTACGAACGGATCATCTTCACTAAGGGCCCCGGGAAGCCTTGTTGGTACAGTTTAAGTAGGAGCCCTGTGTGCCACACCGAATCGAATGCTCTTGCGATGTCGAGCGACACGAGGGCACAGTATTCCTTGTGCAGGAAAGCTCGTGTCGCGGACTCCACGATGCGTAGCACCTGTTGTGACGTGGAGTGGCCACGCCGGAAGCCGAACTGATGCGCGGGTAGGATGTTATTCGCCTCGATGTAGGAGTTAATCCTTTTCAGGAGCAGCCGCTCGAAGATCTTACTGACGGACGGCAAGAGGCTGATCGGCCGATAGTGCTGAGGAAAGATGGGATCTTTCCCGCTCTTGTGTACCGCCACGACTTCGGCGTGTTTCCACCGACGTGGGTACCTCTTCGTAAGCAGGATTCTGTTAAATAGGTTCGCTAGGTACACCGAGGCCTCAGGCGGCAGGTTCCTCAAGCACCGATTTGGAATCCCATCGTGGCCGGGTGCTTTGTCCAGCTGCAGCTTCGCCAAGCAACTAGCCACCTCCGCTGGGGAGATCGGTTCTATTTGCTCTTCACCATCATCAGCGTCGAGATATACTCGTAGACGGCGTCGAGCAGCGCGCAGTTCCCGGTCATTTACGTTTACATCAGATGGGCGGAAGTTTCTTTCGAAGCTGTCAGCCAGGGCATTGGCCTTGGCCGCTGGCTTGTAGACGAGCCCATTCACGCCGTGCAGAGGTGGGATGCGCTGTTTTCTCTTAGTGAATTTGCGGGTCTGCTCCCACATGGTTCCATCATCAGGCTTGAGCGACGATACGCGGGCATCCCACTCCCGGTTCCGGTGCTCGACCAGTGCCGCTTTCAGTTCCTTCTGTAGCCTGTTAAGGAGTCTCTTGGTCACCGGATTTCTGGTAATTTTCCACTCCTTGCTGACACGGTTCTTGTGCCGGATAGCCGCGATTAAGTGTGGTGGAAGCTGTTGCGTAGCAATTGGTCTTCGGTTGCGCAGAGGTGTGGATGCTGACGTGGCGTCCTTGACTATTTCTTCGAAGGCGCGCAGTGCCGCATCCACGTCTTCGACTCGCTGGTTGGCTAGAGCGGTAGAGACGAGTTGTCGGTAGCTTGCCCAGTCAGTGTTGCGGAAATCTGGGTGAATCTCTTCTGTTTCCTGCCACGGTCCAACATCCACTGCAACTATCACCGGCGAATGGTCAGACGACATCCGGTTGATAGTGGTCGCGTCGATGAATCCAGTGAGGCCTTTGGTCACCGCTATGTCTATGACATCCGGCCGATAACCGCTGGCTGGGAAGTGTGTAGGCTCTTCTGGGCCCCACACACACATGTTGTGTCTGAGGGCTAGGCGTCTCAGTAAGTTGCCAGCTGGATTCTTGATTCGACTGTTCCAATCGGGGTGTTTCGCATTGAAGTCACCACCGATCAGAACCTTGCCCCTGATTGTCGCCAGCGCGGTGAGATCGGCTTCCACCATCTGCCTGGTGGGGGGCCGGTAGACTGCCACGACCGTAAGTTTACCGGTAACAGTGGTAACCTCTACTCCGACGGCTTCTATTTGCTGCATTGGCGGTAGAATCACTTGGCAGTGCGGTATCCTCCGTTTGATGAAGACCGCAACTCCTCCCCCGGCGGTGAGGCGGTCTCGTCTGTAGCAGCAGTAGTTAGCTGCTGAAACACGGAGTCCCGGCTTGAGGTGGGATTCGCTGATGAGGCAGACATCTATATCCTGCTCCCTCAGAAATTGCCGGAACTCAATCATCTGTGAATACATGCCATTGGCGTTCCATATGCAGAATTTGAGATTCCGTATGTGGGGTCCTCTATCCATTGTGGTTGTGACATTTGCATATGGGAGAGGCCGTAGCCGACGTCGCTGAGGCATGCATGCTGCTTGTCATGGTGTCCATTTTCTGAATTAGAGTGACCATCAAATTCATTACGGTATTCATCATGGTGATGAGTTGCTCCATGGTGTCTGCAGGTGCTTGTGCGGCCCGCTGCATCCTTCGCTGGATAGGATTTGGTCTGGCTGCAGGTTGCCTAGGTTCTTGTATAGCAGTCTCTGTTGGTTCTTGCAACCCCCCTGGGCTGTCAGGAGGATTTCCATTTGGTGGGACGCCCGAAGTAGCTGCAGCAAACGTACGGTTGTCTCTGCGGTTGTTGTTTATCTTCTTGGCAGGTTGCCTCTTGCCCGTTGCTGCTGGCCCAGGTGTAGCTGCCAGCTGCCGCCCCTGGTCTGCTGACTGTTCTTTCTTCTTTTCAAGGTTCTCTCTTGTGGTGTTCGTCCCTCGAAGTCGATCGCGTGCCCTCTTATAAGCGCTGCAGCCCTTATAGCTGGCAACGTGGTTGCCGCCACAGTTGTGGCATTTGGCGGTGTCCTTTGTCTTCGCTGCAGTGCAGTTGTTGGAGTCGTGCGGGCCGGCGCATTTAACGCAGACCGACTTCATCCTGCAATGCCGGGCCACGTGTCCAAACAGCTGGCAGTTGTAGCATTGGGGAGGCCCGGCTGAGGAGCGTAACTTCTCTGTGGTAACCTTCAGGTGACATATGCTTTCCACCTGGAAGATTCCACGGTTCTCCACAGTATCTGGTACTACTGCCAGAAAAAGCGGCATTTCAACGTTCGTTCCTGGGCGTCTTAGTTGGGCAACAGCTTGGATGTCGTAGCCCATGGTGATCAGTTCCTCTTTGAGATCGGCGACTGGAAAAGAACGTGGTATTCCCCTGAACACCACCTTAAGTCGCTTAACTTCGCCAGTAGGGAAGGTAAAATACGGAGTCTGCATTTGGTCCAGTTGCTTCGTCACGGCGGAGTAGTCTTCCACGGTGGTAAACGTAAATTTAATTTTATCTCCGCCCGCTGTTTTGGCAGAGAATGGGTCTTTGGTAATCTTCTTCACCCATTCATGGAGCTTCTTATAACTCTCTTGGAATTCCACCACGATGGGCGGAATGTGTGGACTTCTGTTTCTGGGAGGCTCTTCTTCTTGTAGCGGTGCGAACTGGTTGGAGGTTTCCATCCGCTCGGGCTCAGTCGACGGCAGCGGCTTGCTCGTGCGGCGAGCCAACACGAACCCCTCGCTGTCGGGTAAATCTTCTGCTGTGCTGCTTCCAGGCGTTGCAGTCTGGCAGCTGTTAGCGGCTATTTCTTCTTCGGTGGTCTTCCTGTAATTTATCTTCACAGCACCTCCGGGCCGAGCCGAGGTACTTGGCTCGGGGAAGCTGAAAGCCCCCTTGAGAGTCTTCTTTGCAGCTTTCTTGCCTTTGCTAGGCGCCGAGAGCTGTGACACCGGCACGCTGATTTTATAGTTGACACCTCTCACATCATTCTTAGAAATCTTCGTCTTGCCGGAAGAAGGCGGAGAGGTTCTCCTCTTTGTAGCACGGTTGTCTACAGGACCGTGGGCTATCCCAGTCGTCAGCTGCGAGTAATAAGCGTTCCGATCAGAATCCATTTCCAAGTCCATTGTGGTTTGCTGGGTCGTCATAGGCGGTGGCTGTATTGATCCATTTGAAGCCCCACTCAAGTCCGTTTCCGTATGCTCAGTCGTCGACATTGCCGCGGTTGCCGCCGGCAAAGCCGAGTGCACTGGGGCACTCGGCCCGCCTGGCGCGGCAGCGCAGCTAGCACTTTCCTCATCGCTCGTCATAACAGCACGGCGGCAGACTCGGAACTGGTCTACAACGGTGAGCGTGGTCAGCGCTTGGATGGGTGACCGTTTTGGCTCCATACGCAGTCCGCAACGCTGATACCCTCACGTCCAGCGCGCTGATTGGGCGTCCTGGCAACCCTCCATACACGACATTCGAATTTCGGCGGCAGCGAAGAAAGTGTCAGAGAAGTCAGTCTGTTTGTGATTTCCTAGTAGTAACATCTATATAGACCTGATGAAGACAACCGAGCAGGTTGTCGAAACGTTGTCGTTTTATGACTCCATCCGGCTGGACTCCCGTGAAACTTTCATTGAATGTTCTTTTATTCTCAAAACGTTAAAATAAACTTTACATAAAATCTTAAATGGTATAATTATTTTATACTTATTTTAAAATGATTGTTTTACGTTAGTTCAATCTGCTGAAGAGGCCATTGTGCATTTTAAACATGTAGTAAAAAAATGATGATGATAATTTAAAAAGAAGTTTTTTTAACGTTTTAAGAAAAAAAGCCTTAATTTGTAGAAATGTCATGAAATAACCTGAAAAAAGTCACGTGCTCAAAAAAAAATAATATCTCGCAAATGGTGAGATTTTTACTAAAATAAAATTTTGTCGTAGGACATGATGTGACCTATCTGCGGTTACAGGATTATCCTTTATTCCTGGACAGCCCACACACACATGTTAATCCCTTAGTTTTAATGGTGTAACATCTTCGTAAATTACACATCGGAGGAGAAATCGCCGTTTGAATACCTCCAGGTGGAGCGCAGTGTTGCGGGAGTCTCGCCAGGCAAGTCACCACGTATCGATCTATCGCACTCGCTGTCTACGACCGAGCCCCCCCCCCCACTCCCCGCCCCCACACTTTTCTGGCGTCGAGCGAGTCCTCGGATACTGTAAAATTGTAAACAATGGCAACAACTTCGTCGAATTTAAATTACATACCTCAGGTATAAATATATGGAAACCAAAAGTATCCCGTGAAAAAAAGGAAATAGTGATCACTAGACAACAGCAAAAAAAATATTGTTCCTGATTTAAATTCATGAAAATAACATCATACAGGGGCGGATCCAGGATTTTGTTTTGGGGGGGGGGCCTTGATCGGACTTTGATTTGGGAGGAGCTTCAGAGGGGCAAAAAAAGAAAATAAAAGGTCTCCAAAATTGCAATAACAGAGGTGGACCTAGATACTTTTGGAGGTGGGGGAGCTTGAGCCTCCTAGCCCCCCTCCCCCTGGATCCGCCCCTGACATCATATAGATATATATATACACTCCTGGAAATTGAAATAAGAACACCGTGAATTCATTGTCCCAGGAATGGGAAACTTTATATACACATTCCTGGGGTCAGATACAACACATGATCACACAGACAGAACCATAGGCACATAGACACAGGCAACAGAGCATGCACAATGTTGGCACTAGTACCGTGTATATCCTCCTTTCGCAGCATTGCAGGCTGCAATGCTCCCATGGAGACGATCGTAGAGGTGCTGGATGTAGTCCTGTGGAACGGCATGCCAAGCCATTTCCACCTGGCGCCTCAGCTGGACCAGAGTTCGTGCTGGACGTGCAGACCGCGTGAGACGACGTTTCATCCAGTCCCAAACATGCTCAATGGGGGACAGATCCGGAGATCTCGCTGGCCAGGGTAGTTGACTTACACATTCTAGAGCACGTTGGGTGGCACGGGATACATGTGGACGTGCATTGTCCTGTTGGAACAGCATGTTCCCTTGCCGGTCTACGAATGGTAGAACGATGGGTTCGATGACGGTTTGAATGTACCGTGCACTGTTCAGTGTCCCCTCGACGATCACCACAGGTGTACGGCCAGTGTAGGAGATCGCTCCCCACACCATGATGCCGGGTGTTGGCCCTGTGTGCCTCGGTCGTATGCAGTCCTGATTGTGGCGCTCACCTGCACGGCGCCAAACACGCATACGACCATCATTGGCACCAAGGCAGAAGCGACTCTCATCACTAAAGACGACACGTCTCCATTCGTCCCTCCATACACGCCTGTCGCGACACCACTGGAGGCAGGTTGCGCGATGTTGGGGCGTGAGCGGAAGACGACCTAACGGTGCGCGGAACCGTAGCCCAGCTTCATGGAGACGGTTGCGAATGGTCCTCTCTGATACCACAGGAGCAACAGTGTCCCTAATTTGCCGGGAAGTGGCGGTGCGGTCCCCTACGGCACTGCGTAAGATGCGACGATCTTGGCGTGCGTCCGTGCGTCGCTGCTGTCCGGACCCAGGTCGACGGGCAGGTGCACCTTCCGCCGACTACTGGCGACAACATCGATGTACTGTGGAGACCTCGCTCCCCACATGTTGAGCAATTCGTCGGTACGTCCACCCGGCCTCCCGCATGCCCACTATACGCCCTCGCTCAAAGCCCGTCAACTGCACATACGGTTGACGTACACGCTGTTGCGGAATGCTACCAGTGTTAAAGACTGAGATGGAGCTCCGTATGCCACGGCAAACTGGCTGACACTGACTGCGGCGGTGCCCAACCGCTGTGCAGCTAGCGCCCTTCGACGGCCAACACTGCTGTTCCTGGTGTGTCCGCTGTGCCGTGCGTTTGATCATTGCTTGTACAGCCCTCTCGTAGTGTCCGGAGCAAGTATGGTGGGTCTTACACACCGGCGTCAATGTGTTCTTATTTCAGTTTCCAGGAGTATATGTATAGTGTGTTACAAAAAGGTACGGCCAAACTTTCAGGAAACATTCCTCACACACGAACAAAGAAAATATGTTATGTGGACATGTGTCCGGAAACGCTTACTTTCCATGTTAGAGCTCATATTGTGGACGGCTGTGATACAATACGCCATTCTCCAGGGCTGCATCAGCGCATCAGGGATTCCATGCGACGGAGGGTGGATGCATGTATCCTCGCTAACGGAGGACATTTTGTACATTTCCTGTAACAAAGTGTTTGAAGTCACGCTGGTACGTTCTGTTGCTGTGTGTTTCCATTCCATGTTTAATGTGAAGTAATAAAATGAGCTCTAACTTTGAAAGTAAGCGTTTTCGGACACATGTCCACATAACATTTTTTCTTTGTTTGTGTGTGAGGAATGTTTCCTGAAAGTTTGTCAGTACCTTTTTGTAACACCCTGTATATATATATATATATATATATATATATATATATATATATATATATATATATATATATATATATAGGGTATTACTTCTCTTCAAATCACATTAAACATGGAATGGAAACACACAGCAACAGAACATACCAGCGTGACTTCAAACACTTTGTTACAGGAAATGTTCAAAATGTCCTCCGTTAGCGAGGATACATGCATCCACCCTCCGTCGCATGGAATCCCTGATGCGCTGATGCAGCCCTGGAGAATGGCGTATTGTATCACAGCCGTCCACAGTACGGGCAGGAAGAGTCTCTACATTTGGCACCGGGGTTGCGTAGACAAGGGCTTTCAAATGCCCCCATAAATGGAAGTCAAGAGGGTTGAGGTCAGGAGAGCGTGGGGGCCATGGAATTGGTCCGTACAGTACAGTACATACTAACGAAACTAAAATGAGCTCTAACATGGAAAGTAAGCGTTTCCGGACACATATCCACATAACATATTTTCTTTGTTTGTGTGTGAGGAATGTTTCCTGAACGTTTGGCCGTACCTTTTTGTAACACCCTGTATATATACGTATATGTGTATGGACATTTATGCCCGGTATTTGAATTTTTACAGTGCTTAAAAATTCCTAAATTGTCGTCAAGACTTATTTTTGCCTATTTTAGGAATTTTTCTTTTGAATATCAACGGAAGTTTTTAACTCAGAAAAGCACAAATATTTTGTTAAGAATTTATTTCCAACAATTGAAGTAAAGGTACATCGGATCATTGTCGCTGCTCGCTAGGTCCCTGTTTGCAATTAGAAGGAGCAGTGAGCTGCGTGTTCTCATAAAGCACCGGCATGATCAAGATACCGATCTTCAAATCATCTTTAATTAGGCAGTGGATTAAATTGTTTCCTAATTTCCCAACGGATAGAAACATTATGTGTTGCGACGTGTGCAAAAAACTGGTCAGTAAACAGTATCAATGTATTGAACAGATTTCACTATTATACTATCCACAGTAATGTAATCGCCTTACATGTAGGTTTATTAAGTTTTTAATAAAAAATAGGACAGGCATCCTTCCGCAGCATCACAAACCTGAAAATAGCTTCTGGGCCTCAGTCAGGAATTTTAATAATAATGCATATCCGGGGTTTTCCTAACGTCTGGTAACCCTGTTAATATGCCTATGTGCGACCTCTAGTGAGAAACTTTTAAAATGTAAAAATAAAAGGGTTTTACGGTTCCTGCCGATTCCCCCAGGATTTAAGGAGGTATACGTTGGCACTGGAAGAATAAGACAGGGTCAGCGCTATGTTTCCTCCACGGCACTCATTGGACAGCATGCTGGGTGTGCCTGGGGAGCGATCCCTCATGTTCAGCTTCGTCTGCGGCCTCAGCGGGGATCGAACCTTGATCATCCACCTGAGCGACACGGCCGCCTGTTCGAAACTTTTAACTTGATATTATTAAAGGGCTGTGCAGTTATATCAAAATAATATAAAACTTAAAAAACCGCACCGACAATGCTAAACTGCTAAACAACCTAAAACGCGAACAGTGGATTTCAAATATATAAATAGTGCAAATTGGATGTTTAAAATAATTGTCTGATTGTGTTTGGTCAATAGTTTAACAATCCACAAATTGTAGTATCTGGAGAAGTTGACACAAATATCCGCATTGTAAATTTAACCATCTGTTTATAAATAATACAATAAAAACAATAAACATATCTAAAAGTATTAATATATAATAAAAATTCATATATACAAACATACGAATTTTTGTATCCCTAAATAAATATCCAGCATCTATCTTCCAAATTTATTTCTATATCGATAGGAAATACCTTACAAATACACATTAACAGTTTTATTGACCTTTAATAACCCCAACCCGCTAAAATTAGTTAAATTAAAATATGTTCTGCCGAATTACGCTTCTCGATGTTACATTATAAATTAAATAATTTTTATTGATGATATTTCATAAACGTAACCACTATTCTGACAGCCTATTTTGACATTTTTAGAACCTATTTTGCATTGGGACGAGTCTATTTAAGGCACCTAAAATAAGATTTTTGGAACCAAAATAATCAGAGGTTTAGCGATCACCCACAAAAAAGGTGCAGCTGTAGTGTAGGGAAGCTAAACATAACAATTAAAAAAGTAGTATTATCTTTACAAGGCACTAGAAAGACGTATAGTGTTTACAGGGCGCTAGAAAGCGAGCAATGAAAATAACAGAAGCCTGTTGAAGCTCCTCCAAGCGAATTCAAGGCAAGGAAAGGAACACAAATAGCAGAATGTACTGTGAAAAAGATAAGTAGAGAGAAGCATCTATCACAATAATTCAACAGTACAGACAACGGGGGTTCGTGAAGCAGCCAAGTAGGTGGGGGACACCGAAGCAAGGAAATTTTCGAATTCCCCTTGACGTCACAGGGAAGGTGTAGGGAGGCTGGGAATATTTTGACGTCCCTAGTTAACCAACCCGCCACCTGATGTCAGCAAATACTGGGAGCGCTACTGTCGATCGCGGAGCACACCCCCGCGGGTGTACCGCTAACCGGCGCTCGGTGGTCCTCAACTCTGACGCGGCGGTGGGTGCTATTCCCGGCGCACCTGAAGGACACTCAGTCTCACACAACGGATTCCATTAGGCGCTATTCCTAGTGTGGGTGAACTCGGCTACTTTCCACAACACAATTTACAGTACGTGACTGAGTATGAATTCTGTGTCAACCTTATTCCCATCCTCATTGTTCATCAGTATCTTGCAGAGTAAACATCGTCACAAAATGGATCGTGCTTCAGGAGACTTACCAGTGCTGACTGCTGCAGACATTGATCAGTATTTGGCAAACGGTAAGTTAATCTTCTGTTATTAATTGTTTTACTGTATCATTATAAACAAGTAAGTCTGATTTTAATTTTTTTTTTTTACAGGTCTTAATGACATCTCGCAACAATTCAGTGATGAATTTATGACTCGCAAGTTTTATTATATTTTAATTTTTGTTGCCGATAAATTTTCTCATTTTGATATTACTAATTATTTTTTCTATTGTAGACTCACGATCGGTAACCATGACCGACCTTGAGGTGCGATTAAATCTTGCAGGCAGTAAGTGATTAATATAATTTCATGCTACAGATAATTCATTTGACCGACGTTATTCATTTTGTTTCAGATGATGATGTGCATTAATTATTTTCCTTGCAAATGCTTAATGCATATGTGACTGACATTATTTATTTTGTCGTAGATACCCCTGATGATGTGAATGGACTCATTATGGGTAGTAATAATGCTGTTGATTTTATCAATAATTACCTAATACTTTAAATAATTTTTTACGTGACTGCTTAGTACATATGTGACTTGACATTATTTATTTAGTTGTAGGTGTGAGTGGATGTGTATTGCCTTAGATCTCCACTCAGGAATTGGTGGATTGTTTTACCTGTAACTAGCTAATACTTTAAATAATTATCATGTGAATATTTAATGCAAACGTGGCTGACATTATTTATTTTGTTGTAGATTCCTCTGATGATGTGTATGGGCACAATGTGGGTAGTAATAATGCTGCTGACTTTACCAGTAAGTAGCTAATACCTTAAATAATTTTATCTCTTTAAATAATTTTCTATGTGTGACCAACGTTATTCATTTTGATTCAGATGATGTGTAACTTAAACACAAGCTGAAGGCTACCCACGATGACAGCCAATCAAAATTTATTAAAGTGTCTGGTATTGTATTCCTTTTATTGATTGCTTAATTATACATATAACTATGAATCTAATTTATTTGTGCCTATTTGCAGATGTTTATATGTCACCACCGGACCTGGAAGCACTGTGGGGTATTCCAACAGTGGACATAACCCAACCCAACACCAGTGTATGGGCTGATCCAATTGATGACGATCTACTAGCCACTTTGTCACGGGTAGAAGCACTCTGGGTGACAGACGAACCATCGTCTCAGTGGCTGCCAAACACACAAGCAATCGTGTCCGGCATTAACGCGGGTGAGGAAAAACGTAAGCCGTATGCAATGCGCTTGAAGCCATCTGTCAGGGCAAGTGCTTTCGGGAATAGGTTACTCCATGTATCAGTTATAAATTCAGAAAATTTTAAAGATCCCGAAAATTATATTAGTGCATGCTTCAAAATTATTAACGACCAGATTTCCGCGATTATTAAAAATCCCTCACTACCAGCTATGAAATGCCAGGTGGGGTTGGATTTTCTTTCCAAATTCAGAAAAACAATGTAACTAATATCAGCCGTATTTTTTTATGCCAAAGATGCGAGATCTTATATTAAGCTCTCACCTGGAAGAATGGTATGATGTCTATGTATGTAAAGATATTTTGAAGAGATATAGTGAATTCCATAATCGGGATAGTGGTAAAACCCTCGATGAAATTAATGCCATCGATATCCATGTAGCTAAAATACGCACGGGATTGAGACTAACGATTGCAATCCCGCAGTGTTTTCAATCCCGCGGGATCCGCGCGGGATTTGCGCCAATCCAGCGGGATCCGTGCGGGATTGGCGCAAACAGTTTTTTAATGCTTGTATTTAAAACATAGTTACTTAAAACATTAATAAATTAAATAATAATTAAATTAATAAATCCATTTTAATGTTAAATAATAAAAATTAATAGTTAACAATATTTTAATTGGCAAAATGATACTAAAACATTTTAGCATGTCTTAAGTACATTTCGAGGTTTTACATTCTTGTTTTTTAATCTAAACCAATTTTAAATAAATATAAAAAATGGAAAATATTCAGTGTTAGGTCATATTATGTGCATTACAATACATCACATGAATTTAAAAACGTGGTTTGCTTAGTAGCCAAGTTACCAGAGTTTTTAAAAAAAATTCTAAATAAACGTTCCATAACACCGAGAGAAAGCATTCCATTTCACAAAGTGAATATACTCTGTAAAGTGTAAACTTAGTTCAGAACAAGAACTCATAACTTTTTTGTCACTGCACAAGCACGAGACTTGGCTTTTTTTTTTTTTTTTTTTTTTTTTTTTTTTTTTTTTTTTTTTTTTTACGAAAATTGTTTTTGTGGGATTCATTATTTTATCTCCTGATTCCTTGATTGATCTTGCAGTTGATTCAATGTTATTATAGGAATCTACTCACCAACACTTAAAACTGTCAATTATTTCAATTTTACACATGTGGCATAACGATGTTTTAAGAATGGAAATTATTACTTTTTAGTAAGAAAGGAGACTTTCTCGTCGAATGATTGCAGTGAAGTTTTCATACGTTGTATCTCCGGATTTCATTGTAAAAACACGAAATTTTACACGTGAGGGAGACGGCGGAGGCAACCCTCGAATTATGATGTTCCTACAACACAATTCGTCGATACACCCGTGAAAACTTCATTATAACTTTTTCTGCCTTTAGTCGAAATAATAACAAGGAGAAGAGGTATTAATCGATAGCCTGAGCGGCACATGTAAACAGGCGGCTTGTGGCAAAGAAACGCAATGAGGCAGCGGCCAAAACAGCAATAAGTCAAAGGATATACAATTACCTTTTGATAGCTGCTAAATAAATAGGTATGCGATTAAAATTACGATAACATTAGTTTCCTATCAACGAATAATCAAATTTTCAGCCGCAAAAAAGGAAATTGTCACAATTACTTTATTTGCAAATACAGAAAATGGGAATAATGAAACCGTGAATAAAAAGCTGCAACTGTGTAGTTCAGATAACGTTTGCGACACATAAATAACAATTGTATAGTTAGAAAATCGTACTTAATACGCAACATAATTCAAACTACAGAAATGTGTACTCGAAAATGAATACATAAAAGTGTATCTATCCATTTACTTACGAATGACGAAGGTTGACAAAAACAAAGTTTGTTCACACGCGCCAAATGTCAACTGCAAGGGTAGGACAGTGCAAAACATCCGATAGAGACGGAGTGGGGCAGCGAGTCACGCAGACTGACATACGTTTCTGACGGATTTTGCGGATTGCGGATCCGCTTAATTTTTTGTGGGATCCGCCAGATTGTCTAATGATGCGGGATCATAATTTTCTGGATTGCAATCCCTAATTGAGACTCTACATTGGGGTACATGTCTGTACCAGAGAGTGAATGAGTTAGTAAAATAAATGTGAATGAATAATAAATATAGCGTTTATCTCGTGTATATAATTTACCGTGGATTGGAAGTGGTGGGATGTGTTTTGAATATATTGTAAATAATTGATCTGTGGTCATGTTTTGTCGATTTGTATATAGTTGATAGTCATTTGTCTGATGTCAAACATGATTTGTAAATAGTTGATGTTGGTGCACAATCATCTGGTTGATGTAAAATTGTATATAGTTGATGGACATCTGTCTGATGTCGATTTGTATAGCTGATGGTGATTTGCTGATGTGTGGTCATCTGATGTAAATGTTTTATGTTTGACTTCTGATAAATTGCTATGGGGTTTTGCCAGTGCACTGTAACCTAGTATTAGGTATCAAATATCAGTGCCAATCAAATTTATAAGCAATGCACTAATTTATGTAACAAGAATATTAATGTTTATGAATAGGGAAAAAATACTATTATATCTTTATGAATGTGTGAAATAAAACTAAACAAATACTATACTGTTTTTTATTGATCAAAAGATATTTAAATACATTTTTAACATTTATCTATGTGTTATGCGATTTATCAAAGCCTAACCACTTCAATAATGCCATATTCTTCCTTTTCCTTAAAACTCGTTCAACAAGATATGTACTTGGATGTTTTGTTAATTGTAATTCTTGTTGGTAAATGCTCCTGCAATATCTTTACCCTTATAATCTTTAAGTAAATAAGTTCCAGGATTTGAAAATTTAACTTTTCTAATGGTAAACACTTCAGTTGACCAGTTTGGTAGGTAACCTTTCTCAAACTTTCCTTTAAATCTACTGATCCTGACATGGTCACCAATTTTGAATTTTGCTGGTTTGGTAGTCTTAACACGGAAGTACACTGCTGGAAGTAGAGAGTTGTCCCTTACATCACAGGATTTCATTTTGCTGATGCTATGCCACTTGCTGTTATAATTTGACATTAACTGAGGAATAAGTTCAATCCACCGATGTGAACCACGCCTGCCGAACTCTTGCCACATTGCATTCTTAATAGTTCTGTTTAGCCGTTCAACGATTGATGCTTTACGATGGGTATATGTTGAGAAGTGATTAATGACATATCTAGTCAAAAGTTTCTTGAACTTTGAATTGTAAAACTCTCTTCCGTTGTCAGTCTGTAAGTTTTTAGGAACACGACCTCTACTTAAGATTCTCGTCATGGCAACAGCAACCACACATACAAACTTTGAATAAATATCAGTCACAATCAGTATATTCTTTTAGCCACTATTTTTTACGAGAGTATAGGATCATATCCACTATACCAGTTTGCCACAGATCATCGAGTCCTTTGATGACTACGTGACGTCTTGGGAAATTTCCTCTTGCCTTTGTATGTAGTTCTGCCACAACTTGATCCTTGTTACAATATAATGCCTCTTTCATGAAGTTCTTCAACCATTGATAAAATTTCGTTGGACTGTGCCGTATGTCCTGCAGATATCGATGAGGTAAGTAACTTCAATCTTTCAACAAATTCATTGGGATCGTCCCAGTACACATATTCCTGCATAGGAAGAGGACCAGAACCAGACTGATTTACAATTTTAGAGATTATGGTTTTATACTTAATATTCCCATGTGACTTCAAAACTTTGCCTGATGGACTAAAATTTACCCGGTGGGCACTCCTGTTGTTTAATATTTCAGAATAGCTTTTCAAGTCCTTGGCAGTATACTGTTTTGGGGTTTTCGAAATCAACAATTCCATTAGCTCTCTTGTTCTTTCATATTCATTACCATCGATTAAAATAACATTTTCATCAATAGTCACAGGTTTGTTCCCAATCATTAGTGAACCATTTTTCTTTCGGACAGCATACACTGAATCATAATCTCGCTCACTTCGAGAAATCTTTGATCAAGAGAGGAGACTGCTGCTGCATTAGCCGCTGAGGTAAGAAAACTCTTTCCATAGGGTCTGTCACAGATGTTAATGAATCTTTAAACAAAATTCTCGGAGTAAATCAGACCTGCCTTCAGTTTGAGTAACTTTCTTCGAATTGCATTGTGAGCCTTTACAATGGCACGTTTAGTTGTTGTTTGATCCATGTTTTCACATCAAATGGGTTTCAATTTTAATATTTTATATCTCATTATTAATATCGCTTGAAATGGGTTGTAGTGTTCAACATTTACAGTTGTTGGGAAAAACTAAGTTTATCACCTCCCTTCACCAAGAGTAACCTGGCATCTTTAATACAATTCAGTCTCACATCAATCCTACCTGGTTTGACTATTGAGTCGATTACACCATTGACAGGGATTTCATAATGGTTTTGACCTGTCTCTAGTATGTATGCGTGATCTTCAAGCATATCAGTCACTGCAATACTTATAACCATTGTCACTTCTTCCGTTTCCAATACTTTGATAAATATATCATCATATCGTTTGGTAGCGTCATTGTCTTCTTTGGTGGGATTGGCCACACGTTTGACTACTATATGCTGGCAATCAGAATTACCCTCCTTCTTAAGAAGTATGTTCTGTGGTGGGTGAGCCGTGCTTGGCTCGCATTATTTATTTTCCCCACCCGCGATCGTCTTCTGATGCTGAGACCGCGTGCTAGTTGCGCCCGCGAGAGAGCGCTGTGGCCCTGTGGTGCCCTCTACCTGCTGAATGGGTTGATATAATCGGGGACACGAGACCGGAAAAGGGAGTCGGTCGGCAGCGGCGGATTGGTTTGGTGGGCCTAATACTTCCTCAAAGGACGGTGACGTTAGAGGCCCGCTGGTATAGCGAGCTCTTGGAATTCGCCCAGGCAGCCTGGAAGTACTACTTGAGGTGGATTTGTGATTCCACCGAGACCGTTCCTCGCTCGCATTAACCGAAGGAATTCCTCTGCTGCGCCCCATGCTCGTGAGCGGTTTTGGTCGGCGGTGGTGGTGACTTCGAGGTTATATATTGTCCTTTCTAGCCCTATTGGGTATTTGAGATAGAATACCTGATAACTCCAACTACAAAGTGCGTCGCTTACTGCATTCTTGTTAATTGTGTTACGGTAATGGACAAATTTCCCCGATATGTGGTGCTAATAGTTCCCGCCACCTTATCAGTGGATGTGGATGGTAATGACTTATGCGCCGGTGTGCACACATTATAGTGTGTCAGAACCTTTGGTAAGAACTCGATTCTTAAGGTTAAACTGAAGGACACTGAGGTAAACTGATTCCTCTTCGTTTGAAATAATTGGTGTATTTTACCTCCTTTGTTCAAATTGTCTTTGATACTAGTTGTAGATTTGTACATGATGGTAAATTGGTGAGAGCCTGCCCTGTATATTACGTTTCCAAGCGCGTAAGCTTTTTCTGTTCGGATGTTTAATACAAGCGGAGATATTGTGATTAGGGATATTCTCATGGCTTAACCTGCTTCTTATCGAAGTTTCTTATGTATTATATTGTATTATATTATTTGTGATTACAGGATTCATTAAGATCATAATTTGCATTGTATTATATTATTTGTGGTATTTTCTATAAGTTCAATCGTTGTCCATGATTCTTGCAATAAAATGTTTGAACAAGGCTTGCTCTTTATAACCATGATCCCACATGCTTCCCACTCAGTCCTTAGTGGCTACCACACACATCAGTGGGTACACAAACACTCTCTTATTCTGAGTCACTGAAGTTCTCCCAAACTCGTCCAGGCTTGTAATGATACCTGTACATAGGGTATTCGCCTATTTATTAAAAAAATGAATCAAATCTTCCATGGTACATATCGCAGTCTTTGTCAATAACCAAAAATCAGTGTTTACGCTCATCCAACAGTACCCACATAGGTTCTTAAACCCCTTGAACGTCATATAGGTGTTGACGTGATCGTTAAAAATGTGTTTTAGATTCATATCGTCCTGTTTATACAGCACTATCAAGTTAGCATCGCCTCTAAACAACTGTTTCGGTATTCGGCTATATGTCTGACACAAGTAAAAACAATCCACTGATCTGTGCCTGACCATGCAAAAGTAATCACGTATATTATTCTGCTTCTCACACGAAACATCGACAAACACAATCACAGAATTAGGTAGAATTTTACTTGGAGTAGGTACACTTTCATTATCAGTAAATGTCAAATACTGAATTTCTTTAATGGGTTCTAATATTTTCCCTAGTAATAGATATCTCTGCTAATACGACTTGGAAAACCCGTATGCATTTACAAATCTAATTCCATTTGGGTTGTTCAATCAGGGACAGCACAAGATTGATTATCCGACAATTTGATGGACCACAAACTATTGCCCTCACTGTTTCAGGGAAAAGAGGTCCGTTCTTCCGCCTAGAATTGTTGCCGGCAGTAACGACATTACTCACGGGCAATGTGTCTCTCTGTTTGACGAGCTTCATGTTGACAAGGATTGATGGTTGCTGTGGCTATATATAACCGCGTGAACGTGTAAAGTATGTCAGTCGGTAACAATGCCTCCTACGAGGAAGAAGAAGAAAGGTCGTGGTTTTTTAAACAAGCTCATCGACAAGATGCCTTTTGAGGCGCATATACCTACACACCAGTTTCTTGGCCCCAGTACTAAACTGGAAAAACTGTTGGCTCTTGGTCAGAAGGGTATCAACCCACTAGATGCATCCTGCAGGGAACACGACATTGCTCATGAACAGTGGACAGATAGAGCTGAAGCAGATCGTACACTCGCAGAGAAGGTAGCAGAAAGAATTAAGGCTATGGTTGAAAAGTTTGGTGAACGTGCAGCTGCATTTTTGGTTAACAGAGCCATATGCCAAGTTAAAGTTTGGTGGAGGTATTAAGAAAAAGATGATAAAAGGTGGTTTTCTTCCATTAATACCATTATTTGCCGGCTTGCAGTAGCTGATGCTTTGGCAAGTGGGGTTGCAAATGTCGTCAAGGCTGTCAATGCAGCAAAAGAGGCAAATAAGCAGTTGGCTGAGAAGAAACGATATAACGAAACGATGGAGGCAATTGCAATGAGGGGTGAATGTTTAAATTTGAAATAATACCGGAATAAAGGATCTCAATTTTTTTAAAAAAAGCCTGTTAAACCACTGACAGCCGACGACATACGTAGACATGTAAAGCGTTTAGGCATACCATATTTTCGAGGTGTTTTCAAGCGTGATACACTACCTCATAAATTTCGTGAAAGTGAATGTGTCGTGAACTTGGACAGCGCTGATATTGCTGGAACACATTAGGTTGCTTACATCAAGTACAAATACGGTACAGTTAAGTATTTCGACAGTTTCGGTGACTTGCCTCCTCCATTGGAATTGCAGCGGTATTTGCACGGATCAGAATACTTTAAACAACAATGCACTCAAGTGCGAGATTGAAACACCTGTGGAAATTAACTTCTCTAAACCAAAGTCAATTGGATCTCTGCTTGGATTTTCGAAACGAGTATTGAAGCATGGATTTCAAACATTTGACTATATTGTGCAGATCATCAAAATTAACGCAATAAGAATAGAGTTCAGCATATGTACAGGAAATTACGACAACGATATGCTTGGTCATACACTACACGAGTTTTTTCCAACAGTTCAACCAGGGTACAAGATTGTGGAAGTACCCGCTATTGTCATCTATCTGACCATCACAGTAAAATCTCTCAACAACATAAACGTTAGAATTAGCGATCAAGACGGTAATTTAGTGGATTTTAGAGGAGAAATCATTACCCTTAGACAGCATATAAAGAAGAATGTGCGCTCTTTATAATAAGAAGCGTCAACATCACAAAGCTGTCAGTCGTGAACCAACAGTGAAATGATTAACACCTAAGAACGAGCTGTTCCTACAGTCGTTAGGCTATACAATTAAAAGTCATGGATGAGGTGTTAACCAAGTAGCATCCAGTCTTCCCAACCATTACCATGTCGACCATCTTCCTGGACGCACAGGGCTTCGCGTAGAAAGATGGTGGGTTTATTTTCAAAGAAGATGCTATATGTATAGTGCGCTCAGACAAAATTATCGCTACACAATATTTTTCTGTATCGTCATCATCGTGTGGAGCTAATGAACCAGTATTTGGATGGCTTACACATAATTACCATGGAAATCCTTGATTCTGATAGTATTTCCTTCAGCAGAAAGTGCTGTATACTACATGCAATAACCAATTTACGTTTAAAGACGGGAGAAGGGAAGATGGTTGCAGAAAATTATCAGGATGAAAGTATACTACAACATTGAAGATTTAGGATGTCCCTCACTGCGTGTACTTAAGAAAAATAAATTGAGAAAACTTTGTAACTAACATATATTCTGTAATAATATGCGTGCAATTGAAAAGGTATTTTTAATCACCAATTGGTGGTCGAAATAAAAGAGTTTTTTAAAAATATATGCTCTCTTATCATTTATTAAGGAAAAAGAATAAAATTCTGGTAAAAAATAATTTTTATTCATCACTGTTTACAATTCTGCAAACATCATTAAGTACAATCAAATTTTTTTATGCAATTATTTCATTCCTTAACTGCACAAAGTCAATTATAGAACTGTAATATACATGAATAGGTTGAACGTTTTTGATTTGCATGTCCATTAACTTTGACACTGAAGCAGACGTTTGTAATAGTCACTCAACACTTTGTCAGCCAACTCACTCACAAAAACCTTGTAGTATGCTGATGCGTTGAAGCTCCACTTTTTCCTGTTGGACAAGGATGCGGTCACTGCTGGCTGCACATCGACGAGGTTCGGCCATGTAGACTCGGCGAGGAAAATGCCGCTGGTGGGATCAGTACTGTGGTGACATTTTCGACCCAGAAACCGTCCGGCATGAAACAGTATGCTGTCCGAGTTGGATGCTGCTCTGGTCGCTGTAGGTGAACATATTGGACACTGTGTCCGACTCCCTGATGAGTACATCCCATTCTTCGAATGAGAAGGTGATGTTGTTGTAACCCACCTTCTCAAGTACCACAAAAGGATCGAAATCATGCTGTGGTGAGAATCCCAAAGTCATTCTCCTGGAATCTCCACCGTTGAGCTGGTACACTGACGCGAAGAACATTACTTGGCTGCGCATCGTAGCAGACTGATGGATGGAAGGGCTGGTGTCACTTTTAATGACCACACAGATCATATTTTTGCTCAACTTGGCACTTTACGTCATCAAACATTAACAGTTTTTTATTTGCCTTTATTTTTTGCTTTTAACATTCATTGTCTAGTGTTGAAAAAGGGTTATATGACACCTCATTGACATGTACATTATCAAAATGCATATCTATCAGATCCTGCACAGAACAAGGGGGGTTTTCACTATTCCCGTTCACTGATAATATGTTCACAAACTCGTTGTAATACTTACAACTTGATAACTCCAAGACTTCATGGTGTTGATGGTTTTGCTCACTGCGGGGATGGTGTCGACCAAGATGCCCCATGTTGATTCACCGAGAAACACACCATAGGTAAGAATATTGTGGAAAAACCATATATTTTTCACTCCAGACACTGCTCGGGATGAGATGGTGTGGTCACCCAGTAATACACTCGTTTGCAGATGTTCACCGTTGCTGATGAAGCTACCAATTGTATATATCTGTATTCTCAGCACATCCCACTCTTCATGTGTGATAGTGACTTTATTGTACCCAACGTTTTTGAGTAGTACTACTGGTTTAAATCCCAGTTTAGGTGACAAACCAACAGTCAGCAGCTTGTTGTCACTGCTGTTTAACTTGTAGCTTGCTGAAACCAGGAGCACCATACTAGCCATAGTGAACTGCGCTAGACGACTGAGGGCGAGCTGGCTAGTGTGATGGTATTTATGCATTAGGGTTCCTGTAGAAACTTGTCTGGGGGCTGTGAAGTCACGCGAGCCATGAAATGTCTGTGCGGATTGAGGTTTGTACTGCACGCCATTATTGGATGACTCAGAAGCCCGCAGGCTTTCATTGGTCACCCGCAACCGTTGGGGGGGGGGGAGGGGAATGGTTGTGAGGGGAGGGAGGCCCCCACCACCTGCTCCGTAAAGTCAAGTGGAATTCCAAAAAATTCCTTGCTTCGGTGTTCCCCACTTACTCAGCCACAAGCATTACGATTCCTAGAAAAGTTTGGCATTGCTGTCTGTCAGTTCCTCGTCTGGAGAAGTGATCTTTTTTAGAGCGAACACAATTCTTAGTTAAAACTTCGCCCAGCGGCGTCGTTACCTCATGGCATTCGCTCGCCCTCGAGTTCAATTTAAGTTACAAAATTGACGTGTTTCTGCGGGCAAAGCCCGGTCGTCTGGAAAATGGGGCTAACACAGCTCCAAGTTGCATGAATTCATCGGGTTCTCAAATATATAAAGCTGTCTTTGATATATATATATTTTTTACCTGCATCTTTACGCTTCGTTGACATTGAGGCCATAAGAGGCGGGATGGGACTGGGTACAAGAAACGGGAAGGAATTCGGCCATGGCATTTTGAGGTAAGCCTCCCTTGATTCGCCTGAAGTGATTTGGGGAAACCGTAGAACCCAAATCTGGATGCCCGGACGGGGATTCGAATCTTTGATCTTAAACTTCACTTACCTTTGTCACGTTTCATGCAATATTATATCTGTAATTACTTGTATCTTGTCATCTGACCATTACCTTGAAATCACATTTTTAATTAAATTTAGATCATCAAACTTCTAAAAATACAGGGTTAGCTTAAATGATTCGTCAGATTTCAAAATACTGTGTATCGAAACATGTACGACCTACAAAGACGAGTCATACATGAAAAGTTACATAAACTCATCATGTTTCTGGTACATACTATAAATGTTGAATGTGTGCGCCCATCGTCACTCGGCACACATACAAACTGTAATCCAGTTCCGTGCATACGTTCGATAACATGTTTCTATCAATGCCAGTACCTGTTGCTTAGGTAGAAAGTAGCCATTTCTGTTTTCTGTGGATTACGTTGAAGAAGTCATCTTCGGGTTTCCTTTTTCTGAAGGTCATGAATCAGGATTTATACAACGAACAAATGAACTAACAGCCAACAGTAGTGTTCAGAGTCCAAATGCTGAATTGTAACAGTACCCCAAAATATCTCGATGTAAAATTAAATCATTCCCTCACTTACAAAAGACACTTCAGAATACAGCTGACAAGCTTAAATTCACAGCAATCTATTTCAACGGCTGGGGATAGCTGATGTGAATACTTTAAGCCTTACTTCACAGCGGAATACTGCTCTATAGTGTGCCTCAATAGCCCTCACACCCAGATGGTTCGTCAAACAATGAGCATCACAACTAGAGCGCTTCTACTACACCTGCCCAGTGGCTGCCAGTGTTCAGTAACACACCACCGCCTCACATCAGAAGGCAAAAGATCCTTACCCATCTGTGGTCGAGAATGCTGAACAATGAGGCGCTTCGCATATACCGAGATATTACACAATACAGAACACGGCTGAAGTCACGTCGCCCTGCCTGGAAGACTGCTGTCAGTCTAACATCTAACTCCTTCAGCCCTACAGATAGCTGGACAGTGGAATGGGCAACGTCAACACCACAGGGTATATAGTACACATCACCAATTCCTGCTCAAAACTTCCAGGATTCGGCCTGCCGCGGTTTGTTTGGTGTAAATTAAACCGTATTGTATGTGGCACGGGAAGAAGTTCGATTCTGCACCCTGGGGATGGGACTACGGCGATATCACGCGAACCGCGTTGCACACTGGCCTGGATGGAGCGTCCCTACATCAAGCTGTAGAGGTCGTGGCTGGCGATCCTGCGTAGCTGAGGGCGTTCTCCGCTACCAGACTGTCCGGCGTTGTCCGGTCTAGTTGGCGGTGATTTACACATACACCATTTTTATTCGCGCAGTGGGAAACGTGTACCAAGTTTTATATAATTCGTGTCATCCATTTCCGGACCCTACCAAGAAAGGAGGGTTGAAGTTGATTTACCTGTACACTATTTTTATTTGTCCGGAAAGATTCATGCGTACCAAGCTTTCTTGATTTCCGGTAATAAACTAATCGAAGATTTAGGAGCACAGTTTGGATTCTTTGAGACGGAATGTCAGTTTTTATTTTAGTCCAGGTTATATTTAAACGTAATTACATCTGCTAATGTTGCTGCTCGAAAATCGAAACATTGACTGCATTAATGCGTACCACATACATGAAAATGTATCTGGAATGTGTCTGTTTTTTCCAGCATCACGCAGAAAGAACAGATTTGAATGGCTTTTCAGAATTTGAAAGCTTGTGGTCAAACGTAAGGCATTAAAACACATTTAATTTACGGATAATCTAGCGTTACCTAAAAACCACTGAATCGATTTAGCCCGAGTTTTCGCAGGATCAAACATTGATGTGTCTCATTATGCCAACTTATCTGCCGCTGGGAGCAAAAAAAATTTGTTATTATGTTACTTCAGCTGGCACTGGTGCACAAAATTAAAATATATTTGGTACCTGTACAGTTGAATATCAGGTATTCGGAATTGTATATCAAGTATTCAAACCTAAGCATGATATGAAAAAATATTCTTTACTTTCGATTTGTTTAAGGGAGTTACGAACTGCGTCGCCATTTTATTTTGAACATAACGCCAAAGACGATAGCCAGAGACATTGTAGTAAAGTTGGCAGAGCTTGTGACCAAAGAAAATCTCTGTTGTTTTTTCGTTACTAGTTTCTCGCATTTATTACGGCTATCTAAGGCAATTAAAAACTGAATATCCCGAATTAAAGGAAAGAAAATTTAAATTTTGTTTAGTGTGCAAAATAGTCAATATTTTAAACTGATTTTATTGCGTTCATTAAAGGCTACAGTCAGAGACTTTCTAGTTGTGTGTTTATTGTGGGGTATAGTCGTTCCATCGTTGGTATTTGTCACTATACGTCCAGAATTTCATTTAATGCTCCAATTTTGTGTAATGTTAAAACATAATAAATACCAAACAACCCAATTGAGATTCTAAGATTTAAAATGATGTAAACTCAATCTAAATGTGCTCAGTAGTTTGTAAATGTTTCTAGCACAAATTTATCTGGTTTTCGTTTTATATCTTGTTATTTTGTCCAAAAATTTAGTCAAGTTTTCAAACTGGCGCTGTATGATTTGAGGTATGTTTTTGGGCATTAATAATTTTGAGGTTGATGGTTTCTCTGTCACCAGCAAGACAATGTTATTTTCGGCCATATTACTGTCCACGCGCGGCTGGCTTAATCCTGTGCTGTTCTTCATTTTCTACTTGTGTTTTCTCACTAAACAAACTTCTAATTAGTCATGTTACAGAAACATTCCAATCAAACCAATTTAGAGATTCGTACATAGCTTTACGCCCGACTAAAGAGAGGTAAATAACTGCAGCATCATCGAGTTCGATTCGGAAAGGAATTCAGCGCTGTGTCCTTCCGCTTGAACGCCCTCTGCTTAACTACCGCGTTTAGCCGGCCGCATAATGGACAAACTTGGTGCTCTCTGCTACATGATAAACGCCGCCTTCATCGCAGCTAATAAAACAATCCAGCTTGTAGAGACAAACCCTGCTCACGTTTTTATTACTACAGCAATTTACCATGTACTTAAGTTAAACGACGTTCTGCAGTTAGCAAGTTTTTAGTTAATACCGCAAAGAAACGTATCTTTGCCATCAGCATGTTGTTTGCGTGGAATCCTGACCCTCTCCATCTCTACATTCTCAATACAACCAACTTCACACACACTACAGTCTTTTTCTAAAATGTCTTCTTTGGCCTCTGGTAACAAGATAAGGACCGAGCATGGTGGGGGAGCGGGAGGGCGCCGGTTCGAATCCCCGTCCGAGCATCCAGATTTAGGTTTTCCATGGTTTCCCCAAATCACTCCAGGCGAATGCCGGGATGCTTCCTTCAAATGTCCATGGCCTAATTTCTTCCAGTTCCTTGTCCCCAGTCCCATCCCGCCTCTAATGACCTCGACGTCGACGAAGCGTAAACCATAAGGAAAAAAAGATAGTAGAAGATGAGGAAATCTGTCTATCTCCATTTAAGCACGAGGAAGTCATATTTTATTTGTTTTCCCGTCTGAAATTATTTATCAATTTAGTTATATTTTCATTACTGTTAATTATTTGGTTTGTATCAACTGTTATCAACCTAAATTTTCCGAAAAGTGAGAATAAAGATGGCCGCCTTAAGTAGTTCTGCAAATTATCCCATTGGTTAGTCATTCCGCATCAAATTAAAAAGCAGTCCCCAAGAAAATTCAGCTTCATAAATATTATGTCAAACTGACTCTGTATAATTTGATCTATGTTTTTGGGTACTAATCATTTAGAAGTTGATAGTTTCTCTGTCACAAACAAGACTATGTCATTTTCCTTCTTATTACTGTCCACAGGCGGATGGCTTAAACCTATGCTGTTCTTCTTTTTCTATTAAGTTACTGTCTACTGAAAGGTCACTCCCTTTCTTGATAACACTGTATATTTTTACTATACAACATCTGTTTACTCATAGAGTTAATCGAGTGTTATATTAAACACAATCGTGAGCAATATTTATAGAGCGAATCGATCGCTTGATGTCGTTTTATCCTAGCCCAAAGTTGTCACTCTGATTGAAGTATTTGAATTTCTTTTACTAAGTAAAGTAATAAGTCTTATGAACTGTGATACACCCAAACGGCGCGTTTCGACACCGGATATCCCTGGTCGTGACGCAGATCTTTACTCTTCTACAAATTTCTATTTGCACCATACAAATCTTCAAAATAAATAGTAAAGTTCAAGGATCTCCAGTTAGCACTAAGTTTGAACCTCGATAAACTAAATTTCTTTAAATAGCGAATACCCTAAGATATGCCTACTTTAGGTCAAACAACCCTATACCATCATAGTTACAATCAAATTATCTACGTTTTTGTATAGATAATGTAAATAAATTTCATGAGAGTGAATTACTTATAAACACGCTTACCTGTTTACACCTGGAAAAACTTTCATTGTTGTCTGGAAAAAGTAAGGCGGGATGCTTTGGCGTTTCATTTACATCGTTTACTCTCAATCGGTGACGATTTTTTTAAGAAACTGTATGACAGTTATTATAGAAAATAACTTTTTTATTAAAAATTAGCTGTACAGATATATGGTGAGGCAACCGTGTCACATTTTGTTTATTTATGCACTATATTATGTAAAGCAGCGGTCGGCAACCCGCGGCCCGTGACCTCTCTATTGGCGGCCCGTGTCCGTCTTATAAAAATAATATCGAAAGCCCATATTAGAAAATAATAACATATAAATGCACAAAAAAGTAAACGCGATCTAACAGCGCAGCGAATGTACTACGCGAACAGAGCAGAATAAGTGCGAGCGGGAAAGATCCCCCACTCTCCTATGATTCAAACAACAGGTCAGCGTTCTCGCTCGCCCGCCGTCCGTCCGCGCTGGCTGTGTTGATTCATGTGTGCACGCCGCCGCCGCGGCCCTGTACCTACGATATAGTTGTTGTTCTGTGACCTACGAGTACCTACTATTTTGTTTACACTTCGGCAAGTGTGAGATATTGATAGTTCATACAAATAAATAGCGAAATTAAGTGACATGTTTTCAATACGGATTTTATTCTTACAGCGTGTATTTGGTATTGTTAGTTATAAGTTTTACTGATGGCTACAAAAAAGAGGATTTTATTCTTACAGCGTGTATTTGGTATTGTTGGTTATAAGTTTTACTGATGGCTACAAAAAAGAGGAAGTTAATTGAAGAAAATAGAGAGTTTAACTATGCATGGAGAGATTTATTCTTTTTTTATTAATTGCAATGGAAAGCCGCTATGCTTAATATGCCAAAAAACCCTTGCAATACAAAATGAATATAGCGTCAAACGTCACTATGACACCGAACATAAAGCAAAATTTGCGTGCCTAGTTGGTGATTCCCAGAAAAACAAAATCAACTTACTCAAACCAAGTGTTTTTAAAGTGCAAATTCAAAGTAACGAGTCAAATATACGTGCGATATTAAGGGTGGCGGAAACACTTGCCAAGTCTGGGCGACCGTTTACCGACAGCGAATTAATAAAACAATGTGCCTTAACTATGGCTGAAGAGGTATGCCCAGATCAAAAAAAGAAATTTGAAAATATAAGCTTTTCTGCCAGAATTTGTACCTGGCACACTGAAGATTTGGGCGCTAATTTATGCGAAAAACTTCGGGAAAGAGCACAACAACTTGAATGGTTCTCCTTAGCTACCGATGTAAGTAATGATGTGTCAGATACTGCCCAGCTTCTAATATTTGTTCGTGGAATTGATAAGTACTTCAACGTGTGTGAGGAACTTTTACAGTTATGTAGTTTGAAGGGAACGACTATGGGGGAAGATTTGATTTGTCTCTTAGAACAGGCAATGAAGTAAAGGCAATTAGCGCATGAAAAAATGGCAGGTCTAACAACTGACAGAGGTAGAAATATGAGTGGGCAAACCAAGGGCCTGGTGGGTAGAATTAAAACAAAATTGGCAGAGATAGTATGTGAAGTCCCGTTATTTTTTCATTGCATTATCCACCAAGAAGCGTTATGTTCCAAAGTCGTTTCATGGAGAAAAGTAATGGACATCGTGATATCCACTGTACACTATATCAGAAATAATGGGTTGATACATCGTAAATTCCGTGAGTTTCTATCCGAAATGGAAGCAGATCGTCAAGATGTCCTTTATTATTCAGAAGTAAGATGGTTCAGTAGAGGTGCAGTACTGAAAAGATTTTTCGATCTCAAAAAAGAAATCAACACTTCTATGAATCAGAAAGGTAAATCTGTTGCAGAGCTAACCGACCCTCAATGGTTAATAGATCTTGGATATTTGACAGATTTAACTCATGAATTAAATACACTGAATGTCAAGCTTCAAGGGAAAAAAAATACTATGTGATATGCATACAGACGTAAAGGTGTTCCAAACTAAAAACCGGCTCTTCATAAAACATATTGATGAAAACAAATTAGATCACTTCACAAATTGTCTAAAGGCTGTCAAAGAAGCTGGTATTGATTTTAATTGGGATGATGAGAAAATGAATGACATTTTAATGGAGCTACAAGGTCAATTCAATTTCGAGAAGGTTTCGAACAAACTAAAGATTTTTGCTAATACTTTTTCATGCAAATGAATGTGATTGAACTTCAATCCAATGAGAGTCTAAAAAATGTCTTTTACGAGATGAATAATTTGGTCAAATTTTATGATAGCTTGCCGTCTGATTTTGTCGAATTGAGAAAGTTTGCTCAGCAGTTATTTCAATTTTTGGAAGCACTTATTTATGCGAGCAAACTTTTTCAGTCGTCAATTATCGAAAAAATAAATACGCTTCACGTCTCACAGATGAGCATTTGAGAGAGATATTACGTATTTCAACTTCTAACATGAAAGCTGACATACAAAAAATAGCCAGTCAAATGCAACCTCAAACGTCGCAATGAATTTAGTATGTAAGATCAATTTTGTAATTTTTCTTCATTTGTATTAAAAAAATTTGAAAACTGAGTTTTCGCATTTTTACTGTGTATGTACGGCCCCGCTTTTACTTTGTTTTGCCACCTTGTGGCCCTTGCCTGCTAAAAGGTTGCCGACCACTGATATAAAGTATAGATTTTATTAAGAAACTCGATGAGGGAAGGACGATCTTGTGCTGTACACAGCAGAAGTGGGAGCCATAACGGTCGCCTCCTGTGCAGAAGACTCCCCTGTTTCACACTAGCGTTCTGGCGGCTCAGTGACTGAATGAGAATCAAAAGAACGCCGGATTGAATGTTGGTTTCTTCTTGGATTTACGAAAAGCTTTAAGGGTACATGGTACTTTTCCAGCTCAATATTATAATCAACACCTATTTCTTTCATGCTCTGTTTATATTGTATATGTTTTACAAATTTTTAGTTTATATCAGGTAATGCAGCACACTTTATAAACAAATTAATTTATTTCATTTAATTTAATTGCAATGGAGCACAGGCTCCGGTGGCAATTTCCCTACACACCAATCTTCCCCCTATCCTGCACCTACCTACATTTGCCCTCTACAAATTTTATCTTTAAATTCTTTCAAAGTTTTCGGTAAATTATTCATCATTTCTCTTGGTAACTCATACCAATCCCTGACGCCCTTACCTAAAAAAGAGAATCTTCCCACACCCTTGTGCCTGAAATCGAGTGCCAGCTTGTGGTCATGGTCAGGGGCGGATCCAGGGGGGGGGGGTTAGGGGGCTGAAGACCCCCCCAAAAGTATCTCGGTACACCCTCGACGGATTTGAGGGCCCAGTAGGCTATAAAGACCCCTGAACAAAAATTCACTCAAGCCAAGCCCCCCCCCCAAACCAAATTCCACTCAAGCCCCCCCCCCCAAACCAAAATCCTGGATCCGCCCCTGGTCATGGTCATCTTTTCCCTTCCATGCGAGCGCGTTAACCTAATCTAACACATTGTAACATGCTGAGCCTGCTGTAACAGCCCTAATACCTGAATTTTGAATAATATTGTACTGTGTGAAATATTTGTAGTGAGCTAATGTTTGGTTGAAAGTGATTTGATATGTTTATTTTGTAATTTCTTGTAAATAAGTGTATATAGACATTGTTTTAGGTAAGAAAATTATTTAAAGACCATTTAATATGTTTAAGAACCGAATGATGCAAGAGAATTTATTAAAAGTTTGTAATTCCATGTATAAATGTAAGTTACGATGTCTACAGGACAATTTTCCACCATTTGAAAGGATTTCTGTAAATAATTTTGTATTTAAGTATCTCTAATTACCATTTCTAATCATTTTGTAATGTTATTAATTAATTTTGTATCAATTCCGATTGTTTTTAATATGTTTGATTGTTTGAGTGATTGTTAATGATCGAGAAATATCGGGCGGATGCCTTCGAAGAATTCTCGTAATTTCGATAGACTCTATATAAACAGATCGCCTGGACAGAGAGTTTAGTTTTGCATTAAGTTTTAATTCAGTGTTACACAGACATTCATTCAGTAAGTCAGTATTGCATCTTTGGATTGTAACAACTATGCTTGTGAATGTCGCAGACTTGTTTTGATTTGTTCAAAATAAATGAACATCATCACATAACCTTGTTTTTTGGTGGACTTTATTAATTAATTAATGCAGTAATATAAAACCACCCAAAGAACCTTAACATGGCGACCGTTGACATGACGAGAAGTTCTTAAACATCTGTGGGATGTTTATCTTCTAAAAAGAATCTGCAGAAAGTTGCGACGGAGTATCGGCGATTTAAGCGAAATAACCTGCGAGGAAATTTCGACCGGCGACGACACGGATTTGACGGCCTAAGGCGGAGATTTTTCATCGGCAATCGGCTGTAATCTTCCGACGACGAGTGGATTTCCTTCGGCCTCAAAATCGTCTTCCTACAGTGAATTGTGAAAAGTGTGGTTAAGTGTTTGAAGTCAGTGTGGTGCTTAATGATCAATTAAGTGCTTCTAAGTGAAATTTAATGTGATACAAAAGTGAGGAATAACTGTAAGTACGGCATTGAATATTCAAGTGATTTATTTTGCATGTAAATATGTGGCAGTTTGGAAAGATTTTAATTTTCCTTAATATTGTTTTGTATATTGATTTTGCTAATTACTAAAAATGGCTGATAATCAGAACCTGCAAGCTTTTCTAGAGTCATTTGTAACCAATTTTAATGCAAAATTTTCTGAACTTGATGGTAAACTTGATAGTAAGTTTTCTGAATTTAGAAATGAGTTAAAAAGTGATACTGACAGTAAGTTTTCCGAAATTGATGACAAATTTGACAACAAATTTTCTGAAATTAAGTCTCAGTTTTCCGAAATTGATGGCAAATTTGATAATAAATTTTCCAAATTTGATAGCAAATTTTCTGAAATTAATTCTCAGTTTGCTGTTATCAATGATCAGTTTTCTCAACTGCAACAAAACAATGATAAAACATTCTCTGATTTGACTAAATGTTTTGATGTTAAAATCGCAGAGCAATTTCAGGGTTTTAGCTCTCAATTCAAGGAGGATATTAACAATTTAGATTCTAAATTGGGGAAGGTAGTAACTGAATGTCAGGAGAAATTTGAAAAAGTTACAGAAATTTGTGAACAGAATAAGACTGAATGTGTAAATTTGATTCATAAAGAAGTCAGTGAAAATTGTGATAAGATGAAGCAGGAATATGTTGCTTTATTCCAAGCCAGTGATAGTAAAGCTGCTCAAAGGGTCAATGAGTTGAGACAAGAGGTGGGATTAAATATTAATACATTGGTGCAGCAGCAGGAACAGTTAGCGCATGGATTAGAAAGTAATGTAAATCTGTTAGAAAAAAAGGTTACTGGGTTACAGATTCAATTAAGTCAGGTTCCCTTAACAGGTAATCCAAATTTCAGTGTCGATGTAAAAGAAGAATTTGAATTCTATGATGATAGTGGTAGGCTTCACCCTATTGAATTTATAGATAATTTTGAAAGGTCAGATTATTTTAATTTATTACCCGATAGTAAGAAAATTGCACTTGTGGGTAAACATCTAAAATCTTATGCTAGGACATGGGGTGATAGACAAGCTAGGGAAGTGACTGACTACAAGCTGTTTAAAGAAAACTTTTTGAAACATTTTTGGTCGACAAGCAGGCAGATTCAAGAAAAGAGAGAGTTGATGACTGGTAGACCCTATAAACCTGGTAGGGAAACTCAACATGATTTTTTTCATAAATGTTGGATCCGTTGTAAGTACCTAGACCATCCTTATGGAGAGGAGGAATTCATTGATTTGATAGGAGCTAGGCTACCTCAGCAAACAAGAAATTTAATTGCCACTTTGGATGTAGTAAATGTGGATAGAGTTTCTGAATTGTTAAGACGCCTGGATGCCCAGGAGTCATTCAATGAACAACATTACCACCATCAACACCATAGGAGGGGCAGCAGGAGTCCCCCTAGAAGGGGTAATGGGTCAAGGGATGGTAGATCGAGGGGACGGGATCGTAATAATTATGCAAGAAGGAATGATAATGGGGAAGTGAGAGAACAGAACCCTCAATCTGAAAGGGAAAGGCAGCATGGGGGGCAGGTAAACTAAAGACCACCCCTGTTATGGGCCCCGCAGTGGTGGACAAGAAGGTGGGTCCAGGTACCAACTGCTATAGCGTTAATTCCATTTTTATGAATAATCCCCGAGAAGATTTATTGGAAGAGGTGGGGGTAGCAGCAAGTGAATTTCAGGATAAGGTTATGATAGATGTAATTAATGATGTAAAGGTTGATAATAAGATAAAGCGGGAAGGGGACCACCATAGTACCTTATCACTAGAATCAGTGTGCGAAAGTAATAATTTTCATGTAGAAGATTTTCGAAATGGTCACTACTTAATTACAAAAAGGGGTGCAGAATTTATAGTGCATACTACAGTGTGGCTATCAGAAACTTGTAAGGTCCAGAATGGCATAGCTGGGACTATGTGTGCTAGGATAGGTGGTAATGAAGTTTGTAGAAGTGCTGAAATCGAGGAGTTTCTCAGATATCTTGAAGATGAAGGTGATACAGTGGTGTGGATAGGAGACCCAGATGAGGAGGAGAATTGTAAGTCAAAGTATTTGTCTTCTGAAGAGAGAGAGGTTGAAAAGCCTTATGTACCAATCCCTAAGTTGGAAAAACGTCCTAATTTTGACCTAGCTGATACGTTATTTAGCTCTTTATTTGGTGTAGATGATGACATTGAAGAAATGGGTGGGAGTAAGGATTTAATTGAACCAGTTTCTAATTTGGAAAAATGTACAGAATGTGACTTAGATGACAATATGTTTTGTACCCTCTTTGATGTGGAAGCTGATAGTGAAGTAGTAGTTGCTGAGAAAAATAATTATTTGGTGGATGAAGTCAGTAAGCCAGATGTTAAAACAGTTTTAGGTACTGATTCAGATAAGTTGGTAAGTTTAAGTAGTAATCAGATGATGAAGAGTGGGGTTGGGAGTAATGATGGACAAAACTGTAGTAGTGAGAATAATAAATTTGTAGTACCAGTTGAGTCAGCAACATTGCTTTTAAGTGACAATCAATTTGCTAAAACAGAACCATTGTATGTCTCAGCTGTTGCGTGGTTGTACCAAAGTCTGTTGTCTGAGATGATTGGAAGTTTGTGTTTCTGTATGTATATAATGAAGCTTTGTGAAAATAGAAATGTAATATTAAATGTGTATACAAGAGTTGAAGAAAACTGGAAGGTTAGGAAAAAGTAACTTACATGGTTCTGGGTTTCCAGGGAAATCCTGAAACCCACTTATGAGAATTAATTGAAATGCATGGTTTGGGGAGGGGTCCCTACATGTAAATATCTAATTTTGTAAATAAGTTTTTGAATTGATGTATGTAAATAGTTTGTGTGAGTACTTAAGTTCAGATGCAGATGTAAGCATTTCAATGTATAATTTGTGACAGTTTTGTGTAGAGACTTTTGGTATTTTTATGATGTTGTGACTGTCTACATTTTGGTGACAAATTATCAGCTGTAAAATGTAAACAGACTGGTGTAATTAACAAGGAGACATCAAGTGTGTAATTTGGAGTGAAAATAATTGTAACTTAAGGTAATGGTATTGAACGTTTGTTGTGTAAAAACAGTAAATGATAAAATGATTGGATCTGAGAAAAGACAATTATTGTAAAATCAGTGTCATGGACTATGTGCAGATGTTGTATGAAGAATTGTATTTGTTCATTGTAAAAGTCATTATGGTTGATTGATTGGAATCTGTTCATGTCTGCATTATGTGTACATTCAACCTGCTTAGATTCGTGACGGATTCAATCAATTTTATCTGTGTAAAATTAAGTGAATCCTGGGGAGGGGTTGTAACAGCCCTAATACCTGAATTTTGAATAATATTGTACTGTGTGAAATATTTGTAGTGAGCTAATGTTTGGTTGAAAGTGATTTGATATGTTTATTTTGTAATTTCTTGTAAATAAGTGTATATAGACATTGTTTTAGGTAAGAAAATTATTTAAAGACCATTTAATATGTTTAAGAACCGAATGATGCAAGAGAATTTATTAAAAGTTTGTAATTCCATGTATAAATGTAAGTTACGATGTCTACAGGACAATTTTCCACCATTTGAAAGGATTTCTGTAAATAATTTTGTATTTAAGTATCTCTAATTACCATTTCTAATCATTTTGTAATGTTATTAATTAATTTTGTATCAATTCCGATTGTTTTTAATATTTTTGATTGTTTGAGTGATTGTTAATGATCGAGAAATATCGGGCGGATGCCTTTGAAGAATTCTCGTAATTTCGATAGACTCTATATAAACAGATCGCCTGGACAGAGAGTTTAGTTTTGCATTAAGTTTTAATTCAGTGTTACAGAGACATTCATTCAGTAAGTCAGTATTGCATCTTTGGATTGTAACAACTATGCTTGTGAATGTCGCAGACTTGTTTTGATTTGTTCAAAATAAATGAACATCATCACATAACCTTGTTTTTTTGGTGGACTTTATTAATTAATTAATGCAGTAATATAAAACCACCCAAAGAACCTTAACACTGGCCTAACCTAAATTATTTACAATAACCTCAATTACTGTAAGGGTTTCATGGTTTTTTTAGCCCAAAACTGGGGTTAATCTCAATAACCTAAATTAGTGCTAGGGTATCAGTGTTTCTTAACCCAAAACTGTGGTTAACCTCTAGTGCATCGCACCCACGTTACCGCTATTTCCCATCACACGAGCTCTCAATTTATGAAAAAATAAAGGTTAACCTGACCTTGCACTAACTTATCCCACTTCATTCCTTCGTAAGGCAGGCCCAGCATGTTATGTCTTAGCTTACGTGTTAACCTCTAGTGCATCCCACCCTCATTATATGAATGTTCGATACTTTGTTCTATTTCTCTGACTGGACGGTTTTCATTATTTTTTTATCTATTTTGCACATTTTCACACTTTTTAATAAAATTCGTGGAAAGTGGCACATACTTAGTACTTATATCCGGCAAAATTTATGTCTTATCGAGTGTTGGTGTCTATTACGATTGGGGTCTTAAGACTAGTAAGTGATGAAGGACTCATGAAAAATAACTTGATAAAGGATTTTTTTAAATGGATGGTGGGTAAAAATAAAATAAAGTGTATCATGTACAATGTGATTTTATTTATTTATTTATACTTTTCACATGCATGTAGTACCACAAACATCATATCCAGGATCATAATTCTTATTTACTATGTTATTAACATCATCCAATACCATAAAATTTTTATATGCAATAATTTCATGTCTAAGCAGTGTATAGTGCAATGATGAAATGGGGCTATATGTCACTTGAGTCACATAAATATGATTAATATGCACACTTATCAGTTTTTGGACCTTAGCCATCCGATAATTACGCAGCACTTTATTGGCTAAAATGTACACAAACTCCTTGGAATATCTTGCAACTTGGGGGCACCACGTCTTCTTGATGGTCATGGCTCCAGTCACTGCAGGCTGCACGTCAAGGAGGTTTTGCCATGTCGATTCTCTGAAGAACACACAGTTGGCAGGATAGGAATTGCGATAAACACATACAGTTTTTATCGCAGCCACGATTCGGAAGGAGACGGAGTGATCACCAATCGGAACATCTGTGTGGGAGCTGTCTGTGTTGAACAAATCGGACACTACATCCAATACTTCAGTCAGCACTCTCCATTCTTCATACGTTAATATAACTTTGGTACTCTGCCCCACTTTTTCGAGCACCACTACTGGCTCAAATTCATGCTTGGACATTAAACCTATCGTCAAACGCTTTGAATCACCAGCGTTGAGCTGATACACCGACGAGAACAATATTATCGGGCGGGCCATTTCTAAACACTGACGCTGGCAGGTGGTTGGGCGTTAAATAGGGTCTAGTGGTGGTGGGGGTAAACCTGTTCAGTCCTGTCCGTGGAAGGACACGTGCTGTGGTGGAGGTGGTGATGGTGGGGGTAAGCCTGTTGTATGTGGGGTACATCACGACACGTACTGTGGGGCGAGTGGTGGTGGGTGTAAACCTGTGAAATCCTGTTTGTGGAAGACCGCTTGTCCCATAGTTCACCAATCTGGCCTCTGATGCTAGTTTAAACGTGCGTGAAACGAACTTAGCAACACGAGGTATATAGGTTGTCATTATAAATGAAGACTATTTTGCTAAACGCAAAGGGCATAAGACGTATTTCGTGAAACGTCGATTTCAAATTGCACCATACAGCTATTCAAACCGAGCGTGGTGGTGTAACGGATAGCGTTCTGGCCTCGCATTCGGGAGGACGGCGGTTCGAATCCCCGTCCGGGCATCCAGATTTGGGTTTTCCATGGTTTCCCCAAATCACTCCAGGTGAATGCCGGGATGCTTCCTTCAAAAAGGCCATGGCCGAATTCCTTCCCATTCCTTGCCCCCATCCTTTCCCGTCTCTAAAGACCACGTTGTTAAAAAGGGACGTTAAACTGTTTAAAAAAAAAAAAAAAAAGCTATTCAAACTGTGGAGACGATTAGCTGATGCTGTGAACAAGTCACTTTTAAATCAAAAACTTATAATTTTATCACCTTTAATTTCACCGAGAGTGTTGGCCTCTCATTCAGGACGATACCGGTGTGAATCCCGATCTGGGCATACGGATTAGGGTTTTCTATGCATGTCGGTTGAATGGATAGCTGTTGTAACCATTTATGAATAAAGTGGATGTTTCTCACACTGGTTGAAAACGTACCTAAAGTATGGTCTAATTTTTGAGGATCCACCCACGATGGCTCCGCTCCGGAAAAAGGTTACGAGTTTATACCACAAGAAATGTTCCTAAGCACAAAATATAGCATCTCCACGGGTTATCTGGTATTCAACAAATAAAAAAAAATGTTACAGGTTCGGTCGGTCTCGAGCCAGAATGCACACACATTTTGCCCGTAACCCAGCAAACTCCACAATCAGGGTGCAATTCGCCTCGTCCTTCATAACACCGACAACCTTTTCATTAAGGGACTCTACCTGCCATGCTAACTGTGTCCATATAAAGTAATTTAGGGCATCTAAACTGAGGAATGGTGAATTCTTGATGAAACTGATACATCCTCAGTCACCTTCTAACCATGTCAATCGATGACTTCTTTCGTGGAACGAATATTACATAATTTTGGCGATTTTTTACCTGTGTTCGCTGTCTTTTACGGTTTTCATAACATTTCTGGATTTTATGAGGTGGGGTGCGTAAGAGGATTGACGGTTACTGGTGGGCGAGCGATAACACTCTGGCATCGCATTCGGGAAGCGACCATCCAGATTTAACTTTTTTTCCCATAGTTTCCTGAAATCACTCCAGGCGAATGCCCACTACATGCCTTGTCAAAATATGCGGTAAATAGAATCAGAATGAGGATCTGGCTGTTAACTCAAGAAATTCTGAAAGATCTGTTAATATTTGTGGGGCCGAGCATATTTTCATGACCCTTGACACTGGTGTGTGCATGTATAAGTTGTCAAGTATAAGTCCTAAAAGGTATATACTTTCGAAGTTCGTTCCTTGGTACCTTTCCTAGCTTGTTCTTAAGTGGTGCAGTTCGTGACAACTTTAGATACGACAATATGCTACGCATCTGTAACCGCTGTTTCTGCAGAAAGTATGCATTCTTCCATTTTTTCCCCATGTCAATCGATGACTTCTTTCGTGGAGAGAATATTAGATAAAATGACCTCGACAGTTCTGTGCTTTCAAACAATCAGGAAATGTAACACAGAAAATATTGCAGTCGTGTTTGAACAGTGCCCCTTCCTAGCCATTAGAAATATACATCTTACACTTACAACTGCTCACCGCAATCCGTGAGTCGAAATTAACTACTTAGTTTGACAAGATCTCAAAAGTCATCCTATCACTTCACATTTCATCTAGTATTCGATAACAATACATTTATAAGTTGTACACGAGATACATTTAGTCTTCGGAACAGACTCGTATACAGGCACTGACGAAAAATTTAATGAATGATCTAACATGATCTATAACTTAGTGGGTACTATCTTCGGTGAATTTCTATTTGTGACATTTTGAAATCAGTGTAAAGAGAGGGAATTTTTCACGTGTTTGACTGCCAGCTAGTTGAAGAGTGAAGATCAGATATGGGACCCTATATGTATGAGTAATCGAGCATTCTATGATGCATACTTTTCATACTACACCAAGCGTAATAGGTGAACGGTTAACGCAATCGCCTCGCATTCGGGAGGACGAGGGTTTGAATCTCAAGCCGAGTATCCAGATTTGGATTTTTCCATGGTTTCCCGAAATCACTCCAGGTGAATGTCAAAAGTCCATGGCCGAATTCCCTCCAGTTAAAAGTCTCCAGTCCCATCCCGCCCCTAATGACCTCGACAGTTCTGTGCTTTCATACAAACAGGAAAACGTAACACTGAAATTAGTTCGGTCGAGTTTGATCAGTACCACTACCTTGACATTAGAAATCTATATTTTACACTTACAAATGCTCACCGCAATCCGTAAGCCGAAATGAGCTACTTAGTTTGACAAAATCTCAGAAATCATCCTATTACTTCACATTTCATCTAGTACTCGAGAACAACACGTTTATAAATAATAATTATTATTCACGTACCACGCTAAACTAAAACCTGATATGCGATAACTTTTTGGAAAGAACTGTGGAAGCCAGATGTATAAATATACAAATGAAACTAATGTAGCACTCACTTGCAACAAATAGCAACTCGTAGCTGTTCAAAGAAACCTAAAGTACGTATAATATCTTCGCTGTTATCAAATTATAAGGACCGAACGTGGTGGGTGAACGGTTAACATTCTGGCCACGCATTCGGGGGACGCGGGTTCGAATCCCCGTCCGTGCATCAAGATTTGGGTTTTCCATGGTTTTCTGAAATCACTCCAGGTGAGTACCGTGATGCTCAAAAGGCAATGGCCGCATTCCTTCTCGTTCAATGTGTCCACATATCGCGTAAAACTAAACTCACTGAATTCTAGTAAACTACCTTTGGAGGGGGACGTTAAACCTTTTGGTATCTTTCGGAAGATGGGCCGACACCAGGTTTCGCCATTTCCATTCTTCAACATGCAGAATTCCTTCCCGCTTTATCAAACCGACGGTGGTTTTGAACCGTTGACCACACTATACGAAAAAATATGCTAATTATTTCAATAGTTACGATGAATTTGTGAATAATTACTTGTTTTAATACCGCTGTACAGAAAAATGGTCATGTAACTGACGTAAATTGTCTGGGCATCAGTCGCAGGCTTAGATCCTGTTGCGACGCTTCTTTTATTAAACCGACGGTGGTTTTGAACCGTTGACCACACTATACGAAAAAATATGCTAATTATTTCAATAGTTACGATGAATTTGTGAATAATTACTGTTTTAATACCGCTGTACAGAAAAATGGTCATATAAATGACGGAAATTGTCTGTGCATCAGTCGCAGGATTAGTGGCGACGTACAGTCCGCAATCAAGATAATGAAGGAAATTTTCTTAAGTAGCGGAATTTTGGCTACAGGTTCATAATGGCGGACACTAGGGTACATAATTTGGCGTGAGTAATAACAGGTACGGTGGACGTCTTCCAGTACGCAGACGGAAATTGTACGCAGGAAGTGGGATGGGTAAATAACAGGGCCGAACAAGCGGCGGCGTATAATAGCCTCTAATCGGAGGGCAGAGGCGACCTCCAGTCCACAATCGAGATAATGACGGAAATTTTCGGAGTTTTGGCTACAGGTACATAAGGCTACAGGTACATAATTGCGGACACTTGGTGCAGGATGTGGGGTGAGTAATAACAGGGGCGGTGGAAGACTTCCAGACCGCAAACGAGATAATGACAGAAATCAGCCACAGGAAGTGGGATGGGTAAATAACAGGGTGGTGGATGGTAACTGCCAGGCACGCGGCGGGCGCCTAATCATAGGGGCAGCGGCCGCAGGGGGGGGGGTGACCTATTTAATACCATACGCTCGATATAACCCTACTAAAACTAGAGACGAAAATTTGAATACTTTTAGTATTACTCCTTTAAATGAAGCGATTAACTCCATCAATGCTACAACATATTAAAGACCATCACCTACCAAGCGAAATTCATCAAAATTAGGAACGGATGGATTTTTCCCCAAATTCATATTTATACATGGAGAAAATATTATACACTAAATATTAAGAAAAAATACAATTTTGGATAGAAGAGGAAACTATAAAAAGGTGCCGCAGTAGGGTGCGTGATTGGGGGGTAAGTTTGGTGCAATAATTTATTAATTTGGTCTTAATTTTATAATTTTGGCAGATTCATCTCGAATGGGGTAGGTAAAAATAACAACAATCAACAAAAAACAGTAGCTAAATTGTGTGCGACGAACAAGAAACGGGAAGGAATTCGGCCAAGGCCTTTTTAAGGAAGCATCCCGGCATTCTCCAGGAGTGATATGGAGAAACCATGGAAAACACAAATCTGGATGCTCGGACGGGGAGTCGATCCGGCGTCATCCCGAATGCGAGGCTTGAGGGTTAACCTTCACCCACCACGCTCGGTCCCAGGAGTGTATATGGAAGGAATTCAACATTTATGAACTACAGTATTGAATTTTTTCCTGATCTAAATGTCATTAAAAAATAGAAACTCGTATTTATCAATACAAAAAGTGTGTTGTTGAGTTGTGTGCGTGTTTCTACCCGGCTGCCATGAGAGGATCTTCTTTCAACTTGGGGCTAAAATAGGTCTGAAAAGTAAGTAAAACTATAAATCCCGACTTAAAAGGTAAAACAGTGAAACTCTTACAAATTTCAATAAATGTCACACAGTTAAAATGACGGAGATAAACATCTTCACCTGCCAGCACAGGAAACGAGTCCAAACGACTTTTTTACTTCATTCTGCACTCCTTCACAGAGAGCTAGCGCCCATTGAGAAATGGAGAGCGATTTCTGATAAATTACACTAACGCCAAACGCCATACAGAATGGATGATAGGGAACATGTTTCCCCGATTTCCAGGTACTGCACCTACAAACCAGTTTAATTTATTTTGATTATAAGAACAGATTAAGCTGATAATTTGTTTCATAGAGCTTGCATCGAAAAAAAAGAAGATTTTCATTTACTACTAGATGAAGAACAGGTAAGCCTGTGGAATCGTTGAGTTACCTACAGAAATTCTGAAAAGTTTGAAAGATGAGGGAAGAAAAAAATACTATATTTGTGTAATGAGATACATGAAAGAGGAGAATGACCAAAAACCTTTTTAACGAGTGTTGATACCAATTGAAAACAATTTAATGCAGTGAAATGTGAAGATTTCAGAACCATTAGCCTCTTATGGCACGCTTCTAAGATGTTACTAAGAGTGTTAAATACACGAATATCCAGCAGACTGTCCAAATCAATTGCTGAAGAACAGTTTGGACTTCAAAAAGTAAGAAGTACAAGAGACGCAATTGGTTTGCTGAGAACAATAGGTGAAAGATACATTGAAAGCGAAAGAGATTTTTACATAGTATTCACAGACCTGGAAAAGGCTTTCGATATAGTGCAATGGGCGAAGTTAATGGACATTCTAAAAAGAAAAGGCATTGATTGGAAGGAAAGGAGGCTAATAAGTAGATTATACATCGAACAAGGATTGGAAGTGGGGAATGATCTTTCACAAGAGGGAAAGATTGAAAGAGGTGTAAGATAAGGATGTTGTTTGTCACCCATATTATTTAACATATATTTGGAGGAAATTATAAAAAGAAGTTTAAGAGGTAAAGGAGGTGTATGCATGGGTGGATGTAGAATTAGCTGCATGAGTATTGCTGATGACATAGTTTGGCTGGCGGAAAGTGTCAAGATACTCGGAAGAAAAAGAAAAAGGGTGTAAGGAATTCGGAATGAGAATCAAATAGGAATCAAACTAAATGTATGATAGTGGAAAGGAGTAAGAAAGAAATGATGATAACACTACAAGGGGAAATAGTTGAGCAAGTGGAGTCCTCCAAATATCTCGGGAGTATTGTGATATGAGTTGCAAGGAGGTGAAAACTAAAATAGCATTGGCAAAGGAAGCTATCAATAGAAAGAAAAAATTACTATGCAGAAGGCTGAATGAAAACCTGAGGAAAAAACTAGCTAATGTTTGGTATGGCGTGTAGGACTATATGGAGCAGTAACATGGACGCTACGCAAAGAAGATATAAAGAGGTTGGAAGCTTTCGAAATGTGGATATAGAGGTGGATGGAGAAAATAAGTTGGAAAGACAAAGTAAAGAGTGATGAAGTGCTGGAACGAGTAGGAGAGGAAAGGTCCCTTATAAAAACAATAAGGAACAGAAAAAGGAATTGGAGTGGTCATGTGTTGAGGAATGAGTGCCTGCTTAACGCTGCTCTGAAGGGGATTGTAAACGGAGTGAAAAGAAGAGGTCGGCGAAGGAAGAAAATCATTGATGACATCATATTCAATGGGAAATATATAGAGACTAAGAGAATGGCGGAACAGACGGAGGCTTGATAGGCTGTCACTGTGCATGGACCTGCCGAATAGCATAAAATCCTTGATTATGACGGTGACATCAATTAAATGTAGTTGGCCGGCCGCTTCATGGTGGCGGCATCAATTGATGTCTGACAGGTACCGGTAGTACATTTATAAACATACACAAACATGGTCGAAATCCTTCAAGTTCCTTGTCCCTCGACGTCGATGAAGCGTAAAACCACAAGGAAAAAAAGAGAACTCGGGGAATCTCTTTGTCATAATGGTTTCTTTGAAATTGGGTTAGAAATTCATCACGTTACTGAAAGGCTCAGGTGGTCCGTTGCGAGCTAGGATAAAAACCATTAATCACCAGTCATCATCTTATCAATCGATCAACTGTACCCGTTAATCATACCCTTATTAAAGTTACCTCCAAGCGCCGCCAACTGTTTTGTCACGTTACTAATACCTTATTTGCTAACCTGTATCGATCACCACACATCGCTCAACAGGCGGTACATAAGCAGTGTTGGAAAAGCGATAACACCCGCCCGATAAATGCTGCTGTACAGTATAGTTTGTCAGAATATTAAATTAAATTGAATTAAATTATATTCTGATAGGCAGCAGTTCTGAAGATGAAGCCATATTGAAATCTTACGGCCACATGTATAAAGTTATCTGGTTTTATTACTACTGCCTCTGAGCAATCGGAACTTCTATTTCTAATTAAATAAGGAACACGATCACCTCAGTTTAGTGGTTATAGAAAAGTTTCATTCACATTCATTAGTAGGTGGAACACGAAACATAGTCCAACCACCGACTAATATTTGTAACAACTTCTAGTACTTAACAAATACTTTGAGATATCCGAAGACTGCAGATTCTTTAACCAAGTGAGAAATATACACACGAATTAACACCGTTTACTTGAGTTCTGCAAAATAATCAGTTTGTATCAGCTCAACACAGTCACAACAAGGCAGTTCCTCACACGTGATGATAAGTCCCTCTTCATCGGTGTTTGGTGATTCGCAGCCTAGAACCATTACTGCGGATTAAAACATCCGGCGTTTCGCATTCTAAGTCCTAAAAGTCAATACCTGTGAGGCAAGTAAAACAAAAAAAATTTCTTTCTGATTTCCTGAAAAATTTATTCAGTTTCAAGAACCATGCGAACAGCAAAAAAACATCATCATATAAAATATCGTTAAAAACAATACAGATTTCGTATTATCTCAGGTTGATCCTAACTCTGGTCCAAATACCCATTTCTTTTACGAACGTGTGGTTTTAAATCATACGTCTTCGAATTTTATTGATTAATTCGGAGTTTTTGTTGGTTACTGACATGCTTAAGAAATAACGTAACTGCATTTTGTTAATAATTTTTAACCTTGTTTCCACCTGGATGTCTCGCAATACCTCTAGTACTAACCTAATGTTCAGATGGATGTGATAAAATTGCGAGTTATAATGTGCATGGAACGTTTCAGGACGATTAGTTGTGCACGGAGATTGCAGTTCTCATGAAGCTCACATTTCAGGAGGAAAGGGGCACAACAGTGTATAACATTGTAGTAAGTAGTTGGAAGGTGTCTCATTTGCCAACGTAGAAAATGTTTTGAAAACATCGCACGATGCAAGGTCCTGTAAACCGAAAAACTATTTGAACCATTCTCCCACCTTAGAATATGTAATATCAAGCAGGCACAGTAAAGGATTCCTCTAGGGATTAAGGCGTTGTTCCGAGTTCCCTCACGCTTTGTCGATAAATATTGTCTCAAAGGTTTTCTATGACATCGTGATTATGGATTGCAATCCCGCAGTGTTTTCAATCCCGCCAATACCGCGGGATCCCGCGGGATCCGTGCGGGATTGGCGCAATCAATTTTAACGCTTATATTTACAACATACAAGTAGTTACTTAAAACGTTTAAAAATTAAATAATAATTAAATTAATAAATCAATTTTAATGTTAAATGATAAAAATTAATAGTTAACAATATTTTAATTGGCACAATGGTATTAAAACTTTTTAGCATGTCTTAAGTACATTTCGAGGTTTTGCATTTTTAATCTAAACCAATTTTTAAATAAATAATAAAAAATGGAAAATATTCAGTGTTAGGTCATATTATGTGCCTTATAATACATCACATGGATTTAAAAGCATGGTTTGCTTAGTGGCCAAGTTACCAGAGATTTTTTTTAATTCTAAATAAACGTTCCATAACACCGAAAGAAAGCATTCCATTTCACAAAGTGAAGTGAATATATTCTGTAAAGTGTAGGCTTGGCTCAGAACAAGATCTCATAACTTTTTGTCACTGCACAAGCATGAGACTTGGCTCCTTTTTTTTTAAATTGTTTTTGTGGGATTCATTATTATATTTCCTGATTCCTTGATTGATCTTACAGATGATTCAATGTTATTAAAGGAAACTACTCACCAACACTTAAACTGTCAAGTATTTAAATTTTACATATGTGTAGGCTTGCCAGATTTCTAAAATGTTCAACCGGGACACTAGAATGTCCCCTCCCCCCCTCCCCAGCGTCATGGGTATTCAAGGATCCACACCCATTTTTCTTCACTTGAAATAATCACATTTCTGGTGGCCGCCTCTTGCTTCCACTGTTCCCAGTTTGACTGCAAGTACTGCTTAGCAAGCACAACTTCGTCAAACAACTGATCATTGTTTATTTTCATACCGGGTACATCAAAAAGGCTTCTATTAATAGTGTCAGCAGAAGTTTCGGCGTTTATCCAATCAACAGCATTTGTTTTGGTCAGATTGATCCATGAAAACTGTTTAGCGTTTCCAAAACTATTCTCCCAGAGGTCCAAGTATGCAATGCATCTTTCATAAAAGCCATCAAATTCTTCTTTCACACTGTTTTGGACTTGCTCATCTAGATTCTTTTAGATGTTCTTTGCGGCCATAGGGATAAAGTTTGAAGCCTTTTTTTCTGTCAGATTTCTTTTAAGAGCTTTATGAGCTTCAGCAACCTCAAAAGCTGTAGTGTTATTTTTTTTTCCATTCCCAGAATGGCCTTGTTAAACAGTGCAAGCTGTCCATGGACAAACCACATGTAGAGCTCGCCCATTGAATCAGTAATTTTTTTTTTATTGCTGATGGACACATTTCTTGGTCTAAAAAAATGCTTTCAGACCTTCAAAAATTTGTAAAAGTCTTTCCAGCGCAGGCATCATTGATAGAAACCGGGTGTTCCCATGTTGAAGGAGTTTGTGGTACTCTACCTCGGCATATTCACAAAATTCTTTTAGTTTTGTTACACGGACTGTGTATATGTGGAAGTATTTATAAATCTTCACAAGCAAGGTTTTAATATCGGTTGGGAGACTATCTACTGCAGTTTGCACACAGTTGTGCACAATGTGTGCTCCACATCCGACTCCATTGATTTCCCGTCCTAGGCTATTCTTGAGTCGATGAAAAACATTGTTTTTCCCTGCTCTTTTCACACCTCCGAAGTTAGTGTTGCAGTTGTCTCCACAAAAGCCAACTACTTTGTTGTTCAAATCGTTTTGCAACAGGACAGAGCATAAGTGATTTGTCAGGGTTTCCGATGTTTCACCCGCCACAGATTTGAAATCTAAAAGCTTTACTTTCACACCTGAATTAGGATTAAAATAGCGCACAACAATTGGCACAAGTTTTATCTCCTTTCTGTTTGATGCATCCATGCTTACAGATACATAGTTTGACTTGGTTAAGTCTTATTTAAGCTCTTCCTGAGCTAAAGGAGCTATGACATTTAAAACTATTGCCTCACACTTAGTTTTCCGAGTGAGAATTTAGGCTCAAAAAACTTGGAAATCAGTTTTGATGAATAAGAGTTCGAATTGAAACTTAGGCTATGGTTTGCTGTGTGGTAAGCAAAGGTCACCTCTTTCGCTGCTAACTCTAAGTTTTTGTCATTAGAACTCGGAGTCTTAAAAAAACTACTCATTTTTGACGAGCCAGCAGCACATGCTAAACTCTTTTTGTGTTTAACAGACTGCAAATGATCTTTTATATCGGATCGCCCACCGTGAGCAACCGAAAACTCATAATTGCAATGAAAGCATTTAACTCTATCGCCTTGACCACCGGTACATACCTTTTTCAAAAAAGTAAATTCATTCTGTAAATCTTCAGTGAATTTACACGAACGTTTTGGCATTTTCACAGAGAAAGCATGAACTTAAACTTGAAACATAAATACTGTAAAACAGCGTTAACTCACTAACACAACAGGCACCGTAGGCTAGGCAGGAACAGACTGACATTTCTATCGCAGGCGACTTTCGCCGGGGTGAAGGTGGGCGAGTCCAATGTTACAGTAACATTGTTACTGCACACGAGGAATGTAATACTAATACAATACTGGACTCGCCCGGAGAGCGCATGCGCATGGTCATGATTGGAGAGACAAGGCGATGTGATGACAATATTTATTTTTTAGCAGACCCTCATTCTTTTATAGTTTTCACTTTTCATACAGTACAGTTAAATAAATGACAAAGTAACTATCCTAAGTTATACTTCACAGTTAATTGTTTTAAGACATTTTTGGTCATCTATATCTATAAATTATAGTTTATAACCAAATTTAATTTTTACCGGGACGGAAGGTAAACCGGCCGGGACACCGGACTTTGTCTAAAAACCGGGACTGTCCCGGTCAAACCGGGACGTCTGGCAAGCCTACATATGTGGCGTAACGACGTTTTAAGAGTAGGGATTATTAATTTTTAGTAAGAAATGAGGCTTTCTCGGCGAATGATTGCAGTGAAGTTTTCATAGGTTGTATCTCCGGATTTCATTGTAAAAACACGAGATTTCACACGTGAGGGAGACGGCGGAGGCAACCCTCGAATTATGATGTTCCTACAACACAATTCGTCGATACACCCGTGAAAACTTCATAACTATTTTTGCCTTTATCCAAATAATAACAAGGAGAAGATGTATTAATCCATAGCCTGAGCGGCACATGTAAACCGGCGGCTTCGTCAAAGAAACGCATTGAGGCAGCGGCCAAAACAACAATAAGTCAAAGGATATACAATTTCCTTTTGATAGCTGCTAAATAAATAGGTATGCGATTAAAATTACGATAACATTAGTTTCCTATCAACGAATAATCAAATTTTCAGCCCCAAAAAAGGAAATTGTCATAATAACTTTATCTGCAAATACATAAAATGGAAATAATGAAACCGTGAATAAAAAGCTGTAACTTTGTAGTTCAGATAACGTTTTCAACACATAAAAAATAATTATATAGTTACAAAATCGTACTAAATACGCAACAGAAATGTGTACTCGAAAATGAATACGTAAAAGTGTATCTATCCATTTACTTACGAATGATGAAGGTTGACAAAAACAAAGTTTGTTCACACGCGCCAAATGTCAACTGCAAGGGTAGGACAGTGCAAAACATCCGATAGAGACCGAGTGGGGCAGCGAGTCTCGCACTGACACGCGTTTTATCCGCATTTTGCTGATTGCGGATCCGCCAGACTGTCTAATGATGCGGGATCCCCTAATCGTGATCTAGTTCAGTTGATTATCTTGTTTGTTCGTGCCGAAATGTTGTCAAGAGCCTTTCGTTTTACAGTTGTTCTGACCTAAAATGATAGAATGGTAGTATAAAATCCTAATTCTACTCCAGACACACACACAAAAACACAGGAAAAATGTGGCTTTACACGCCTGCAATAGTTCATCTTCACGATCACTTAGAACATCATGGTTGTGGGATCCAGTTATTTTCACTATGTTACTCCCGGCACTGTTAGTCGGCACCAACACTTTACACAGTTCTTTCACTTGCAAACATCCACAGTACGTTACCATTAATGCAGATTTTTTGTTTTAGAAAATTGACACTTTTCCACGAGTGTCGACGTTGATCGTTTCCTCGACACATGTTCTACTGGAGACGACAAGGTGAAAACTGATAACTTACGTTGTGTGATAGTGTGATGAATCCCTGTCCGGGCATCCAGATTTGGGTTTTCCATGGTTTCGCAAATCACTCCAGGCAAATGCCGGGACGCTTCCTTCAAAAGGCCATGGCCGAAGTCCTTCTCATTCCTTGCCACCCATTCTTTCCCGTCTCTAAAGACCTCGCTGTTAAGAGACATTAAGCTGTTTAAAAAAAATATAATGTGATGAAGAATAGACAGGCGAACAGAACTATGATCCCGTGTTTACCTTATGCGGGTTTCGAATCACCGCACGCCCCTCTTCACATCACTCGCACTTTCTGTTTCACCGACACGACGTGCTACGAGCCCACACATTGTGCCATACAATCCTCTATTAATACACAATTTCGTAGAAAACAGTTCCCACTACACACGCCGACATTTCGCGGCACGGTACGGCAAAGACTCTTCTCTCTAGATCCAAGCCAGTATACGAGCGAGTACATCGATCTGCTACTATCGAATTCGCTTTCTTACATCTTTAAGCGATAAGACATGTTAGTTAACTAAATAATTAAAAAAAAAAAGATGGATGGGCCTTGATACTCCGACAAAGTGCAGCCCACATCGCGTTTTTGGACACGGAGGTATCTGTATTCAGTTTCTACTGGTAGCTGATCGAATATGCGGCCGCGTCCAGCACTCTCGTATTGGAATCTGGCGGCACATCAAAGCGAGCTGAGGGTCTCTCCCGAGGGCCTCCAGGTGGCTGCTTGGGGACGACGGCAGTGCTGCCTAACACCGGAAACATTCGCGTCTCAGGACGTAAGCTGTGTCACACTAAGTACAATTAATTGATTATTATTATTATTATTACTCCGCGATTCACTAAAACTGTGTGGCGGAGGGTGCATTGCACCAATCCTAATGTGCAACCATTTGTGTTTACGAAAGGATATACGGGGATATCGTAGGAGGCGCCCATGGGCTATTTTTAGGAACCATCTCGGCATTCAATCGGAACGATCCGGGAAAACCATGGAAAGCACAGATCAGGATGGTAGAAGTGATTTATCGAGAACTACTCCTGTCTGGTTTTAAGTTTACTCCCCCGGTAAATCTTTCTTTTCCATTCCATAACTCGCTCGTGGAAAGAATGAGTATTGAAATAAATCGATTCTGGCCCTGATTTCTCTTATCTTATTTTCGCGGTCATTCCTACATATGAATGTTGCTGGTAGTAATATTTGTTTGCTGGTATTCCGAAACAAGTCAGCCATCAATTTTTCTATTAACTTCTGTCGAGAGCAACGTCTTCGGTGTTCCAGGTCTTCCCAACCTAACTCCTTCAACATCGCACTTATGCTTTTCCTCCAACTATATATACCTTTCACGAATCGGGCGGTTGTACTTTGAACCTTCTCAAATGCCTCCATTGACCACTTTTGATAGGGACCCCATACCGAACAACAATATTCAAAGTAAGGAACATACTAGTGATTTATATGGTAATCGATTTAATTTGCGGTGTGCACTGTTTTAAATCTCGACCTGGAAATCGGAGCATACGATTTATTTTCCCAATTTCCTTTTCGATATGCTCATTGGACGACAAGTTATTACAAATTGTTACCCATAGGTATTTAACAGAATCTACTGTTAAAGGACAGTGCCATTCTCAGAGCTAAATGGTGTCACCTTTTTACTAATATGCATGACTTGGCACATTTGTAGCGTGTAATTACAACTTCCAGTCTTTACACCACGCAATTATTTTCACAATATCGTCTTGTAACAAAGCGCAGTCATCCCGGGTTTTGATTTCACGATAAGTAATAGAATGATCGGCAAATAGTGTTTTCTTCCCCCTTATTACGTCTCACAAATTATTAATGTATATGAAAAACAACTGTGGCCCTATCAAGCATCCCTGGGGAACCCAACTTCGGCCAGTGTTAAGCGCTGACCGTCGAGAACTTCCTACTGTGTTGTGCCACTTCAGAAATTGATTGCTGTAAAACATTTTCGGCCATCGCCACAAATGGAATATCACGTAATTTCATCGAAATGTCCTGATGTTCATTATTTAACACAAAGCTTGATGCCCAAAAGATAATATCCACTTGTGACCGTTCTTCGCTTTTTCAGTCTATTATTTTTATGTACGTAAATCTAATTAGTTACTAAAAACTTCTTAAGATTCAAGAAATTAGATTAAGCAATGGTAAAATTATGTTTACCGTAACATTTTTTAAAAAAATAACAAAAAGAAAATAAAAGTCTTCTAATACCAATCTGAAAAGGTACAGAGAAAAATATTTGGTTGACAACACTCATAACGATTTGAAAATCATTCAAAAACGGTAAACTTTATTTTTAACTTGATCATTCTCTGTTTAGGTAGCTGATTTTCTGAATAATTATACATTTTATCTATCATCAATTCGAGCTCATTTTCCTCTTCTGACCTGTGCGTGACGAATGAGGAAATTCGTACTACCATCCCTAGGTTACATAAGCTTACCAGTTGTAATTTGATCAACTTGACGACCAATTCTTCCACGAATAATATAAACTACAAACGATTGTGCAATGTAAGTCCTTTCCATGACCTACCTATGAATCTAAATGAAGATTTCTGAGTTATTAATTTCCTTCATTTGAGAAGTATCATCCATGAAATAAAAGCTGTTTATCACTATGGAACATAATCATGAGACATTGTTGTGAGATGGAATAGGGAATATTAGACTGGATTCATATCCTCCACACCTGATCCTCGATAAAGTAGACCACAAATCATTGAAAGTCTTGACGTTTAATTCTAAAACAGAAGAATAACCATTCAAGTTGTCTGGACAACACAAATATGCAGCAAACACACAAGTATAAAGCACCAACTCCATGACCCTATTTCACTAGCTGACTTTCCTACTCAACATCGTTGGATATTGCGAGCTGCTGATTAATGACCGGCGTGTTGTGGATGGTGTGCCCTGTAACACTGAAAGCCGAACGGCTCTTGTTTTTAATTACCGATCTTCTTTTTCTCGTGTCGATGCCAACAGCATCAGATGTATGGCAGTTTTTCCGCCAATCCGATGGCTTTGTCAGTAGCTGATTGGAGGTCAAATTGGGATACATTAATTCCGATTTGTGGACAAGGCAGATGATGTACAGTCGGGGACAGAATTCGCGAGACCCTTCGCCTTTCGATTATGCTTCGTTCTAGACACGAATACCGCATGGGACAGCATAACTGGTAGGTGGTACACTAAATTCGTGATAAAATAGACCTCTCATACCCAGCACTTTACACGAGACTAAAAAAATGAGCGCGCGCAGCAAGAAACTCGCAGACGCTCGGAGGAAAAGTTCGGAGTTCTACAGTAAAAATAATCACGACTATCACCATTTTAGTCATAATAACTATTGAAATAACCAATTTGATTGATTATAGAGAGGTGATAACACTTTTTTCGTAATTTTGACAACCGTTGCGTATTTTTTTTTTTCCTCCAATAAACAGGTAACCATTCGCTAGCAAACGCAATTGTATGGCGAATACCGAAAAGAATCGCTAAATTACCCACGGAAAACCAATAAGAGATTTTGAATGGGCTTACTTACACTTTCTAGCGCTGCTGCGTTATAGATCTGTGTGTGACAAATACACACAAAGGTTAAGGGTAACTAGAAAGAGCATATACGAAAGAACTCTAATGGTAAACTAAGTCACGAAATATAAATAAACTATTTCCAGAAAATTAAATTGTGCGTAATATTAAAACCTTAATTTTGTTTTCATAATACCATATTTAGAATTTAAGCTAAACTTGAACGCAGTAGCAACACTTTTAGTAGTAATAATAATAATTAAGAACAGTAAACAAATAAACAAATCCGTCTGCAATGTGAATTAGCGGTTCTACATTTTAAATCTGGAAGATGGAAGAAGGAAAACATTCATCTCTCTCTTTGTTTCTAACTAACACTGATACTTCTATAAAATATTCTGTCAAGCTTTATTTCCTGCCTTCCAAGCCCGATGGGTTATAGGTAACACTGTTGCCTGGCATTCGGGAGGACGCGAATTCAAATCCCGTCGGGGATCTAATTTCAGTATTCCATGATTTTCGTAAATCTCTCCAGCTGATCTCCAGAGAAGTTCCTTCAAAAAGCGATTGGTGAAATTCTTACCCGATCCTAGTTTCCAATGCTATCAGGATTCATGGCGTCAAAGATATGAAGAAGGCAAAAAAATAACCCAAAAAAAAGAACGTGTTGGGTTTGTAGTATCCGTCTTTCGGGGTTCGAATCCCCATCTAGCCATCCAGGAAAGCGGTTTAGATTGTTTCCCAATTCACTCCAGACGAATGCCGGGATTGTTCGTTCAAAAGGCCATGTCCGAATTCCTCCCCGTTACTTGTCCCCAGTCCATTCCTGCCTCTAATGACCTCGATTAGATGTAAAGTTAGAAGCAAAAAATAATTTCTCTAATAAAAATAATTACATCTCTGTGGCGTGTTGGATTTATCTTATTCAACGACCGAGCATGGTAGCGAAGGGACTAGAGTGCTATAGTTCGGTGTTGTTTTAGGGCTGGTCGACGTCGAAATCCTGATAGAGGAAAATGGACTGGGAGCATGTTTCGGGAAGGAATTCAGCTATGGGCATACCAGAGAATCATCCCAGCACTCATGGAATGATTTCGATTAATCATGCAATATCGAAATACGGATGGATGCAAGAAGATTTCAACGCCTGTCCTTCCGAACAGGGATGGCTTGAGCGTTACCTGGACTCTCGGTCACTGGTGCGATTCCGGTCAGAGGCAATGGGTGTTAAAGTAAGTGTTGTTGTATGTCTTGTGTCGTCTTTCAATTGTATGAGTAAAAAGCATTTGGAAATACATCAGTACACATGATAAACACACAAAACGGCTTAGCTGGATGAATGGCTATAGGGAGGAATGCCATTAAAAATTTTATTGAACCAAAAGGCAATTGGCTGCCCTCGAAAATATCTCACAGGTCCACCTCATGTCACAAATAAATATTCTATGCTTGGTGCCAACTAGTAACATGGCTAAGTTCTAGAAGCGCATTAGAATAAAAAAATTGGAAAATAGGCGTACTGTAGTCAAGCTCTTTAGTGCACACGGGAAGGGTATTTAATTTCAGTTGAGTGTATAGGATTAAGTCTCTTTAACATTATGCGTGGTTATATCGTAAGAAGAAAATCTTCCTGCTTTCTGAGTTCAGACGCAAGGAGGAAGTAACCAATCTGCCAAACGTTTAGAGGAAGTGTTTATTTACCAGTGGCTCTGAGGAAGTGAAGAACACTTGTTCAGTAGAATTAGCTCTAATAAGATTTGTGAATATGACCATCCGTACTCAAAATACGGCCACTTCCGAATTACGAGCACCTACAAATGTAGTGACAGTCATTTGCCGAAAGTAACAGAAACAACTTCATATAACATATTATTAAAGTTATTTCATCATACTTAAAAGACCGATTAAAATGTTGAAAAATAACATTGAACTAATATGTATTAGTCATTAAAAATTTCTGAAAATTACTTCTCGAGGATTTTAATTTCAGCAGACCCTCATCGCATCTTGTAATGTTCTACTTGCACTATTTGATTACAAAATGAATTAATCAATATTCTTTAATATTGGAGATATTAAAAAAAATGGAAGTGCACGTGTGCCTGTTATTGAAAATTGACCTGCCTCCAGCTGCTGATCTAAATATTTTATGACCTTCGGTGCCTTTTGACCATTTAACCTGCTGACTATTGTGGCAGCTTTTGTTGAGGTAATGTGGCACTCTATCGTGAACTTTAGTATTATTATTACTCCGCAAATCACTAAAAGTGTGTGCCGGAGCGTGCATTGCACCTATCAGAAAGGGTAATGGTTTGGAAGGGATATACGGGATAAGGTAAGAGGCGTTTACAATGCGATGACAGTGTTCTAGCCCCTACACTGCTAGCATCAGCTGAAGTATCTTGGTTGGGACTGTAGCGAAGGAATTTGTGAATTTCTGCGGTAGTGGTTTGTTAACACGGAAGATAATTCCGTAGGCCCACAGAACAAGGAAATTATCAGACATTTCAGGCATGAGATTTTCTCATCCTCGTTCAACTAACTTGCTTCTATTGCTACCTGAGGCTCACACAATTAACAGACGAGAGCATTATACAGGAGTAGAACCGTAAATCCTCGAGGAACCAGGGATTTCTGAACTTTTTTAAATTTGTTTCCAGCTTGACTTCTCGAGGTCATGGACTTTTTGATGTAACTATCCGGACGTTCGCTTGCAGTGATTTCGAAAAACCGTAGAAAATCCAAATCTGGATGACCAGAAGGGGATTTGAACCCGTATCCTCTCGAATGCCAGGCCAGAACATAATCGCTCGTCCACTACGCTCGGTGTTTTTTAATTGACCGTAACATGTATAGGAACAATAATTACAGACTTACTTGGCCATGAATCGTTTTTAATATATCTATTTTTGCAGCCTAGTAGTAGACGCAAATATATTCGATCAACTAATGAAGTCAGATCTTAATCACATCGTTTCTCATGAACCTGGCAACAACCATAATACACCCACTTTTATAACCACATATGTAACCCTTCAATTAGTTTTTAGAAGATAACATCATTTTATCATTTTACTTTTACAAGTCAAGCTTATTCCAGTTTGAAGAGCAATCATCCTTTTCCTTCAGAATGCAGGCATAGGAATTTTAAAAGCTCTAGCCTGTAATGTAGGAAAATGTAGTTTTATCTCGATGGCAGATAATTCCGAAGACACAATACAAGGAAATACGCATCGTTTCCTGCCAGAAGACTTCCTCATCGAATGTGCGACTTGTGTTCAAACATTAGTCTCCTTCAATCGCTACAGCGTAGGGGCTAGAGTGCCCGAAGGCCTCCGGTTCGAATCCGGCCGCGGGCATGGATGTTTAAGTGTTGTGTGTGTGTGTGTGTGTGTGTGTGTGTGTGAATGTTCTGTCCGTCTGTGGCGTCCATACATTGGAATAATACAATATATATACTGGAAGACGACTTACACACTGAGAGCTACAATAATTACATAGAGCTGGCTGTATGGCCTCCGTTGCCAAATGCCATTAAATAAAAAAAATCGCTACAGCAGCAAGGAACTGCAATTAATTAACTCGTTTCGATGTGTGAACAACTTTTAAATACTAGGCACTGTGACGTGCTGCAGAAAAATTAAATAAGAATCGTTTATTACCCCTAATTTCGTAAAAACGATAATATTTTTTAAAAAATATCAGATACAAGTTTTCAGATATCGCTGTGATGAAAACATACTGATCTGTGCTTTTCTGAACGACGATTGAAAACCATGCCTTTCATATACGAGGTTTGTCCGGAAAATACGTATAAAAGTTGAATAATGCCTTTATGTCACAGGTTGCAGTCGCCGCCAGGTGAGACTACTGCTGTAATCAATCCCATCAACGCTCAGTTCGAGTCAGAGCACTCTGCGTGAAGGTGGGAGTGGGCAGCAGCTTGTTGACAGTTACCCTTTTTCACCTGCCGTCGGCATGGAGCTCTTTCTGATTGAGGGACAGCGCGTCAACATCAAGTTTCTTGCAAAGCTAGGCAAGAATGGCCGTGAGATTTTTGAGTGTTTGAAACAGGTTTACGGAGACAATTCTCTGAAGGAACCAACCGTGAACAAGTGGTTAAAAAGGTTCCGGGATGGCCGAGAAGAAGTGAACGATGACCCTCGCCCAGGACGCCCGTCGACATCGAGCTCCGATGCAAATGTTGAACGAATTCGAGCTTGTGTTCTTAAAGACCGTAGATTGACAGTCAGAATGGTGCTTCGGGGGCGGCACTTGGGAGATGTGGAAGCCATCAAGGCGGAAACGACACGGCAACTGAACAACATCACAACTGAAGACTTTCAGCAATGTTATCAACAGTGGAAACAACGTTGGCAGAGGTGTATCGCGTCTCAGGGCGAGTACTTTGAAGGAGAACATATTGTAATACCTGAATAATTGTAAAATAAAGTTATTATTCCACTTTTATACGTATTTTCCGGACAAACCTCGTATGCGTCAAATAGCTATCAATACAAAAAAAAAATAATAATAATAACTTCTGTATATTTCAAATTTGTATTTTATAGTATTTTGGGATTAAAATTTCACCTCTGAAAACTGCACATCAGTTCTTCTTTTTATACATTAACCATTTTTAATAATTAGGGCCAAACGCGTCGTTACTGTCGAGGTAAATAAATATAGGAGAGAACTGTGAACAATGTAAACGAAACAAGTTAATCAATGCCTTCCAGAGGAATCATCCTGGCATTAACCTGCAAAGGTTTTGAGAAAACGTGGAAAAAACGAAATCTGGTAGCCGACGGGAATTTGAACCAGCACAATAATTCTTCTCACTTTTGGAGCCACAATGCCCACCAAGACCATAATTATTAAAAATGGTTAATGTATAAAAAAAAAAGAAAAAACTGATGTGCAGTTTTCAGAGGTGAAATTTTAATCCCAAAATACTATAAAATACAAATTTGAAATATACAGAAGTTATTATTATTATTATTTTATTTGACGCATACATGAAAGGCATGGTTTTCACTCGTCGTTCAGAAAAGCACAGATCAGTATGTTTTCATCACAGCGATATTTGAAAACTTGTATCGGATATTTTTAAAAATATTATCGTTTTTATGCGGAATTAGGGGTAATAAACGATTCTTGTTTAATTTTTCTGCAGCACGTCACAGTGCCTAGTATTTAAAAGTTATTCACACATTGAAACGAGATAATTACTTGCAGTTCCTTGCTGCTGTAGCGATTGACACTGAAGGAGACTAATGTTTGAACACAAGTCGCACATTCGATGAGGAAGTCTTCTGGCAGGAAACGATGCGTATTTCCTTGTATTGTGTCTTCGGAATTATCTGCCATCGAGATAAAACTACATTTTCCTACATTACAGGCTAGAGTAATTCCATATGCAGTGGAGCTTTTAAAATTCCTATGCCTGCATTCTGAAGGAAAAGGATGATTGCTCTTCAAACTGGAATAAGCTTGACTTGTAAAAGTAAAATGATAAAATGATGTTATCGTCTAAAAACTAATTGAAGGGTTACATATGTGGTTATAAAAGTGGGTGTATTATGGTTGTTGCCAGGTTCATGAGAAACGATGTGATTAAGATCTGACTTCATTAGTTGATCGAATATATTTGCGTCTACTACTAGGCTGCAAAAATAGATATATTAAAAACAATTCATGGCCAAGTAAGTCTGTAATTATTGTTCCTATACATGTTACGGTCAATTAAAAAACACCGAGCGTAGTGGACGAGCGATTATGTTCTGGCCTGGCATTCGAGAGGATACGGGTTCAAATCCCCTTCTGGTCATCCAGATTTGGATTTTCTACGGTTTTTCGAAATCACTGCAAGCGAACGTCCGGATAGTTACATCAAAAAGTCCATGACCTCGAGAAGTCAAGCTGGAAACAAATTTAAAAAAGTTCAGAAATCCCTGGTTCCTCGAGGATTTACGGTTCTACTCCTGTATAATGCTCTCGTCTGTTAATTGTGTGAGCCTCAGGTAGCAATAGAAGCAAGTTAGTTGAACGAGGATGAGGAAAATCTCATGCCTGAAATGTCTGATAATTTCCTTGTTCTGTGGGCCTACGGAATTATCTTCCGTGTTAACAAACCACTACCGCAGAAATTCACAAATTCCTTCGCTACAGTCCCAACCAAGATACTTCAGCTGATGCTAGCAGTGTAGGGGCTAGAACACTGTCATCGCATTGTAAACGCCTCTTACCTTATCCCGTATATCCCTTCCAAACCATTACCCTTTCTGATAGGTGCAATGCACGCTCCGGCACACACTTTTAGTGATTTGCGGAGTAATAATAATACTAAAGTTCACGATAGAGTGCCACATTACCTCAACAAAAGCTGCCACAATAGTCAGCAGGTTAAATGGTCAAAAGGCACCGAAGGTCATAAAATATTTAGATCAGCAGCTGGAGGCAGGTCAATTTTCAATAACAGGCACACGTGCACTTCCATTTTTTTTTAATATCTCCAATATTAAAGAATATTGATTAATTCATTTTGTAATCAAATAGTGCAAGTAGAACATTACAAGATGCGATGAGGGTCTGCTGAAATTAAAATCCTCGAGAAGTAATTTTCAGAAATTTTTAATGACTAATACATATTAGTTCAATGTTATTTTTCAACATTTTAATCGGTCTTTTAAGTATGATGAAATAACTTTAATAATATGTTATATGAAGTTGTTTCTGTTACTTTCGGCAAATGACTGTCACTACATTTGTAGGTGCTCGTAATTCGGAAGTGGCCGTATTTTGAGTACGGATGGTCATATTCACAAATCTTATTAGAGCTAATTCTACTGAACAAGTGTTCTTCACTTCCTCAGAGCCACTGGTAAATAAACACTTCCTCTAAACGTTTGGCAGATTGGTTACTTCCTCCTTGCGTCTGAACTCAGAAAGCAGGAAGATTTTCTTCTTACGATATAACCACGCATAATGTTAAAGAGATTTAATCCTATACACTCAACTGAAATTAAATACCCTTCCCGTGTGCACTAAAGAGCTTGACTACAGTACGCCTATTTTCCAATTTTTTTATTCTAATGCGCTTCTAGAACTTAGCCATGTTACTAGTTGGCACCAAGCATAGAATATTTATTTGTGACATGAGGTGGACCTGTGAGATATTTTCGAAGGCAGCCAATTGCCTTTTGGTTCAATAAAATTTTTAATGGCATTCCTCCCTATAGCCATTCATCCAGCTAAGCCGTTTTGTGTGTTTATCATGTGTACTGATGTATTTCCAAATGCTTTTTACTCATACAATTGAAAGACGACACAAGACATACAACAACACCCATTGCCTCTGACCGGAATCGCACCAGTGACCGAGAGTCCAGGTAACGCTCAAGCCATCCCGTTCGGAAGGACAGGCGTTGAAATCTTCTTGCATCCATCCGTATTTCGATATTGCATGATTAATCGAAATCATTCCATGAGTGCTGGGATGATTCTCTGGTATGCCCATAGCTGAATTCCTTCCCGAAACATGCTCCCAGTCCATTTTCCTCTATCAGGATTTCGACGTCGACCAGCCCTAAAACAACACCGAACTATAGCACTCTAGTCCCTTCGCTACCATGCTCGGTCGTTGAATAAGATAAATCCAACACGCCACAGAGATGTAATTATTTTTATTAGAGAAATTATTTTTTGCTTCTAACTTTACATCTAATCGAGGTCATTAGAGGCAGGAATGGACTGGGGACAAGTAACGGGGAGGAATTCGGACATGGCCTTTTGAACGAACAATCCCGGCATTCGTCTGGAGTGAATTGGGAAACAATCTAAACCGCTTTCCTGGATGGCTAGATGGGGATTCGAACCCCGAAAGACGGATACTACAAACCCAACACGTTCTTTTTTTTGGGTTATTTTTTTGCCTTCTTCATATCTTTGACGCCATGAATCCTGATAGCATTGGAAACTAGGATCGGGTAAGAATTTCACCAATCGCTTTTTGAAGGAACTTCTCTGGAGATCAGCTGGAGAGATTTACGAAAATCATGGAATACTGAAATTAGATCCCCGACGGGATTTGAATTCGCGTCCTCCCGAATGCCAGGCAACAGTGTTACCTATAACCCATCGGGCTTGGAAGGCAGGAAATAAAGCTTGACAGAATATTTTATAGAAGTATCAGTGTTAGTTAGAAACAAAGAGAGAGATGAATGTTTTCCTTCTTCCATCTTCCAGATTTAAAATGTAGGAACCGCTAATTCACATTGCAGACGGATTTGTTTATTTGTTTACTGTTCTTAATTATTATTATTACTACTAAAAGTGTTGCTACTGCGTTCAAGTTTAGCTTAAATTCTAAATATGGTATTATGAAAACAAAATTAAGGTTTTAATATTACGCACAATTTAATTTTCTGGAAATAGTTTATTTATATTTCGTGACTTAGTTTACCATTAGAGTTCTTTCGTATATGCTCTTTCTAGTTACCCTTAACCTTTGTGTGTATTTGTCACACACAGATCTATAACGCTGCAGCGCTAGAAAGTGTAACTAAGCCCATTCAAAATCTCTTATTGGTTTTCCGTGGGTAATTTAGCGATTCTTTTCGGTATTCGCCATATAATTGCGTTTGCTAGCGAATGGTTACCTGTTTATTGGAGGGAAAAAAAAAAAATACGCAACGGTTGTCAAAATTACGAAAAAAGTGTTATCACCTCTCTATAATCAATCAAATTGGTTATTTCAATAGTTATTATGACTAAAATGGTGATAGTCGTGATTATTTTTACTGTAGAACTCCGAACTTTTCCTCCGAGCGTCTGCGAGTTTCTTGCTGCGCGCGCTCATTTTTTTAGTCTCGTGTAAAGTGCTGGGTATGAGAGGTCTATTTTATCACGAATTTAGTGTACCACCTACCAGTTATGCTGTCCCATGCGGTATTCGTGTCTAGAACGAAGCATAATCGAAAGGCGAAGGGTCTCGCGAATTCTGTCCCCGACTGTACATCATCTGCCTTGTCCACAAATCGGAATTAATGTATCCCAATTTGACCTCCAATCAGCTACTGACAAAGCCATCGGATTGGCGGAAAAACTGCCATACATCTGATGAAATGATTTCCTAATGTATGTGTCTGCAACCTCGATGAACTTTGTGAATTTCTATCCTATTGCTAAGGCATTACTTCCCTACCCATTTTATCTGAAATATGCCCACTAAATTAGATTCACATCAATATTATTGTCTAATGCAAAGTTGGAGATGTGAAATCCAGTTTCTTTCCCTACAGACATTCCTGAAGTGATTACATGTTAATCTCTCCACTGATGTCAAACCAGTCCGCCTTTAATTTTTTCAAGCCTGTTTCTCAACCGTCCAAACTCAGTCTTTGGACACGAGCTCCACATGAAAATACTTGTGACATGGTTAACAAAGCATTTCCCACACCATGGCTGAAAAAATGAAAGTTTCCAATGTGACCGTGGCAAAACTCATGGAATGGAACGAGGGAAGAAAGAATTCTTATAAGCATCAATATGACACCTTATTTCTCTAATCATATCTCTGCTGCCGTTGGTATAAAATATTTCATCACACCAGTAATTTTTTCGAGCAAGTTCAAACATATATCGTCTGTCTACCCAGACCAATCTATGAATCAATTCCGTTATGCTTTCGTAAGCAATCCAAATTTAGTACCCTAGCTGTACTTTGTCTAAAATTCCAATCAATCCCTTGTGACACATCAGTGATTAACTAGAAACAGATAGATATACGCTGTGGCATGTACTTACCCACCTTTAACTGTATTTTACAGCACAGCACGTATGTTTCAGGAAGGAAACACCGTCTGTTAATCTTACTGATTGCCCCCCCCCCCCTGTGGAATCGGTCCGCAGCAGAGTACGCCAGTACTATGTGATAAAAATCGCGTCACGCTAAGGCAGTGCTAAGCACAGAACATGCCTGAGACCATCGCCTGTGGCCAAGGTGGAGATATAGAAAATTTACCCAATCCCTTATGGAAGAAATCCAGTGCCGGCTCGTACTGATAGTCTTTTAAGCACTATTCCTAATTCTTTCACCAAGATCCACCCCTAGCCTCATCGCCAACATACGTCCAGCATTTCCTCAAACCTCCTTCTATTTTCCAATGATTCCTACTCCAACCTCTGATCAGTTACTGACAGGGTTACCTTTTCTCCGTGCGTTAAAGTAAACAAAAAATTCAAAATTCTCAAAGTCTTCTCCTAATCAGTAGCCAGGTAACAAAATGTTCACTTAAGGTGGTGCTACTGCAGTTTTCCAGGAAGATCCTCCCTTTTTCCAGGAAATTATTTTTCAACCAATCAGGACCCAGGTTTCGGTTTAAATGTTCTCATCTGACGCCAAATTTCGGATTTAGGACCAAGTGTGTCATTAGTTTGTAATTGCATGCTTTGTTCAAGTAACTAGCGCACACGATAAAGTTACCATAATGCTCTTAGCTAACTGATGGTCATCAAACAGACATCATAACCCACATTTTCATAGAAGATCCCCACACATCGGAAAGTATGCAAAACGTCACCATAGGTGCAGACACTAGTTCTATTACGCCTAGGATAGCGCACACAACTGTCGTAAATTGTTAGGTCAAAGTGGGTGTTTGGATATTTTACCCACCTAGGACTCATCACCTAAAGTCTAGTGCCAGATTGTGGTCATGGTCAACTTAGGCTCCATACACCACTCAGAATTATTCCACCAATATCCATTCTAACAGCATTATACGCCACATACAGCCCCCAACACTCTTCCTATCTTCCAGTGACATCCAGCCCTTATTATGTCATTTATTGAATATTTTCCACTGATAAATCCGGCTGCCCTCCTTTGCACCTTGCATTTGATTTACAAAAAATGTGGACTCCTTACTACACCACTACATACAACAAATGGTCTGACTATGGCTTTGTACCCAAGTCCTTCGCTTCTCTGCTCATCACCCTCTCTGTTAAATGATTTTTATCCCGAAGTGCATGTAGTGAAAAACGTCAGAAACACAATTCGTATGCCAATACAAACGGCAGTGAACTGTAAAGAGCACAGTGAAATGGGAGATTGCCTAAGTCTTGAAGCAGTGGTTAGAAGCACACGTTGATGGTGAGCATAATTCTATAACCATATATTTTAGACTCAAATCCACAGAGGAATGACACACGCACACGCACACACATGCACATGCATACAGCGAGGTCGACAGAACTTACAGCAAGCATAATGGAAACGATGAAGAGTGTAGAATTGTCGTTACCACCGGCTAACTGGACAGAACTATCGTCACAAAAATCATCAGACAGACGAATTAAAGTCAGGTATGACCATACTTACGCTTACATGCACAAAGAGAGACGCAGATACACATGTCCAAGTCTACAGATAGTTCAGCACAACTGCCGGCACCAATCATGGCAACAAAAAAGTAGTGTAGTACTCTCTTGCCTCATGACTGGCTGTAAAACAGAACTCTCATACATATCATCAGCCTAGCGAGAAAGAAGGTGTGCAAAAGATGGCATGATTTCAACATACACCTAAGTGTTTATAACATTAATAGTGTTCATCACAGCCAATTGATTACATTTACCATCAACATGTCTCTCCCACACCGCAACCCTTTCTACCATTCAGTAACAAGTGACCCATGTACCATGAGTTTCGATAGACACTTGACTCTCAGGTCTCACCCACGAATCCATACATCTCCATACACAAGCACAAAAAATATAACTGGAGGGACAGCATAATCATACGTGCAAACAGATGTTTTTAAGGAAGGTATTCACCATATTTATGCATACAGATACAGAGAGAGACGCACAAACACTCACATTTCCATGCCCAGAGCGAGGTAGACACAACAATCAGCCCAATCATGGCAACGAAATAGTGGGGCAGCACCCCCCATGGCTCAAGACTGACCACAAAATTATGATGAACATGTATTCCAAGTACCAAATTCTTCACATCAACATCGCAACATTTAACTCGCACTACAGACCTCTCTGCCATTCTGTATCATGTGTGCTAGGTACAAAACTGTTCACATCATCAGCACCACCACGTCTACCGCACACCTAATCCTTTTCTGCCATTGAATAATATTTTCTGTAGGTACCACGAGTAGCAGTAGACATCAGGATATCAGTTAGATATCATAACTCCCCTATTCATACTAGGTCTCACCCACAAATCCATACGTCACCACACACAAGCATAAGTGTAGGATCAGTACATGATACATCCAGACAAACGGGTTAAAGGAAGGTATCACCACATTTACGCAAACATACGCAGAGAGAGACACATACTCACATACAATTCCATGCCTACAGTGATCTCGACTCAACAACTAAACCAATCATGGCGACGAAAAAGTGGAACAGAACACCCATGACTGACCAAAAATCATAGAAAGACAAATACATATTCTTCGCGGGTTTGCCGCCGGATCGTATTTTCTAACCACAAGCTTTCGGCGACTTTCACCGCCGCCATCATCAGGTCTGTTGTAACTGAAGGAAAGCGCCCGAGAGCAATTTCTGCTTTTATATTTACAAGCAGTTTAGGTGAAGGTTTTGTCTCTAGACATTTCCTTCAGACTCTCAGGTTGGGTGTCTTTTGTTAATGGTATGTCTTTAATTTTGCTCTTTCATTGTTTTAATTTCTTGTTAGGATGGACAATGGCCTTGCGTGTTTGTCATATGCACTGTTATATTGTCCGAGATTTGCAATTAGTGGATTAGTAGACGTTCTTGCAGCTCTGTAGAAGGATTTGGTTATAGCCAATATTCTTCCTTGGAGCAGCGGGACACCTGCGGCATCATGCAGGTCTGCTGTCGGGAACCGGTTCGGGACATGTAGTGCCCGCCGAAGCGCTCTGTTTTGCATTGTTTGCAGTCTGCGCAACCAAGTTTTTGATGCATAGCCAAACACCGGGCATGCATATTCAATTATCGGGCGAACTAGACTACAATATATACTGACTCCGGTACCGGCTGAAAATGAGCTGTCCCGATTGAAGATCGGGTAAAGCTGTTGGAGCCTAGCTGCGACTTTTCGTCGAGGGTCCTCGATGTGGCTTTTCCAGGTTAACCGGGAGTCCATAGTGACACCGAGGTATTTAACAGTGGCAGACCACTCTATCGCTTCTCCATTTAGGAGCAGCTTCTTGGTGCGATTTTGCTGGCGATTCCGCTTCCCCAGGCGCCTCGTCAGCATGATGGCTTGAGTTTTTCCAGTGTTGAGGGTAATTCTCCACCTTCTGGCCCAGGCTTCAGTTTACTGTAGAACCTGTTGTAGTGTGCGGATGGCAGTGGCTTTACACCTATGTGCCGTGAAGAAAGCCGTATCATCTGCGTAAAGGGCGGTACGGACTGTAGTTGAAGCTGGTATATCAGCTGTATACAAGTTGTAAAGTATGGGTCCTAGTACCGATCCCTGTGGTACTCCTGCCTTTATGGGGCGACGTGTTGATAGATCAATACCTACCCTCACTCGGAAGGATCTACCTGATATGTAACTTCGAATTAGCTTTACGAGTGGGCCGGGGAGTCCCTGCTCATAAAGTTTGTACAGGAGGCCGCTGTGCCAAACAGAATCAAAAGCCCTCGCCACGTCGAGTAGCACTAGCGGACAGTAGCCGCGATAGTTGAAGGTTGTCGTGGCTCTTTCAACTATTCGCATGATCTGTTGAGTAGCAGAATGTCTCTTCTGAAATTCGAATTGGAAGTCCGGAATAATACTTTCCCTCTGTATATGAGCTTCCAGTCGTCTGAGTAAGAGCCGCTCGAAGACCTAGCTGAGCGAGGATAGCAGGCTTATGGGGCGGTAATTCTGTGGGAATAGGCTGTCCTTGCCCGGTTTGGGCACAGCAATCACTATCGCTTGCTTCCGGCAACTGGGATAATGTTGGCTGCTGAGTATAACGTTGAAGATGTAACTTATGTGTTCAACGGCCTGTTGTGGAATATTTTTCAGTAGTTGATTTCCCAGAGTATCAGAGCCTGGAGCCTTCCTGGGATGTAGTTGTGTTAAGATGCGTCGAACTTCTTCTGTAGAGATTTCATCGATCAAATATCCGTCACCTTCAGCGGCTAGGAAGTGAGCTAACCTTCTTCGGATAGTGGCAGATTCTTCTTCGTCGTCGTCTTGGGCTGGCCTGAACTGTTTTTCAAAATGATCTGCCAGTGCGTTGGCTTTGTCCAAATTGCTGAAGACGAGGCCCCTTTCCCCATGGAGAGGGGGAAGTCTGGCACCCCGATTTGTGAAGCGCCTGGTCTCAACCCAAAGATTGCCGTCATTTATGTTGAGTGAGGCCAGACGTGCTGACCACTCCCTATTTCTGTGCTCTTGTAGCGCAGCCTTCAGCTCTCGCTGGCGACGATTTAGGAGACGCATGGTGTCTGGGCGCCGAGTTAATAGCCATTCCTTCGCCACTCTGTTTTTGTGCTTTATCTGCGCTAGCAATTGTGGCGGGAGTTGCCGGGATTGAGGTCTTGTTACTGTGGAAGGAGTAGATCTATTTGCTGCTTCCACGATAGTAGTAGAGATTTGTTTTATTGCAGTCTCTATTTGTCTTGCGTTGATTGGTCTTAGGCGATGAAGGTATTCCGCGATCATGTTACGGAAATCCACCCAGTTCGTCTTATTGAAGTTAATTTGGCTGGTCGTTTCTGGTCTCCATGAGCCGACATCTATGTCAATCAGGACTGGAGAATGGTCAGATGATAGTCGGTTCATGAAGCCTGCAATACCTCTGGTTATCACTATGTCCAATACATCTGGTCGGATTCCATTCCACGGGTGGTGGGTAGGTTCAACAGGTCCCCAGACTTATAGGTTGATTCTGAGAGCGATTCTGTGGAGTTTTTGTGACTTCACCAGTCTCTGCCTTACCATTGTTGGCAGTGATTATTAGAGTTTTGTCCTAGGACATTTTCTCCTATTAACAACGGTTTTATCTTTCACTTCACGTATGGTGGGTCTTCATGATGGTGAGTTCAGTGGAGGAGGTTCAGAGGTCGTTTATGTCGGCCAATAGTAGGGTCATATTGTCCGATGTTACGTACCACTGGGTTGTTTGTCTTTATGGTGTTTTTATAGAAGTTTCTTGCGATTTGTCGAAATCTTTCTATGAGTTTAGGCAGTAATGTCGCCTCGTGTAGAGGGTCGGTTGGAAACCTGCTCGGAAGGTGCAGGGCTCTTTTTAATGCTCTGTTCTGGATGACTTGGAGCCTTTGTATGTGGTAATCAGCAGCGTATGCCCACACTGGGCTGGCATATTCAATTATTGGTCTGATGAGGGCTGTGTAGACTCTAACTCCTGCGGGCGGCGGAAGGAGACTGTTTTTGTTTAATAAGGGGTCGACGAACGTCCTGAATGTGGGGGCCCCACGTGAGTCTCCTGTCAAGCGTGACGCCCAGGTAGCGAGCGGTCGTCGACCAGGCGATGTCTTTTCCATCCAACTGTAGTTTAGGCGCTGGTATTGCCTGGAACCTGGGTGTCAAGTCTACGCGTTAGCATTATGGCCTGGGTTTTTGTCGCGTTAATCTCGATTCTCCATCGTCTCGCCCAGGATAGAGTTTTCTGCAATACCTCTTGGAGGCGTCTAGTGGTAATAGCTCTGCTGCGACTGTAGGTGAAGTATGCCGTGTCATCCGCATACGTCGCGACCTCTACCCCAGGATTGTTAGGAACATCCGCAGTGTAGAGCGAGTACAGAAGAGGTCCAAGGACGGAGCCTTGCGGGACCCCAGCCCTGATCTGTCTGCTGGTAGAGAATGCTTTATCTACGCGAACACTGAAGGAACGGTCGGAGAGGTAGCTTTTTAAAAGTTTAACATAAGGCCCTGGGAACCCCTGCTCATATAGCTTGAGTAAATGTCCCCAATGCCACACGGAGTCAAATGCGCGGGATATGTCTAGCATTACCAGTCCACAGTACTCTTTGAAATTGAAGGCTCTAGTCGCCATTTCAACAACCCTCATGAGTTGCTGCGTGGTAGAGTGACCTCTTCTAAAACCCAATTGATGATGTGGAGTTTTTAACGAGAACTGGACTGAATAGCGGAACTGAAACGAGCCAGGAACGTTGTCGACTTCCGATTGTCCGACTCCAATGACGTAACCATTCCGTTGCTGTAATTGGTCTGTTGTCGGACCAGGCATAGATATACACCAGCGTTGGACTCACTACCTCACTACGACACTCTCACTCGCTGATGGTTTTCGTGTACACCAATATCTTACTGATACTTGTTTATGCGAATTCTGTCTCGCTGGCGAAGCGGAGATTATAGTGAGCGACTTGCTTCCTCTTCTTTGGGGACTGCCTTGCCCTCCCAGACCGAGGTGTTACGAATTACCGCTCCATGGCCCGCTCCTGCGGGAGTGGAACCCCCGAGCGCGAGCGTAGGGTTGTATCCGGCCCGGATACCCTACGGTGACAACGAAGGGTGGGAGCAACACTCCCTTCCAGTAGGCGCTTCCATTGGTAGGACGTATGATGGCGGCAACCAACTCCAACAACGGCTTCTTGGGCGTGGGGTGCTACTCGTGAGATGGCTACCAGGCCACCGACAACAAGGATGACAACGTTGGGCGATCAGGGCAACCTGATACTGATTCAGACTCTGATGACAACACACCGCCGCAGCAGAATCTGGCAGCCTACAGAATGAGAGGATCAACCAACCCGACCGGCAAAGATCAAGTGAAGAAACGAGTCACCACCCTTGTTCAAAGAACAAATAAGAAGAAGAAAAATCAGAAGACAACCTGTGCTGTAACATCATTCCCAGCTCCGCATACGCGACCAGAGTTCAGTCGGCTTATCTCCTCAGACACGGATGCTACTTTTGAATCAAACTCTGGTATGGGTAATGAAGCAAGGGACATCGCACTGGCACCGGAAGATAACGGTCGCCTTGCAGCACAAGAATGTGACCACAGTACGACTGTAAATTTTGATGAAGGCTTTATCCATCCGCGTCGTACTGCCAAAGCCCCAGCAAATTTAGCTCAGGACCAACCAATAACATTAACAAACCAGTTCCAAGCCCTGCAATGTACAACTCAAACATCCAAAAGGAACTCCAACATCCCACCTATTGTGGTTCAATTCGAAGAGAGCTACAAAAAGCTTCATGACTGGGTAGCTAATGTCGCCAAAGACCCCTTTCTGGCCAAAACTGCAGGAGGTGACAAAATTAAATTTTCCTTCACAACTACTGAGGACTACATTAATGTGACAAATCTGCTCACTAAAAATGGTATCCCCTATTTTACCTTCCCCTCAGGGGCAGTCAAGTTACTAAAGGTCGTCCTGAGAGGATTACCACGCACCTTTCCAACACAGGACCTCAAGGACGAACTCCTGGACATGGGTTATGACGTGCAAACTGTGGCCCAACTAAAGAGACCGGGAACAAATATAGCAATGCCACTGTTTCTGGTAGTCGCTCCTGATACACCAGATAACAGAAGACTGTTCGAGGTGGAGTACCTATGTCATATAAGAATTAAAACTGAGACACTCAAGGCGACTTCCGGCCCCCCTCAATGCTTCAATTGTCAATTGTATGGCCATGTCGCCAAAAACTGTAAAATGAACCCTGTATGTGTTAAATGTGCAGGAGCCCACGACTCCAACGAATGTACAACACAGAAAAATCGTGATGCAGCTAAATGTGGTAACTGCGGAGGTAATCATGTCGCCAGTTATAAAGGCTGCATCGCTTATAAGCTAGCTCATGATCGACTCAGAGGCACCAAAGCAACTCAGCAGAATCTAGAGAATAAAGAACTAAAGTCCAACAGTCTAACTGCTGTGGAAAAATCACGGAAATCAAATCAACAGCAACTGCTACACAGCAAAGAGAAAATGATGGATAAAGCCGACTAGAAAAAGAACTTGCGTGAGGTAAATTCAACAATTGCCACCAGAGGAGCTAGAAAAAGCAACTCCTCCCAACATACTACCACCAAACCAACAGAGGAATCTGCAGGCGCAGCCATCCCTGCACCTCCAGTCGAAACTGAAAACTCATCAGCTCCGGCATTATGTTCAGCAGCACCTAGGAAGCGCACTCGCCGCCGCAACCGCCCCCCTGGCGAACACGCACAGAATGCAGGCCCCTGTGAACTTACGCAATATGCTGGTCTGGACAGGCTCTACAATAGCATTGACAAAATCCTCAACACCCGAATGTGCCTCATCGAAAAGATGAACCGCCTGCCTGCAGAAATCTAGGCAGCAGTTACGTCAGCCTCAGCTATCACCTCAAGTGCTAACCTACCTAACAATGGATAGAAGGCATCACATACACTGCGTCTCCATATGCATATGGAATGCAAATGGGCTTTATCCTCAACTTACAGAATTTAGACAATTCATTGTAGAGCACAATATTGACTTATGCCTCGTCTGTGAGACCCACCTTAAACCAGGACTACGTGCGTCGATTGCTAACTATGATTGCTATAGAACAGACCGACTCACAGCTGCAGGCGGCGTTGCAGTCTACATAAAAAGGGCCCTACCTCACCACGAAACTCCTCTTCTAGCGCTGCAAAACATAGAAGCAGTCGCCATAGAATTAAACCTTACCAATCAGACCTTCAACGTCATTTCTGCCTACCGACCTCCCAGACGAATGCCTCTGGATGCAGACTTAGAAGCACTGGCAGCATTGCGAGGCAAACTACTCCTAGGAGGAGACTTTAACGCAAAACATACTGACTGGCTCTGTCAGAACACTAACCAGGCGGGACTTGTCATCAGAAGAATTATAAATCGACATAACATGTGTGTATGGGCTCCCGACTATCCTTACAATGGTGGTCGGCCCTGACATCCTTGATGTGCTCTTTATTAAGAAATTCAACGGGTTCATCTCAGCATCCACTGTGGATGAACTATCATCAGACCACTTACCAGTTATATTTCAAGTCAGCATAGGCCAGTGGCAACCAGATGATAGGCTAAATCCCATATTTGATCACAAGTTCACCAACTGGAGGATGTACAAAAATCTAATAACTGAAGCACTAGCTGACCACCATGCAGACAACAATCCTGAAACAGCGCTGGAGGCTTTTGAAAGTGCAGTCTTAAACGCCATCACAGCCTCCACTTTGAAGCACAAGAAAAACGACAAATCGCTCAAGCTCCCACCTCACCTGATAGCAGCGATCCGACATAAAAATCGAGTCGCAAAGGAGTGGAGGATCACTAGGAACCCCAATACCAGGAAATTACTCAATTGAAAGTGTCTTTAACTGAACATCGAAATCGTGAATGGGAGGCCAGACTTTCAATGCTGCGATCGGACGACGGCTCGCTGTGGTCACAGACCAGATGGTTTACTAAAAAGAAAAGTCGAATTCCACCTCTACTTGGAGATCAGGGATACATATATCGCCCCGAAGATAAAGCCAACGCTCTACCTAAAGCTTTCGAACAAAACTTTCAACCAGCACCCGGCGACCCCGATCTTATCGACGAAGTCAACAATCGACTGAGGGTTTTCCTCGAAGCTGATGACGAAGACGAACACAACATCGAGCACTTTACCCCTCAAGAAGTCTTCACCTGTGTGACCAGCCTAAACCCAAGAAAAGCCCCAGGCCACGACAGAATCAGTAACATCTGTTTAAGAAACCTGCCTCCAGCTGCAATTAACCACCTCACGATGCTGTTCAATATAATTGTGGACAGGAAGAACATTCCCACCCGGTGGAAACAGGCCGTAGTCGTAGCTATCCATAAGAGTGGGAAAAACCCCTCTCTACCTCAAAACTACCGGCCCATAAGTCTGTTACCATCTATCAGCAAGGTGTTTGAGCGTCTGCTCCTCGAACGCCTAAACCTGTATATCGAGCGACAGAGTATTCTCCCAGACCATCAATTTGGGTTCCGTCAGGGACACTCAACCACCCAGCAACTGATGAGGGTGGTTGTGACTGCCACGACGGCCTTCAACCATAAAGAATACTGTGGACTTGTGCTACTAGATATCTCCCGGGCATTTGACTCGGTATGGCACGTCGGACTGCTACTACGACTCTACGAATTGGGACTCCCGGGACAGCTTGTCAAACTGATAAAATCATACCTGGAAAACCGCTCCTTCAAAGTCAAAATTGGTAACGTCTATTCCACAAGGCGTAGCATTTAGGCAGGAGTACCACAAGGTTCGACCCTAGGACCTCTGCTATACTCCCTATATACAGCCAATGTACCTTCCCAAAACGGAATTCACACCGCCACATATGCTGATGATACAGCTTACTTCACTCGCTGCCGCAGCAAAGCTATCGTCACCCGTCATCTGCAGTAGGTACTGCAGAAGACTGAGACCTGGGCGAGAAGGTGGCGTATCGGAATCAACCCAACGAAGACCCAAGCCATCTTACTAACTAAAAGAATAGGACCTCGACAGAGACCTCAATTGGATCAACAACTCACAATTCATAACAACTTAATCCCATGGTCAAACACAGTTCGCTACCTTGGAGTCCTGCTTGACTCCAGGTTGACCTGGAGGGCCCACATAAACGACCTCCGCAGAAGAGCTAGCGCGAGACTTCAAGCGTTGTACCCAGTGCTAAACAGGGACAGTAAGCTCTCCGCACCCTTAGGAGTACGGATCTACTGCACCTTAGTAAGACCAATACTTGAATATGACTGTCCTGTGTGGGGATACACAGCTAAAACAAATCTTGACCGACTTCAAATTATTCAAAATCGAGCGTTGAAGAGAGCACTTCATCTTGACTGCAGATTTCCCACAATTGCCCTTCATGAAGCCACAGGGCTACCAACTTTAAAACAACGATTCAAGGATCTTGCCACCAAATTTTATAATACAGCCCATAAATCCAACAACCCAAGGATCTGGGAAATTATCCGGTAGGAATAGGTCCACACATAGGACCTATCTCACTTGTACAATAACTCCCCAAATCATCTGAAAATATCTACGCCAAACGTTAAGACAAATCTAACCTGAAGCAAGTATCCATCTATAAGACTAGGAGTAAATGTCGCAAGATAAACTCTCCACCCTACTCTGCCCAAGGAGGAAATGGGCAGTTAATGGCGGTGCTGCTCACTCACTACAGACACTGACTCTGCTCGCCAGTATTCGCATCTGCCTGTGTGCTTCTCGGGGCACACTAGTATATGCGCGTTCTGTTTCGATCAGTAAGTGAAGGAGATAGTGGATCGCTTGCTTCTTCTTCTTTGGGGATTGCCTTTCCTCCCTGCCCTCCGAGTGCTAGGGATTTACCGCCACACGGCCCACTCCCAGGTGGACCCCCTGGCGTGAGAGTTAGGGTTGTGTCTGACACTTGGAACCCTGCGGTGTTAACACGGTGCCAGCACAACACTCCCGGCACTATGGCCTCCGCATTAGGGCACAGCGCTGCCGGCGAGAATCAAGATAAGGATTCAATCCATAATCTTAACATGGATAATATTAGTGACTCCAGCTCGGACGAGGAAGCTGATTTGGTTATGGACCAGGACCAAACTGCTGTTTCGAGGAAGAGGACTGCAACTACTAGTTCCAACGAAGAGCAGTCGAAGAAACGCGTTGCATTTCCTTCTCTTAGGACCACTAAGAGCGCCTACCTGAAGGCCGCTCGTCAGAAGAATGTCGTCGATAAGGATGGGTTTGCCAAGCCTCGACGTACCGCACCTGCAGCGACCGTCATCACAACAGCGGCTCCTGCTCCTACCACTACCAACCAGTTCGCCCCCCTACAGGCGGATGAAGAACCTCAAATCAGTGGTAGCAAAGTACCCAAACCTGCTCCACTGATGCTGAATTTCAAGGATAACTACATGAAGCTGTACCTTCAGCTAAAGAATATATGTGAAGATAGATTCACCATCAAGACAGCAGGTAGGGATCTCTACAAGGTCCACCCTAAGTCCCCTGATGAGTACAACGCTGTCTTGAACCAGATAGCGTACTACACCTTCCCGTCGCCAGACGAAAAATTCCTGAAAGTGGTCATCAGGGGAATGCCCTTCAGTATCGAGCCAGAAGAGGTAAAGACGGAATTGGCAGAGCGAGGTTTTCCAGCAAGAACAGTAGCACGCCTTCGCTCTCCGAAGACCAATCAAGAAGTTCCACTCTTCCTTGTTGTACTCCCTGATTCAATAGAAAATAGGGGTATTTTCAAGATGACGACACTGTGTGCGCTCAGGGTAACAACCGAGAAACTTAGAAGCAAACGGGGACCACCTCAATGCTTCAACTGCCAAGGTGTAGGCCACGTGGCTCGGCACTGCTCAATGCCAGCCAAATGTGTCAAATGTGCAGGCGAACACTCCTCCAAGGAATGTGCCATTAGGAAGGGTGATGTCCCACCAAAGTGTGTCAACTGCGGTGGAGAACATGTGGCTAGCTACAGAAAGTGTGTAGCCTTCTCCAGATTTGATGAACGGCAAAAGGCCAACAACAGCACATACCTTGCTGCCATCAAAAAACAACAGCAGCAGAAGAAGAAACAGCAAGAAAAGACTCAAAATGCAAGTCATCCCATTAGTGAGTCTACAACTAACGCCACATATGCCGAGAAGACCTCCAACATCTCAGCTGAAGACACCCGGACTAGGACTGATACCATCAATAACAGACAAAACCAACCACCTGAGCTTCCTGTAAACAAGCAATTGAACACACGAAGGAAGCAGCAAAACAACACAGATATGAGGAATAAATCCGGAAACCACCCACCGGACATGAGTAACCAGCCAGACAGTAATGCCATGGTAATGTCCCTGCTGCAGGCGGTCATTACCATGATGCAGGATATCCCGCGGCAGATAACTGCTGCAGTACAGCTAGCCCTCGAGGCAGTACAGCAAGGTCCGACCAAACCACGCCATGGCAAGAATTGAGGACCTCACAATCTGCTCTTGGAATTCCAATGGCCTGTGGCGCCAATTGGGAGAATTCAGGGAATTTCTCAGTGACGAAGGAATTGACGTATGCCTCGTCACAGAAACTCACCTTAAGCCGGGGATCAAGGGCCGCCGCCCCCAACTACTCTTGCTACCGTACCGACCGACAAACTGCAGGAGGAGGTACTGCTGTCTATGTCAGAAACACCATCAGACACTATCCAGTAAAACTACCGACCACGGATTCCATTGAAGCAACAGGGGTTGCCATTGAAACCACCCATGGCAAAATTGTACTGATCTCCGCATATAGACCACCCGGTGGCATCCTGCAAGAAAGAGACTTCGCTACTCTCCTCAGCATGCAGGGCAACCTCTTCAATTGCCGGAGATCTAAACGCAAAAAATGTGGCATGGAATTCGCGACTGACAAATCCGAATGGCCGAAGACTCCTGCGTGTGGTAGAGAACCATGATGCTGTCATCTGGGGGCCAACAGAACCCACCATCTATGGAAGGGGGCAACCGGATGTGTTGGATGTGGCCATAACCAAAGGTCTTCGCCACAACATAGCCGTCACTACCAAAACTGCGCTGTCTTCCGACCACGTTCCTGTCCTCTTCTACATGGCTGCGGACGTATCATCGCGAAAAGACAGGAACTACAGGAACCTTCGTGATGTCAACTGGGACATCTTCAAAGAGATCCCTCACACGGAGTCTAGAGACTGCAGCACCACCATCAGCTGTCGGCCCCTCTGCCGCCGCTGTCAGCCTGGCCGACTTCGATAAACAATACAGTGGATGCGGCCACTAGACCGCGCCGCACTCTCCCATCACAGTCAAAACGACTGCCCCCTCACATAAAAGAAGCTATCACTGTGAAGAACCAGCTCACCAGAGAGTGGCACGTCACGAGAGACGCGGCAGTGAAACGGGTGATTAACCGTATGCAAAGGGAAATAAAGGCGGAGGTGGAAAAACACCGAAACACCGATTGGAACAATTTTGTCTCCACCCTGGATACGCAAGATGGGTCGGCGTGGCGTACCACAAAAGCCCTTCTCCGGAGGCGACATAGGATTCCGCCACTGGTTGTCGGAAACAACTACGTCTGCGATCCAGAAGAGAAGGCGGAAGCCTTAGCAGAAGCCTTCAGAGAAAACTTTCAGCCTGTTGACATCCCGAGGGATGCACAACACATTCAAATGGTAGAAGATCGCCTCCGGCTTTTCCTAGAAGCGGTTCCCCCAGAGGATGACCGCATTCCCGAAAGCACCACTGAAGAGGTCGCCACCACTCTTTCAAACCTTAACACTAAAAAAGCTGCAGGCCATGACGGCATTGGAGGAGGAATTCTACGCCAATTGCCTCCCCTGGCAGTCCAATACATCACAGACATGTTTAATGAAATATTACGCTCGGGTGAATTTCCGCAGACTTGGAAACATGCTGAAATTATACCAATTCCTAAGTCGGGAAAGGACAAGAGGTCGCCAAAATCCTACCGACCTATTAGTTTGCTACCAACCCTATCCAAGGTGTTTGAACGAGTTTATCTGAAAAGGCTTCGTACAATTATTCATAGAGACGGACTACTTCCAGATGAGCAATTTGGCTTCAGGAGATACCACTCCACCCCGCATCAACTGCTCCGCCTAGCAGAAGATGCCTTCTCGGCTTTTGAACGGCGAGAGTACTTCGGCGCCGTCCTCCTTGATGTCAGCCGCGCCTTCGACTTGGTCTGGCATAAAGGACTCTTATATAAGTTGTTGGTGCAAGGAATCCCTCTTTCACATGTAAAACTACTATAGAGTTACCTAGAGGAGCGAACTTTTCGAGTGGTGATGGAGGGTAGCCACTCGGCGGTTAAAAACATCTGCGCTGGTGTCCCGCAGGGTTCAGTGATTGGCCCAGTCCTATACAACCTTTACACGGCAGACACACCATCAACTGCAAGAGTACAAAAGGCTCTCAACGCAGATTATACCGCACTCTTCGCCAAGAGTCTAAACGTCGAAATTTTACGATCTCGACTGCAGCAGGCGTGCAATAATGTACAAGAATGGGCTAAAAAATGGCGCCTTGGCTTCAACGCCCCCAAGAGCCAAGCTATCATTATTTCCAGAAGAAAGGTCCCACGACGGCTCCATCCTCTAACCCTCTTCGGTGAAAACATTGTTTGGACAAACACGGCAACATATCTTGGCGTAAAACTTGACACGCGGCTGACAAGGAAACACCACGTGGCCAACGTTCGCAGCAAGGCAACAGGTAGACTAACTACTCTCTACCCTGTTCTAAATCCGAAAAGCAATCTGAGACCTGATGTAGGCAAACAGCTGTACACTGCCCTCATCAGACCCGTGACGGAGTATGCCTCCGCAGTCTGGGGCAACACTGCGGAATGCCACCTCCAGCAACTCCAGACCAACAGAATAAGGCTATCAGATTCGCGTACCACCTACCCAGGGAGACGCATACAGAAGATCTACACCGAATAAGCGGACTTTCCAAACTCAGAACCCGCTATCAAAAGCTGGCAGCGCAGTTCTATGAAAAGAGCCAGCACTCGGCCAACCCCCTGATTAACTCAGTGGGTGGTGGACCAATTTATGATCACAGACTAAGGTGGCCAAGGAAACTCCTTGATCACCAGCAATAGAAATTCATCGGAACCGACAATTCCAATAATGTCAAATAAGTAAGGCCAGCCAAAACTAAAATAGAAGGTGATGCGTTATCACGCAAAAACTTCCCCGCACTCTGGGGACCTATGTCTTCCCCAGCAATTTGTTGTCATGTCATGTCATGTCTCACTCACTACTCACTCACTCACTACTCACTCTTCATCGGACTCAGCCATGGCAGACACCGCTGTACCTACTGACGCCGCCGCGACGCAGAAAGCCAAGTTGAAGAAGAAGAGGAACAACAAGTTTGCGTTCCCAGGAGAAATCGGCTTCTTCGCCGAAGCCTCCTTTCTACCGGCAGGAGCCTCGGAACGCGTTGTTGAAAGCATCAGGCCTGAAGAGTGGTCGATGAAGCTATGGAAACGTCGCCTGTTCCGCGGAAACCCCAAGAACTGGAAGTGTTTCATCGCAATCCTACTGGACGATCTGCAATTCTGCTGGGAGGTTCCAACCAGAGACTTCGCCACCTTTGAGATGGTCCTCTCAAGTCAAGAACATAGTCATCTGGCAGAGAAGATTCTTCCAGCGGGAGTCGCAGAGTGGCCGGAAGCGCTAGTTTTTCCGACCCCTCTAGCTAGCGACTTTGACTGGGAGAAGTACGCCGACCTCATAAGGGGACGATTCAAAACGTTCTGTTTTGACTCGACGACCGGCCGTAACTTCCTGACCACTCCGATCAGGAGGACGCCGCAGAAATCAACAGCCCACGCAGAGGAGGTACCAGTGCCACTCATCTCTGCCCGCTACAGGAGAAACTACAACCGCATTCTGACCATTCTGCATCGCCGCACGAAGCTGCCCCTATTCTGTTGGCCCAACCAACAAGGGATAAAGATACTGCCGGCCTGCCTCTACGACTTCGAGACGGTTATAGACATCCTACAGAATCGCTCCACCACCCATTACTTCATTTTCCACGACGGAGAAGAAGTCAACACCACTGCAGTGGAAAAAGAAGCTCCTGAGCAGCAGAATCCAGAGGGACACAACAATACATTCCCTGTTGTAGCGAGTACCAGCGTTACAACGCCGACCATCGATGAGAGACCGGCACCACGCAACGCCACAACGCAGACCTCAGCAGCGAAGCCGCCCTCACGCAGCCCGGTCCAGTGCTTCAGGTGCCAAAAATTCCGGCACTATGCCAGGGACTGCACTGAACCGGTCAGGTGTGTCCGTTGCGGAGAAGGACATAATCTTGCAGACTGCAAAAAACCCCGGGACGAGCCAGTCTGCTGCAACTGCGGATCCAAGCACGCAGCTTCTTTCCGCGGTTGTGACACGTGGAAGCTGCAACTTCGCAAAACTCGGCAGCACCGGAGTACAAGGCTCCATACACAGCCCGCACCAAGTCGAGAAGTGAGCAAGAAACGCCCACAGCAGCGCAGGCGCCAACGGTCGACGGGTCGCGCGCAGACGTCTCGCCGAGCAGCTCCAGTGCGCGCGCATCATGGGGAAGAAGCGGCGCCCGGATGATACGCCAGTCCGCCGCCAGGCGGCACCACTCCCGCAACGAGATATAGGCGCTGCGCTGGGCGCTCCTGCTCAGTCCACACCACGCAGTGGTGTTGGACGGTCGACTCGGGATCGCTCCTCTCATGGAGATAGCTGTCTGGAGTCGACACCCGGTGCCACGGGTGGCCGCCAGGAGGCTGCACGGGCGCAGCCCGGACAGCTGAAGGCCATACCTGATACGGCGTCGCAGTCCGCGCCCCGCAGGGGCAGAGGAAGGTCGGACCAAGCCGACACTCCCAAGGTGGAGGTACCTGGTGCTGTGTCACACCATGACGCGGCACCATCGGAGCAGCCTGGGCCTACGGCGCCACGCGGCCCTGATGCCCGGTCACTACCGCGCGGTGATGGTGACCGGACGGACCCAGGCAACCAGTCAAATGGAGGCGGACGGAGCCATGATGCAGGGAAGGATGCTGCAAACCCAAGAGCAAGCACGAGCAGCCACGACGCCTCCCCTACATCGTCGCACACGCCGGAAGCTCCTGCTGGTCATCGCCACAGTACATTGTGGACGACGATAGCCGGTTGGGCACTGACGCCCCGATCTACTTTCGCTGCTACACCCCGACACACGAGTACTTCCTCGACACGGCAGACCACACCATCAAGGAGCTCATCGAGTACCTCCTCAAGGAAGGAGGGCCATGGGCGCTAGAGCTGAGAGTCAAGACCAGCGAGAAAGTCTATGCCTGGCGACTTCCCTCCGAAACCACCAAGGTGCTTACTCGAACGCTCTGCGAGACAAAGTACGCACACCTCGCCTAGCCAATCATCGAGGAGGAAATGGACTGGTCAAGACATGTACCATTCCCGACAGTGTATGCAGGGAACTTCAACGAGGACAAGTACCTGGATGCCCTCGATGCCAAACTCCTCAAGATGAAGACGGTAGAGCCCCCCCGCCACGCCGAGAAACAATCAAGCCGACAAACCTCCCTGCTCACGGGAGACAGAGGGCACTGCCGCACCAAGCATCGATGCACCCAAGATCGACGACCATGGAGCCGCCACCGAAGTAGCCATGGAAAATCTGCTCCAAGCTATCTCGCCGCCCCAGCAGGCTACTATATCCGAGATACTCCACCAGATGGCGACGCTTCCGGAGAAGTCAAGGGCAGCACTGGCAGCTTTCATCACCGACGGCACATTCCAGAAGACCGTTGAGACAGCCATCGATCGCCTAGGTGGACGAAGGAACCAAAACAAACCGCAACCAAGTGGGGAAAAAACGGCAACTGGAACCAAGGACCCCGATGTTCCTCTACAAGACAAGAGAAACGAACCGCGACGGGAACCTGGACAGAGCCACCCCCGGACGGAAACAGCAGCCGAGCGTCCAGCGGGAACCAGTCGCCAAGGGGAAGACCAAATCACCAGGGATGGTTGGCACAAGAAACCAACCACGATCAGCCAATGTTTTAAATGCCAGGGCTTCAAGCACCGGGCGTTTGAGTGCAACAATCAAGTACGTTGTGTCCGCTGCGGGGGAGCCCACAGCGTCGCGGTCTGCACGCGCCCACGTGAAGCCACGCCGACGTGTGCCAACTGCGGGGCTGACCACGCGGCGAGCTACGGCGGATGTGCTGTGAGGAAGAAATTACTAGCCTCGCCCGAACGAAGCCAACGCACATCAAACCACACCCGGAATGCAAGACAAGGACGACGCCAAGAGAAGAAGACCAGGGAAACAATCGTCGACGACCCAATCTGCCACAGGTTAAGACCACTAAACAAGGAAGCGGTCCACCACCAGCCCCAACAATGCTGCAGGCACGACCAAGGAGAAAAAACAGACAACCAGCTGCTTACGCAGCTGATCACGGCGATGATCCCCAGATATCATATGAACCCTATGGGGGTTTTGATATAAGGGCGCCTAAGGCGCCCATAGCCCTTTTCCCCCCAAAAGCGCAATAAATAGAGTCACCGAAATATCCCATCCTAAAACACAGACACATTAAGTAGTGTTGCTCCGGCAACGGAACTTTTTCATAAACATGCCGTTGAGGCAGTGACACAAAAAAAAAAAAAAAAAAAAAAACCACAGCAGCGGCAGTCGAGTTCTGGATCGCCATTGCAGCGTCGAGTTCCTCTTCACCATACAGCAACAAGACAGAAGAAGAAGTCGGAGCCTCAAAAGTTCGATAGAGCTCACACCAGCCACTCCTACACCCGTCAAGGACAGCGAGAAGACCGACTAGATGCCCTCATCGATCTACTCAAGAACCTCGTCAACCACCTGGCTTCAAAGGAAGATTTACGAAACACGCCGCGGCAGCCCTATGCAAAAACGGATGACCATTTCTGGGATGGCAGATGCGCCGGCATTCCATCTTGTAAAGAAACATCATTTGAAGACGTCAACAAATCAACTAACTTACACCACCGAGAAGACACACCAACAGAGAAGTTTTGCATCACCCAAATACTTCTGGAGGCAATGTCTTCGGACAACATCCTCCACCCTCACCTGCTTACTAAGATATAGGCAGAGACGGTGCTGTGTGCAAGTAGCCGACACTCACTCGCCATGGCAGACACCGCTACATCAACTGGTACGGCCAAGAAGGCCAAGTCGGCAGCAGCAAAGAAGCGAGACCCCGCTGCACCTACGGACGCTGCCGTGACTCCAGCTCAGTCCGGTACGGCCATGTCGATAGCAGCAAAGAAACCACGGGAGAACTCCAGTACGACCACGGCAGTAGATACTCGCGCTATCTCTACAACAACTAGCGCCCCCGAGACATCAGTTGACGTCGCCACACCTACGAAGGCGAAGAAGAAGAAGAAAACCAAACTAGGCGGCGCCTTTCCACGAGAAGTAGGCTTCATGGCGGAAACCATCCATTATCCACCAGGGACTACAGACTGTGTCTACGAAGGTGCCACCCCTGAAGATCTATCCCTGAAAGTATGGAGACGTCGCCTTGACCGAGGCAATCCAAAGAAGTGGAGCCTCTACATCTCAGTCTTCCTTGATGATTATCAGTTCACCTGGAAGATACCAACCTGTGACTACTCCACCTTCGAGCAGGTCCTGACTAGTAGAGAGCACTGTCATCTAGCCGAGAAGTTTCGCCCATTCAAACTCGAAGACTGGCCGGAGGCTCTCGAGTTCCCGACCCCACTGGCCAGCGATTTCGTCTGGGCGGATTACGTCGAATCAACTAAAAGAAGGTTCAAGAGCTCCTGCTACGACCCTTCTACCTGCCGAAACTACAAGACGACGCCGATAAGGACTACATCACCCTTATCATCTACTTCAACTTCATCACCTTCACGAAGCAATGAACCAGCGTCCCCGACGCCTGATACTCCAACACCTGTAGTCTTCTCGAGCCCAGAACAGGACCAGTACCTCCGATCCATGTCAGCTATACAGGGAACTACTGGGAATTGCTGGTTCAGCAGCAGAGCTCCATGAAGCTCCCCATATTCAGCTGGCCAGACCACCTGGGACTGAAGATCCTGCTGTCGTGCCCTGCAGACTTCGAGACAGCTACCCAGGTGCTGCGGGAAGCCTCTCTACCTTTTGACACCATGCTTCCCGGCTACAGGAATAAGAAAGCTGCAATCAACGCTCCGAGTCCGGCAGAAAAACCACCGTCACGAGAGCTGGTTCAATGCTACAGATGTCAAAATTTTCGACATCTAGCCATCGACTGCACAAAACCGGCAAGATGTGTCCGCTGTGGAGGCGGTCATTATATTGCAGAATGTGACCGGCGTCGAGAGGACGCCAGTCTGCTGTAACTGCGGTTCGTCACACGCTGCTTCCTACCGTGGCTGCAGAATATGGAAGCAGTAACGTTGCAGGAAGAAAAGAAGCGAACGAAGTGGGTCACATATGCAGCCCGCACCCAGCCGACAAGTAAGCAGTGGCTACCCTACACAGCCTGAACAGCGCCGAAGGCTCCACATCTACTCGCAGCCAAGACAACAAGTGAGCAGAACTAAGCCAGCGGAATCTACCAGGCATGGCACCGAAATCACCAAACTGTTGCCATTGAAGAATCAAGAACGGCGGAAGACCAGCAGAAGGGAAGACAGCGGAGGATGCGGACAAGTATGCGACCATTCCTGCAACACACGCTCTACCGACCAACGAGAAAGAAGACTAGACGAACTCATCGTCCTCCTCACAAAGCTGATAAGTCATTTGACTGCAAAAGAAGATCCGACTTCCGCCCTGAGGAAGCCTTAATATCACCACATATAACGTGTCGTGCCATTTCTGAAAAGGAACGCGGCGGCAACCAACCTGTGAAGAAAACTGAGAGCCAAACAAGAAGACATAACGACAGAGAAGACTTGTCCCGTCCAAATACTTGGAGGCATGCCTTAGGGCAATATACTCCACCTTACACTAGCTCAATAGGAAAGAGCTGCAACTAGGCTGAAAGTAGCCGACTGATTCTCTCGCAGGTGTTACGTCGGGTTCGTGCCCTATATATAGACAACGTGCAGTATGGTGAGGAAGCGGCGTCCTGTCTCACCGCAGCAGACACCCTCACGCCAAGCTGAGTTGACATCAGGCGAAGTTGCTACGGCGCAACATGGGGTCACAGCACATGAGCTCAGGGAGGCTCAGTCTACACTTTGCGCAAACGCTGCCAACGTGCGGTCACCCCTGTGCGTCACTCCTACGACATCCAACGCGGGCAGCTATGTTGGAACCAGCTCACGTTGATCCCAGGGGTCAGACACCGCAAACTCATCCTGGACAACATGGTCGTCACCAAGAATTGAAGATGGATTCGACGACCCCGACCCCGACTTCGAGGAGGCGGAGACCCTGATCTACATCCGTTGTACATCTGGCAAGTACAGCGAAATCTTCATGGCAAAAGGACAGTACACATCCCGAAGCTGGTAGAAGAAATACCTAGACGCCCAGGTTCAACCATGCATAATCGAACTCCGAGTCAAGTCCGAGAGTAAAGAGTATGCATGGGAAATACCAAGAAACAAGTTCCTGTGCATCCTTAGCGACGAGAAGTACGGTCACTTCACCACGCCCATCACTGACAAGAAGAAAGACTGGTCACGGTTTGTCAGCCTTCCTGTCATCATCAGCAAGGATTTCAGAGAGCATGACTATTTTGAAGACCTTCATCGAGTGCTATATTGCGAACCACACCAACTTTCATCTTCGTCTAGCCAAGAAGATGAGTCGCAAACCTCAAGAAAAGACGGAACTTCCGCCGGCCTTAAAGGACCGGAATCTCCAAGAACACCGTCCTTGCCCATGCACCTCGACGCCACGCCTAGTGCAGACCACCAAGTAGTGGCATCGCAAGCGCCGACAGGGTTGACACCCGACAACCTGCTCGTAACATGTGCGAGCCCATCAGAGTTAGTGGCGGTTAAGGATTTCCTCGAGAGCCACAGCTCGTCCAGTATGGAGGCGCAGGGCTTCCGAAAAGTGATAGCATCCCAAACACTGCTTCACCAGAGGAAGCAACCAACCGAGGAACGGAGGTCACCAGAGATGAAAGCCTCCCACCACCCACAGAACCCCAGCAGTCAACGCCATCGGAAATCAATGTTGTTGAGGCAGCCAATATCCAAGTCAAGAAGCAAAACGGCCGGAGCACCAAGAAGAATCCCCGCAGGAAGAAATCATCATTGTCAACTGTTGACCAATGCTTCAGATGCCAGGGATTCTGGCATCGATCGAAGGATTGCTGAAATCAAGTTCGGTGCGTTCGCTGCGGGGAAAATCACAGCGTGTTGGTGTGCACCAGACCACGCGAAGCGACACCAACTTTGCGCCAACTGCGCCATGGACCACGCGGCCAGCTACGGGGGCTGCCCACTGAGGAGGAAGCTGCAAGCGGCCATCAACAGGAGCCGCCCCCAAACCAGCACAGAGAAGATCACGACGCCACCCAGATCGACAAAGGATAAGACCACCCACGGTCATCTGACCAAGCATAACCACCTAACCAGACACGATGAGCATCTACACAACAACCGTTGTCACTGCCAGCCACAAGAAAATCAACTAGGGATGGTCGTACAACTGCTCACGCAGTTATTAACTACGCTCATCTCCACCAGGCGATAAGAATAAGCAAGGGTTTCCCTCTAAGGTCATTATATAATGGCCAAAGCCGGGTTTTTCCCTAAAATGTATATTATTTTCCCAAAACCAACCAATATGTACAGTAGATAAAGCTACAGACAGTAGCGGGGCTACATAAAGCCGTTGAGGCAGCGAAAAAAAAAAAAAAAAAAAGTAGCCGACAGAAAATTCTACGTAGAAGTTGACGGACAGAGGTCTTCAATTCTTCCGATTCCAGCTGGAATTCCACAAGGACCGCCACTTTTCAAAGTATATACAAACAAAACCCCGATCCCGCCTTATGTGAATTTGGCACAGTTTGCCGATGACACTACAGAGTACACATCAGGAAGAAGACATGATCTTAACGTTACTCACCTACAACAAGGACTAGACGAAATCAGTAAATGGTGCAGAAACTATATAAATAAATCCTGGAAAATGTGCGGGAATCTATTTCACAAAAAAAGGCCGGAAATAAACAAGAAATTAAAAATTTTGAACCAAAATATCCCCTGGGCTAAAGAGCATTGGTACCTGGGTATATTACTGGATAACAAATTACTTTTTAGACAACATATCATGGATAGGAAAACAAAAGGACTAGCAATTATTTCCAACCTTTCACCAGTATTACAAAGCAGCAACCTACAGTTTAATACAAAAATAAGAATATACAAATCGGTAATTCTCCCATTTTTAATGTACGGATGCCAGATATGGGGGCTGGCAAGCGAAACCAATCTACAACAAATCCAGCTACTCCAGAACAGATGTCTAAGGATGATCTTAAACGCACCCAGATATACACCAATAGAAACTCTACATAACGAGACAAATATTCCCTTAATTAATACCGAAATATTTAATCTAACAGAAAAATTCCACAAGAAATTGAACGACGCCAGAGACGAAAGAACTGAGTCGATTGGAACGGTAATGCCGAGACGTTGGCATAAGTATAAAGTTCCTCTCAGTATTCTATACCAGCCATCATAGAGCAGCACAGTACGTGAACTCCGCAGGGGTTTTTTCACCATTAAGACCAACCTAGATGGTCATAGCCCTGTTTTTCCCCTGAAAGTGAAATAAAAAGTGTTCCAAAAATAAACACCCTATCCTAACACCTAAAAGTTATACTACCGAAGGTAGTGTTACTTCAAACACAGCCGCGAGTTAAACATCATAATTAATGATAGTAAATGTTTTTAAGAATATATAATGTGGGGTATTTCATTAAAGAAGTCTTTGGATTCTTCTGTGTGAGAATAATGTTAACGATGACGCTATGAGAACAGTTATTGTGTCAGCCAATCCGAATACCGCTTGGCTTCCTAAGGTTTCTCGAGATTAAAAATCATGATTAATAGTGGTAGAATAATGTAAACGGTGATACAATATGAACAGTGACTTGATGCGAACTTTGACGTAGATAATCCATCTTCTTTCCATTTTAACAACCTGGGCTTTGGTTTCGCTGTGGAGCCAACTACACATATGGAACCTTTACTGCCTTAGGTTTCAGGCAGGTGGAGGGTGGAGTATTTGTCCGTAGACATTGCCTCTAACATCACGAAGGGGTTACAATACTATTAACTTTCGGTGTGTCTGCTTGATGGGTGTCAGTTTGCTAATATACTGAGCGGTCTTCTATGCCTGTCAAAGCCGTTGTCATAGCTTCCAAGCGAGTTGACCGCAGGGTTGTTGCATTGTCTGGTGCTGTTGTAAAAATTTTCAGCCAGCTGGCGGAATCTTTCCTTCAGTTTAGGTATGCCGGCGGCCTCATGGAGTGCATCCGTGGGGAACCGACACGGGATGTGTAGGGCTCTCTTTAGGGCTCTATTTTGAATAATCTGGAGTTTTCTGAGTTGCCTGTCGCTAGCGTATGCCCACACAGGACATGCATAACACATAATTGGGCGTATGAGCGATGTATAAATCTTGACTCCTGTTGAAGAGGCTAGCTTGCTATCTTTATTTAGTATGGAGTAAAGACTGTGGAGCCTGGTGCGTGCTCTCCGACGGACTTCGTTGATGTGGCTACACCAGTTCAGTCTCTTCTGTAGAGTCACCCCAAGGTATTGTGCCGTGATGGACCATGGAATTTCTCTGCCTTGTAGGCGAAGTGTTGGGTCAGGATGAGTAGGTTGGCGGGCACCAAGTCGTTTGGTTAATATGATGGCTTGGGTCTTGGTGGGGTTTATATCAATACGCCACCTCCTAGCCCAGGCATCTGTTACTTGTAGGACTTCCTGCAGCCGTCGGGTGGCCAGTGCTCTACTGCGGCTGGAGGCTAAGTACGCAGTGTCGTCGGCGTAAGTAGCTGTCAGAACACCGTTGCTAGTCGGAACGTCGGCAGTGTAAAGAGAGTATAGCACGGGCCAAAGCACAGAGCCCTGCGGCACCCCTGCCTCGATGTTCCTGGTAGAGGAGTGAGCTTTGTCCACCTTTACGCTGAAGGTCCGGCCGGTGAGGTAGGATTTTAGTAGCTTCACGTATGGCCCCGGGATACCTTGTTAGTAGAGCTTGAGCAGAAGCCGCGGATGCCACACGGAGTCAAAGGATTTTTTTTTATGTCTCTGTGCCTCAACTGCTTGTTTGTGTAAAAACTTCCGTTGCCGGGGCAACACTACTTAATGTGTCTCTCTGTATAGGATAGGTTATTTTGGGGACACTTTTTATTACTCATTGAGGGGAAAACATGACTACGGTTCGTCAGAGACGACCTTATGTGAAAAACCCCTACAGTTTTCTTACAGTCATATCAGTTCTATTCAGGCTGATATATGATGCTTAGTGGTACTTTGTATTTGTGCCAGTGCCTTGGTTTGGTTGTGCCAAGGGTATGGAGCCTTTCATCCTGTTCTCTGTTTTGTTCAACTCGCTGGTAGAATTTTTCTGTTTGCCGGTAGATCTCGACGTAAATCTGGTTTACGCCGGCTTGGTCGTGTAGGGCGTCTGTCGGTGTGTACCTTGATGCGCGCAGAATGACCCGCAGGCATCGGTTTTGGAGTCTTTGGAGTTGGTCGATGTTTGTTTTGGAAGCCGTTCCCCACATCTGGCATCCATAGAGGATGTAGGGAAGGATGACTGACTTGTATATTCTGATTTTTGTTTTGGTGGCTAGTTGTTGGCTGTAGAGAATAGGGAACAGATTGTTTAGTATCGCGGTGCCCTGTCATCTTCTATCTAGGATATGTTTCCTGAACAGTAGTTTTTTGTCTATGGTGACTCCTAGGTATTTTGTGTCTGGGGACCAGTCGACTTCTTGTCCCATGATAGTCAGTTTCGTATTGATTTCTGGTCTCTTCCGTGTGAAATAGACGGACGCACACTTTGTTGGGTTTATCTTGACCTTATTTATGCGACACCATTTCTGTAGTTGGTCCAGGCCGTGTTGCAGGTGGTTGATTTTCAGATCATGTCTCCTACCCGTAGCGTATGCCGTTGTATCGTCCGCAAATTGCGCGATGTTAACATTCGGTGGTGTCGGTATGTCGTTAACGCCAATTGAGAAAAGTATTGGGGACAGAACAGAGCCTTGCGGTATTCCGGCCGGTATCGCATGTGTTGAGGAGTTTTGCCCTTCCACTGACACGACGAACCTTCTGTTTTCCAGGTAGCTTCCGATCAACTGAACGTAGCAATGTCGTATGGACGTCTGTGTTCTTAGCTTAGTGATTAGGTTGGCATGCCACACCTTGTCGTAGGCCTTCTCGATGTCCAAGAACACAGCCGCCGTCGACTTACTGTAATTGAATCCCCGTGACACGTCTTCAGTTAATCGGAGGAGCTGGCTTGCGCTTCCAACTCTGCTTTGGAAGCCAAACTGTTCTTTTCTAATTGTTTTTTTCCGCTTCCAAGGTGTCTTTGATCCGTTTAAGCAGTACTCATTCCAGCACCTTGGATGCGGAGGGGAGTAGGCTTATTGGCCTGTAGTTAGCTGGTATTCGTTTGTCTTTCCCTCGTTTTGGGATGGCCGTCACTTTGGCGATTTTCCATGAGTCTGGGAAGAGCCTTTGAATTAGGCATGCGTCAATTATTCTGGTTAGCAGCACAATTCCTTTTTTTGGTAATTTCTTCAGGTGTATGTTAGATATCTTGTCGGCTCCTGGGGCTTTGTTACTAGCCAATTTCTTAATTATCCTCCGGACTTCTCCTGGTGTGGTTAGCTCGGGCTCGTCCTCTGGATGTTCGCTCATGATGTTGCGTGCGGTATTTGCGATGTCGTCTGCCGTACGTGCTTCTGCTTCGGTCAGATCGTACTCTACTTCTCTGTGTTGGCTGGCGAAATATTCCGCCAGCACATCTGCCTTGGCCACTGGGAGGAAGACTGGCCCTGCTGGCCCAGTTATTGCGATGTTCGGTTCCTTGGGCTCCTTGATGGCGCGCACTAGTTGCCATGCATCCCTGTTGTTCAGGGTGAGGGTTGTCATCCTGGTTTCCCATTTCTCTGCCCTGTGTTCTATCATTCGACCTCTCAATTCTGTTGATAGCTGTTTATATCTTCTTTTATCTTGGGGGTCCCGGAATCTCTGCCATAGCTTGCGAGCCGTGTTTCTTAGTTGCCAGATGTTTTCGATATCTGGCGGTAAATCATCGATGACTGCTGGGCGGATTGTGATGGTTGAAGCTCTCTTGTCTGCTTCCGCTACCACGGTGTTTAGGTGGTTTATGGCTTCCTCGATGTTTTCTTTTGACCCCAAGTTAAAAGTCGTTCTTATTTGGTTGTTTACTATTCTACTGAACAGGTCCCAGTCCACTTCTTTGGATTTTCTCTCGGTTGTGTGGGGTAGGACCCAGTTCTTGATTTGTAACAGAACTGGTTGGTGGTCGGATGACAGGTCGTTGATTGTTGTAAGTTTTATCCGTCGAGTGATGTCCTTCGCTATGGCCATGTCAAGGACATCTGGTCGGTAACGTCTGTTGTGGGGGATGTGTGTGGCTGATTTTGGGCCAAGCACCTGTATGTTTCGCCTCTCTGCTAGCGCCAGGAGCAAGTCTCCATTTGTGTTGTTTACCCTTGAGTTCCAGGCTTGATTTTTGGAGTTCAGGTCTCCACCAATAATCACCCTTCTACCTGTTGCTAGCAGTGCATCGAGGTCCTGTTCGTAGAGGACTCTGTTGGGTGCTAGGTAAGCCGACACCAAAACAATGTGACCCTCGACAGAGTTGATTTTAACTGCAGTGGCCTCCATGTCGCTTAGCTGGGGTGTCTGGATGGGTTCATGTGTTATCTTCTTGTTTATGATGTTCGCCGTTCCTCCGCCCTGTTGGCCCTGCCTGTCGTTCCGATATATTGTGTGGCCCGCTATTTGGAATTTGTCCCTTGGGTTTAAGAAGGTTTCCGACAGTAAGACTATATCCAGATCGTGCCGTCTGATGAAGTCTTTGATTTCTAGTTTTTTGTTCCTTATGCTATTGGCGTTCCACATTGCGATTTTGATGTCTTTTTGTTGTCCTTGTGGTCTCGCCATCATTTCAGCAGTGACATAACTCCTTTAATTAGAGCAAAGAGTTTTTCATTTTCGTCTTTGGCCTTGTTAATTTTTCCTACTATTTTGAGCATTTTGCTCAGGAAGGATTTTCCGGTTAGTAGGCTTTTGTCATCGCGGTTCTTTGTGGAATGCCTGCAGTGGCTCTTGTGCTGTCCTCTTCTCCGTGTCTCCCTTTCCTGTTCTGGTTTTCCAGTGTTGTCATCCTTTACATTTTCGTCTGTTGTTTTGTCAGTGTGGGTTTCCTTTGGGGTTTTGCTGTTTATGGCTTGGTTTGTTGGATGTTTTCTCTGCATGGGCTCCTTGTGGATTTTTGCCAACGTTGTGTTCTTTATCTTGTTGGCTGCCTCACTGTAGCTGCCTGTCTCCGTACTGGTTGTTGCCTTTTGGTGATTGATGGGTTTTTGCTGTTTGGGATGGTTTTGTTGTTCTTTATTCTTGTTGGTAGTTTTCCTCTTATCCCTTTCCCCTGGTTTTCCTGGGGGTTTTAGTGCTGCTTGAAAGACAGGGCAGCCGCGGTATGATGCGGGATGCTCGCCTTCGCAGTTGGCGCACTTTGCTTTTTCTGACGAGGGTAGTTTGCACTCTTTGCTGTCGTGCAACCCTGCGCACTTGACGCAGCGACTGGCTAGGTGGCAGAAATTTTTTGTGTGCCCGAGCCTTTGGCATTTTACACACTGTGGTGGTCCGCTCTTTTGCTTGTATCGTTCCACTTGGATCATGGTGTTGAGTAGCGATACTTCATTGTAAATTCTTTCAGCATTTGTGTTTGGTTTCAGAGTCACTGAGAATGTGGCCATCGGGATAAGTTCCCTTGTTGCTACATCTCTTTTCTTGAATTGATGGACATATATCACTTCGTAACCTTTAGTTGTCAGTTCTGTTTTGATTTCTTCCTCTGTCACTGTTATTGGTAGTCCATTGATGACTACTTGTACGGATCTCTCGTCAGGGATTTGATGACTAAAGTGTTGGATATTTTTCTCCTTGAGGTTATCAGTTAGAATTCTGTGGTCTTCCTTATTCTCAGTGTAGTATCTGGCAGTATTGCCCGCGTTTTTGATGATTAGTTTTCCTGTCATTTTCTTTTGTAGAGTTGCATTCAGCTGTATGTAGTTTTTCGGGGTTGGTATTACCACTGGGGGTATCCTCACCTTTGGTGGTGGGTGTGCCTCCTCGCGGCTTTGGCCCGTTTGTCTGGTGCTGGTGGTCTCTTCTGTTTCAGATCCCAGGATGGCGTAGCGGTTTTGGATCGTTACGATGTCCGCTGTCTTGACATGTTTGGTTGCTAGTTTTGGGCTGGTCTCTTCACTGCGTCGTCTTTTCCCCTTCCCTTTCGCCATCGGTGGGAAATCTGCGTCATAATTTGGTTGCCTTCCTTTCGGAGCGCAAAATGTCTCGTCTACTTCATCTTGGTCGCTTGTTTCCGGGTCTTCATTGTGCTGGTACTGGTTTTCATCGTCACTGTCAGACGAGTCCGCCTTCCCTGCATCCCTCGGTTCGCTAGGAGATCGTGGGCTGTCAGTTTGTGCTTCTTGTCTGCTGCTGGTGGACGCCAGTTCTTGCGCACGATGTTTCCCTCTGCGGCGGGCCATGACTCTACTTCCCTAGTTGGGAGTGTTGCTCTCGCCTTAGTTGTCACCGTAAGGTTTCCAGCGAGAAACAACCCTAGTGCTCTCACTCGGGGGTTCCACTCCGTGCAGGAGTGGGCCGTGGAGTGGTAAAACCCTAATACTCGGAGGGAGAGAAGTAGAGACGACCGTTGGTAGCGCAGGAGCGAGCTCCTAAGTGCCCGCGCACGGCGTGGCCGCCGGGCCCCAAGCGCTCCCCACTTGGGAGAGACCGCTCGGAGCGATCCTACCACTGCTAGTGCCTAGCAGTGACTGAGCCAGCGCCCAGCGCGCAGGCAGGGTATAGGCGCGTGGCACTGTTGCACCCTGGTGGCACTCAGCGGAGTCAGACGATCCCAGTGGTCCCCCTCAGGAGGCACCGCTCAGAGCGATGTGTTCACTACCGGTGCCCGGTAGCGAATGGCTCTGCGCCCAGCGCACTGTCAAGTATAGGTGGCGCGGCGCTACTGCGCCCTGGTGGCGCTACGCGGAGTTGAGCGAAGGATGGAGTCAAAGGCACGCGAAATGTCGAGAAGTACCATGGCGCTGTAGTTCTTGAAATTGAAAGCGTGGGTCACTGCTTCTACAACCCGCATCAGCTGCTGGGTGGTGGAGTGTCCACGTCGAAATCCTAGCTGGTGATCTGGAATAACGTCGGCGTCTTCGATGAATGCAGACAGGCGTTTTAATAACAGCCGTTCGAACACTTTGCTAATGGCTGGGAGCAAACTTATGGGCCTGTAGTTCTGGGGTAGATGTTTGTCTTTTCCGGTCTTGTGAATACCCACAATTATAGCGTGTTTCCACAGTTGAGGGTAATGCTGACTTCTTAAGATGGCATTGAAGATAGCGGCGAGGTGAACAGAGAGGCCTCTGGTGGTAGGTTCCTGAGGAGGGTGTTTCTGATCTCGTCACGCCCTGGTGCTTTCTGTGGGTGCAGTTTCAATAGGTAACTGGCAACCTCTTCCGGATTGATATCATCTATTTGATGGTCATCTTCAGCGTCGAGATAGACTCTCAGTGATGCAGTGATGTGGGTGGGGTCCACATTTGTTTGCGAAGGCCGAAAATTCTTCACAAAGACATCAGCCAGTGCGTTGGCCTTTTCCTCCGGAGTGACTGCTAGGCCTCGCCTCGCCGTGCAGAGGGGGAAGTCGCTGCCTTCGCCTGATGAGTCATCTAGTTTGAAGCAATAGAGACCCATCCTCCGGATGGAGCATAGAGACTCTTGCTTCCCACTCTTGGTTCTGATGTTGAATCAGGGAAGCTTTAATATCCCTCTGCAAGCGATTTAGTAGTCTCCTGGTCACCTGATTTCTCGTGAGCTTCCACTCTTTGACAATTCGATTTTTATGACGGATTTTAGCCAGGAGGTGTGGGGGAAGCTGCGGAGTGGGAGCTGGTCTTGGTGTCCTAATTGGAGTGGAGGCTGCAGTTGCATCTTTGACTGCTGCCTCAAAAGACTGAAGGGCAACGTCAATGTTGTCAATTTCAGGTGGGTCGGCTAGATTAGTCTGTAGGTGCGCCTGGTAACGTCTCCAGTTAGTTTTGTGGAAGTTCAAAGATGGTTCTTCTTTAGTTTGACAGGGACCAACCTCAACCTCAATCATAACTGGACAGTGATCTGAAGAAAGTCGGTTTATGACTGAGGTGGCGACATAGCCCTGGATGCCCTTGGTGATGACTGTTTGTGAGACGTCTCAATGCTATATCCGCTGTGTTATTGTACCTACTATTCCAGTCGGAATGTTTGGCATTAAGATCGCCGCCGATCAGGACTTTACGGCTGACATCTGCCAGAGCCGTGAAGTCGGCTTCTTCAAGCTGTCTACGAGGTGGTCGGTAGCATGAAATGATGGTTAGCTTCCCATTTGCCGTGGCCACTTCAATTCCAACGGCTTCCATCTGTTGGAGAGGCGGTAGAACAATTTCATGATGTGTAATACTTTTCTTAATGAAAACCGCGACTCCACCTTCTGCGGTGGGTCTGTCGCGGCGGTAACAACTGTAATTGGATACTGCAGTTTGCAGGCCGGGTTTCAAGGTCTCTGACACCAGACATATGTCAACATCTTGGTCTCGAAGGAACTGTCTGAACTCAAGCAGTTGGTTGTACATGCTATTAGCATTCCAAACACAGAAAGATATGGAGTGAATATGTGGCTGTCTATCCATTATGGTTGCAGTGTGGGCACTTTGGGACAGCTAGAGCATCAGTTACGGCGCTGGTCATTTTTTCCAGGTGCTCGGTAAGGTGGCACATCATCTTCAGAGCAGACTCCATCATGTTGGTAAGTCTGTCTAGGTTCTGATGCGCATCGCGGTCCGATTCTACTGTGTTTCTTTTGCTGATGCAGGGAGACGTGGTGGCCAGTAGGATGGTCGACTGATTTGTTTCGTTGCTCAGTTGACGTTGATGCAGATGGGTCAGCGGGGTAACCGCTAGGGGCAACACGTTCGTTTCTGGAAGTGGTATTGTCTTCTCTCGGCAACAGGGGTTGTTGTTCGGTTACATTGCTCGATCCTATCTTTCTCCTCCGCCTACGGCGCAGCTGCGACGCGGACATCTTCTTTAACGTGACAGAGGGAGCCTGATCTTGCCCTGTTGCGGGACGATTACCCTGCTGCTCAGGAGCTGGAGTCTGGTCTTGCCGCGCTGTGCTTTTTGTTATTGATGCACGGTCTGGTTGTTTTTCTATTTCAGTTGGAAGGCCTCTAAGTCGGTTTCTGGCTCTCATACAGGCCGGGCAGCCTTTGTAGCTGGCGACGTGTCCACCTCCGCAGTTGGAACACTTGGCGGAGTCTCGTCCTTTCAGCAAGGTGCATTTGGTGGAGTCATGTTGTTCTGAGCACTTAACGCAGGCTGGAGGCATTTTGCAATTCTGGGCCATGTGACCGAAACGCTGGCAGTTGTAACATTGCGCAGGTCCGGTCGTTGCCCAAAGTTTCTCGACCTTCACTTGGTGGTGGCAAATTCTCTCCACCCCAAAGATTGCCCTGTTTTCCTGGCAGTCCGCAAGAATCACCAAGAATAGTGGCATTAATATGTTGCTGCCTGGGCGGCGAAGTTGGGCCACCGTTTGAACAGTAAACCCCATCTCTGAGAGTTCTTCTTTCAGATCTTCAGTGGGCAGTGTTCTTGGTATGCCCCTGAAGACAACTTTAAGTAGCGGGACTGCTCCCACTGGAAACGTGTAGTATGGGATATTGTTGTCCTGCAACATCCCTGTAGCAGCTGAGTAGTCTTCTGCTGTTGTGAAGGTGAACTTTATCTTATCACCACCGGCAGTTTTGGCAGCGAAGGAGTTCTTCACAACAGCTTCGACCTTATCGTGGAGATTCTTATAACTCTGCTCAAATTGCACCACGATTGGAGGAATGTGAGCGGATCTCTGCACTGGTGGTGTTGGTTCAGGCTGTGATGTTGGTTCAGGCTGCAGAGATTGGAACTGGTTTCTAGTTTAAACGATGTTGGGGTCCAGCGCTGGTGGAGGTTTGCTAGTGATTTTGGGAAAAGCAAAGCCTTCGTCATCAACTCGTTGGTGAGATTGTCTCCCAACAGCTGGACTAGCTGGGCTTCTTGGTTTCCGCGCAAGTGGTGTGGCAATCACCTGGTCAGTTGCCTCCTTCCTCTTCTTCAGCGTCTTCCTATCTTTACTGGCTATATTCCTCTCTAGTTTTTTTGTGGAAACACTGATGGTATCGCCCCTTCTTGGGTGTTTGATAGTTTCTGCAGCAAGGGGGGAGATGCGCCTCTTTGCTACGCGTGGTTCACCCAGTCCTTGTGGGAGCTGGGGCGTCAACATGGGACTTGGCGGGGATGTGTCCTTCCTTGTGTCAGGGTTCTGACTGTAGTTCAGCTCCGTCACGTTCTCGTTTTCTTCTGGAGAGGTTCAGCGCGGAGAGTTGATGAGGTTGTCAGGCGCCGACGTACAGGATGGGTTCACTTCCATCTCGTTGTCCTCCGGTGGAGGCGAGCGCGGGGAGTCGCTGTAGACTTCGGGGGCCAAAGCGCAAGAAGTGCCAATTGAATCAGACATTATTGAGGTATAAGGCCTAAAGGGAGTGTTGTTCCGGTCCGTTGTTGTCACCGTAAGGTTGCCCGAACCGGAAACAACCCTATAAACTTGCGCCAGGGGGTTCCACTCCCGTAGGAATGGGCCGTGTGGCGGTAAAACCCTATTAGCTAGGAAAGGGTGGGCAAAGGATATCCCCAAAGAAGAAGAAGAAGAAGCTCACTGTATTCTTCACTGGAGCAAACAGTGCCCGCATACGCGAGCAAGAGCTGTCTATCCTCAATGCACTCGTATGCGAACCGCTGTAGCCCGTCGAGTAGAGTGAGTAGTCGAAATTCCGTGAAATTCGAAAGTGCATTTAGCCAACTCGTCACAGCACCATTACTGCCTTGTCGTTTGTAGGCAGGTGGAGGATATTGTCCGAAGACTTTGCCTCCAGGAGAATATGGGTGGTGCAAAACTTCTCTGTTGGCGTGGCTTCTCGGTGGTGAATATTAGTTAATTAGATTTAGAGGTCTCTTATGACGGTCAATGGTTGTGTCATAGCGACCGATATTGTGGACTTCGGTGTTTTTGCTTCTATTTGAACTCTTGTAGAAAACTTCAGCTAGTTGTTTAAACCTGTCATGGAGATATGGAACTCCAGTGGCTTCATGGAGTGCATAGGTAGGAAATCTGGTTGGAAGATGTCAATCCTCCATCTCCGGGCCCAGGCCTCCGTTACCTGGAGGACTTCCTAAAGACGGCGAGTGGCTAAAATTTTGCTGTGGCTGGCTGCGAGGTAAGCTGTATCGTCAGCGTATGTTGCGACCAAAACACCATTGGATGTGGGGACATCAGCAGTATATAATGAGTATAAAGTCGGACCCAGAACTTAGCCTTGGGGAACACCAGCTTTCACTTTTCTTACACTTGAGAAGGCTCTGTCGACTCGAACACTGAATGTGCGGTCAGTCAGATATGATCTTATTAATTTCACGTATGGTCCCGGGATACCCTGCTCATATAGCTTGAGTAGGAGGCCCGAGTGCCATACGGAATCAAATTCTCGTGAGATATCGAGCATCACCATGGCACAGTATTGTTTGTGGTTGAATGCTTTTGTGACAGCTTCTGTTACTCTCATCAGCTGCTGAGTAGTTGAGTGGCCGCGACGAAATCCTAGCTGGTGATTTGGTAAGGCATTTGTGTCCTCAATATGAGTGGACAGTCGTTTTAGCAGTAGCCTTTCGAATACCTTGCTGATGGCTGGTAGAAGGCTAATAGGTCTGTAGTTTTGCGGTTGGTGTGCATCCTTCCACTCTTGTGAATACCCACAACCACTGCATGTTTCCATCGGTTAGGGAACTGTTGTCGGCGGAGAATGGTGTTGAAGATTTCTGCGAGGTAGACTTAGGCCTCCGGAGGCAGGTGCTTCAAAGATCTGTTACAGATCTCGTCACGACCAGGAGCTTTGCGAGGGTGGAGATTTTGCAGGCTGCTGATAACCTCTTCAGGGGTAATATCGTCCTTTTGAAATACATCTTCTGCTTCCAGGTATACCCTCAGCCGACAATTGACTTCGGCGAGGTGTATGGGGTCAGCGTTTGTTTGCGACGGCCGAAAATTTGTTTCAAAGGCATCGGCGAGGGCATTCGCCTTGTCTTCAGGAGTGACAGCTAAGACATGGTTGCCATTGAGATGGGGAACGCGCTGTATTCGTCTGGTAAGCTTTCTTGTTTGAAGCCAGAGTGACCCGTCCTCTGGACTGAGCATGGATACACTTGTATCCCAATCTCTATTTCGGTGCTGCAGCAGGGAAGTTTTTATTTCCTTCTGTAGTCTATTGAGCAGCCTTCTCGTTGCTTGGTTTCTCGTCAGCTTCCATTCCTTCGACTTCACCAGTCTCTGCCTTTCCATTGTTGGCAGTGATTATTGGATTTTTATCCTAGGACATTTTCTCCTATTAACAATGGTTTTATCTTTCACTTCGCGTATGGTGGGTCTTCATGGTGGTGAGTTTAGTGAAGGAGGTTCAGAGGTCGTTTATGTCGGCCAATAGTAGGGTCATATTGTCCGATGTTACGTACCACTGGGTTGTTTGTCTTTATGGTGTTTTTATAGAAGTTTCTTGCGATTTGTCGAAATCTTTCTATGAGTTTAGGCAGTAATGTCGCCTCGTGTAGAGGGTCGGTTGGAAACCTGCTCGGAAGGTGCAGGGCTCTTTTTAATGCTCTGTTCTGGATGACTTGGAGCCTTTGTATGTGGTAACCAGCAGCGTATGCCCACACTGGGCTGGCATATTCAATTATTGGTCTGATGAGGGCTGTGTAGACTCTAACTCCTGCGGGCGGCGGGAGGAGACTGTTTTTGTTTAATAAGGGGTATAATTCTTGTAGTCTAGCACTTGCCCGTCGACGAACGTCCTCAATGTGGGGGCCCCACGTGAGTCTCCTGTCAAGCGTGACGCCCAGGTAGCGAGCGGTCGTCGACCAGGCGTTGTCATTTCCATCCAACTGTAGCTTAGGCGCTGGTATTGCCTGAAACCGGGTGTCAAGTCTACGCGTTAGCATTATTGCCTGGGTTTTTGTCGCGTTAATCTCGATTCTCGATCGTCTTGCCCAGGATAGAGTTTTCTGCAATACCTCTTGGAGGCGTCTAGTGGCAATAGCTCTGCTGCGACTGTAGGTGAAGTATGCCGTGTCATCCGCATACGTCGCTACCTCTACCCCAGGATTGTTAGGAACATCCGCAGTGTAGAGCGAGTGCAGAACAGGTCCAAGGACGGAGCCTTGCGGGACCCCAGCCCTGATCTGTCTGCTGGTAGAGAATGCTTTATCTACGCGAACACTGAAGGAACGGTCGGAGAGGTAGCTTTTTAAAAGTTTAACATAAGACCCTGGGAACCCCTGCTCAAATAGCTTGAGTAAAAGTCCCGAATGCCACACGGAGTCAAATGCGCGGGAAATGTCTAGCATTACCAGTCCACAGTACTCTTTGAAATTGAAGGCTCTAGTCGCCATTTCTACAACCCTCATGAGTTGCTGCGTGGTAGAGTGACCTCTTCTAAAACCCAACTGATGATCTGGGATGATGTGTTTGTCTTCAATGTGCGTATATAGTCGCCGAAGCAGTAACTTCTCGAAGACTTTACTAATGGCCGGTAGTAAGCTGATGGGCCTGTAGTGTTGGGGGTAGTGAGGATCTTTGCCACTCTTATGCACCCCAAATACCACCGCGTGTTTCCAGCTGTGAGGGTATACTTGATGCCTTAATATTTTGTTGAAAATTTCTGTAAGGTACTTGATGGCACCAGGTGGAAGTTTCCTGATCAGGAGATTTATGATTTTGTCACGACCCGGGGCTTTCCGTGGAGGAAGCTTGGATATGCAACTTGTGACTTCCTCCGGAGTAATGGGGTCGATTTCGTAATCATCTTCAGCATTTAGGTAAGTTTGCAATCGGCGGCGCAATTCTGCCAGGTGTTGGTAGTTCACATCTTTTTGGGATGGGCGAAAATTCTTCACAAAAGAATCAGCTAGTGTATTAGCTTTCTCCTCCGGGTTGTAAGCTAATCCCCTTTCTCCATGGAGTGGTGGGAGTCGGCGTTTTCGTCTGGTGATTTTCCGAGTGTGCATCCATAGACTTTCGTCGTCTGTGTCGAGCATCGAAACTCGTGCACTCCACTGCCGGTTTCTATGTTGTAACAGAGAGGCTTTGATTTCTCTTTGTAAGCGTGGCTGGAATTCTTGTTTGCCTCCATTCATTTGCAACCCTATTTTTGTGGCGGATTTGGGCCAAGAGTTGCGGAGGTAGCTGTAGGGAGAGTAGCGGCTTGGAGGTCTTTAGTGGCGTCGTGGCTGCAGATATGTTGTTCACAGCAATTTCAAATTTTTGCACAGCATCGTCAATGTTACCTATGTCCCTTATATCGTTGAATTCGGCTTGAAGTAGTTCTTGGTATAGTCTCCAATTTGTTCTTTGGAAATCAGGCTTGGTTTCTTCCATATATTGCCATGGTCCGATGTCGATCTCAACCATGTCCGGGCAGTGGTCTGATGACAGCCGATTGATTGATAAGGCTGCCATGAAGCCTTGAATGTTCTTTGTAATTACTATGTCAAGAACATCTGGTCTGCCACCATTGTGTGGGTAAAATGTGGGCTCTTCTGGCCCTACCACACACAAATTGTGTCTGTTAGTCAATCGTCGCAGTAAGGTTCCCGCCTGGTTTGCAACTCTACTGTTCCAGTCGGTGTGCTTAGCATTTAAATCGCCACCGACTAGTAATTTACCCCGAATGGAAGTCAGAGCCGCGATGTCCGCTTCTACTGGGATTCTGCGCGGTGGCCGGTACGCTGGCTGGCTGGCTGTGTCCACTTTGATACCCACAGCTTCTATTTGTTGCATGGCTGGCACGACAATCTCCTGATTTTTTTTTTTTATCATCTTTCATTCCCCTGGCTGATGGCCAGGGGCGGGCCGTTGTAGAGCGTTAGCCCTTTTCAGCCTTCGGATCAGGAATTTTTGGGGTGTTATAACTTTATTTGCCTCATTTTATACATTACTTTTGTGTCTGGGGATTTTAAAAAACAATTTTGATTCTGGTAAAAGGTTGTCTGTGGACTTGGAGTCCTTATTTAGTCGGGTCCGTTAGGGGACCAACATGCTGATTAGCTGTGTCAGCAGCTGCACAATCGTGGCGAGGGTCGGCTTATCTTGTGGTGTTGTCCCCGCGTGGGACTCACACCTACCCTCGTAGCAACGCTTGCCGTGCTCGTCCGTTTGCCAGCTCCATCTGGGAGGCGCTCGGCCTTGGTCGGCGGCCCAGCAGTGTCTGGGCGCAGCCTGTCTGCCGGTATGCTGGTGGGGGGCTCTCCCTCCCTCCCTCAGTCGACTGCAGTCGGCGTGTGGTGTGGGCGGGTTTCCTCTTCCCGCGGCGTTGTTCTTGGCTGCCGCTAGGCGTTTCTTCTTCTTCTCTTGCTGTTGCTGTGCTGGTTTTGGCCTGGCTGGACAGCGAGCTGCACATGATGCATGTGGCCCCGAGCAGTTAGCGCATGTTGGCGTAGCTTCTCGAGGCCGGCTGCAACTCCTGGAGCTGTGCCTGCCACCGCAACGGACACAACGCTCTTCTGCGTCGCAATCCGCAGCCTTGTGGCCCCAGGCTTGGCAGCGGAAGCATTGAGCAGGTCCTGCTGCTCTTTTCTTCTTCTCCCCTTGCTTCTTTCTTGCTGTCTGCACTTGCGCATCCTGGCGCTTTGCAGCCAGTCTGGGGTGGTATAGGACGCCATTCTCCTGTAGAGCCCTAATTGCAGCTGTCATGTCAGCCGGTCGTATGAAAATGGCGTCCCATCCACTGTTGCTCCAATCGGCAGCAGGCCCCTCCTTGGCTGGATCGATGTGATGAGATGGACCTAGTCTTGGTGTTGCCACTTCACATGGCGCATACTTGATAGCCTCCCTTGGTCCTTTGACAGGCGACGTCGTCGATTCTTGCGTCGGGGAAATCGTCGGAGTAGTTTCTTCTTCTTCCTCCTCAGTTGCTGTGACGTCCGTCCATTCTTGGCTGTCGTTTATTTTTGACAGGTCCAGCAGCTTGAAGCTGAACGACATGTCTGGGATGCTTGGGGGTGCTTCCTCCTCCGAGGGCGATTGCGGAGTACTCGCCTGTGAGTACCTCGTCTGGGAGTACCAACCGTCTTCCGACAAACTTTGCTTTGACGACGAAATTTGCTTTTTCGGATAGACAATTGGTACATCCGACCTGTTGGACGAGTCCGCAAAACCTCGGTGCTGTAGTTTCTCTGTGGCGGTGCTTGTGAGGGTCTTTGCTTTTTTGGAAGCTTCTTCCTTGAGTTTTCGCTTCTTGTCGAAGTATTCCTCAAAGGCCTCCCTGAAAGGACTCCTGGTGACAGCACTTGATGTAGACTGGTTGCTGCACGCCGCATGGCTGCGTTGGGACGCCGTTGCCACATGATGGCTCTTAGGCGTACCACGCTGAGGCGAACAGCGCCCGTCTCTGGTCAGAGCGCCACTTGCACCCGACCTGTCCACTCCACTGTGCCGAGCCGACTGACCAGTGGAGCTGCCAGCAGTCTGGTCACCGCCTTCCGTGGCGTGGGCGCCGTGGTGGGGAGACTGCGCGCCAGGCGCTGCGCAGTCGTCTTGTGTTCCCCGTCGCCTGCGAGGCATGTCCGTCCACGGCGCTGTCCCAGGGTGAACTCCAATCTCCTGATGAGGGATGGTTCTTTTAATATAGATTGCGACTCCGCCTGCAGCAGAAGGCCTGTCCTTGCAGTAACAGTTGTAGTTTGCGACTGGGGTATTTATTCCATGTTTCAAGTGAGTCTCAGATACAAGACACACGTCTATTGACTGTTCATGGAGGAATTGCCTGAACTCATGTACTTGGCTGCGGATGCCATTTGCGTTCCATATACACAAGGATAGGAGATACATTGGTATTCGTCTATTCATTATGTGTGCAGTGTGCGCATTTTGGGGCAGCCAGGGCTTTCGTCATCGCTGTGGTTAGAGTTCCCAGCTGCTCAGTAAGAGTACACATCATTTTCATGATTATCTCTAGCATGCCAGTCAGCCTCTCGAAAGTTCCGTTCACCATGCCCTCGGCATCGTTTTGATTGGACTTTTGGTTAGGGAATTGCGTTCTTCTCTGCCTGGTGGTCATTCCATCAAGCGGTACGGCGGTGTTCACAGGTTCCCTGGTATGGTTATCACCTGGTGTTTCAGTTGGCATAGTAGGATTCACTAATGCCGTATCCTGGTTTTCACTTGAGGGAGTTGGTTTCCCATCGTCTCGATTTTGTGTTTGTGTCCTACCTGTTTTACGCTTTCTGAATAGTCTGCGTCATGGCAGTGTTGGGAAGAGTCTTAATGGTCTTCCCTTTGGAGCTCTCAGTAGCTTGGACTTGTTCCAGAGGCTGATTTTGAACAGTTTCCTGCAAGGTTTTAGACGACGCTCCTTTTTGGGTTGAAGTATGAGATTGGTTGGGGGGTAACTTTTCCTTCTCCGTTACTAGACCCCTCTGCCTATCTCGAGCCCTTTTGTAGGCCGTGCAACCTTTATAACTAGCAACATGACCACCTCCACAGTTGGAACATTTAGCAACATCTTTTCCTTTCTGTGTGCTGCACAGGTTGGAGTCATGTTGTCCCGCGCACTTCACAAAGATGGGAGGCATTTTGCAGTTCTTCGCCTGATGGCCAAAGCGCTGGCAGTTGAAGCATTGGGTTGGGCCAGCCATTGACCGGAGTTTTTCTACCTGCACTTTGAGGTGGCAGATCTTATCCACCCCAAATATGCCCCTATTTTCTGGAACATCTGCCAGCACCACTAAGAACAGTGGCATTAACACATTGCTGCCTGGGCGTCGGAGTTGGGCTACAGTCTGGACAGTAAAACACATCTCGGTGAGTTCGTCTTTTAGATCTTCTGTCGGTAGGGTTCTGGGAATACCCCTGAAGACCACCTTCTGTAGTGGCACTGCTCCAATAGGTAATGTATAATACGGGGTCCCACTTTCCTGTAGCATCCCTGTGGCGGCAGTATAATCTTCTACTGTGGTGAAGGTGAAATTTATTTTGTCACCACCGGCGGTCTTGGCGGCAAAAGAACTCTTCACGGCTGCTTCAATTCTATCATGCAGGGTCTTGTAGTTTTCCTCAAATTGGACTACAATCGGTGGGATGTGCGCCGATCTCGGTTCAGTTGGTGCTGTTGTGGTTTCTGTTGGTGAAGGATCTGTCTGTAGTGGTTTAAACTTGTTGGCTGTTTCAACCATTGAGAGATTCTGAGCTGAAGTAGCGGCTTTTGCTGTACGCCGCGGGTGCTCGAAGCCATCATCAATTGGTTGGTTTGACAGTGGAAGGTTTCGCTGCTCATCATCAGTATCAGTTCCTGTCATCTCGGTGGTACCAGAGGGATCGGCTGTAGGAAGGCTCTGAGAAGGGGAAATTTGTGATTGGACTGCATTTACCAGTGTCGTCCAACCTCTAGACTTCTTGGATGTCTCTTTTGGGAGCCGTGTAGACATCTTTCTCATACAGGCTTTAACCATCCTCTTCGTGTGGGATTTGCCTGTAGTAGGGGTTGCTGCACAGCGTTTTGAGGATGTTATCCCAGCATTGATGTCTTCATGGTCTTCTTCGGAGGAGTTGTGAAGGCAACTTCTTGATGCTGAGTCCTGTGGTTCGGCTATAACTGGTGAGGGCGAGCGTGGAGAGTCGGTGACGTCAACCGCTGTAGTAGTGCGGAGAAAGTCAGCCACTGAAGACATACCCTACTGTTGAGGTAGCTAACAAGGAGGGATATTGCTCTGGACCCTTGTTGTCACCGTTAGGTTAGCCAGGCCCAGGAGCAATCCTAAATCTTGCGCCAGGGGGTTCCACTCCCGCAGGAGTGGGCTGTGTGGCGGTAAGTCCCTAGTAAGCTCAGGGAAGGGAGAGCAAAGGATGTCCCCAAAGAAGAAGAAGAAACCGCTCACTATATTCTCCGCTGGAGCAAACAGTGCCCGCATACGCGAGCAAAGAGTTGATAACCTCGATACACTCGTATGCGAACCGCTACAGCTGTCGAGTGAGTGAGCAGCAGCCACGCCAATTTACTGCCTATTAATTTCCGGCAGAGGGTTTTGGAGGCTTTGTCGTTAGACATTTCGTCCAAGTATGTTAGGTGAGTCATTTCCTGGCTGTAGGTGTGTCTGTAGTTTTGGCGTTCTTACTTGTCAGTCATAGTTTCGGTGTATCTAATGGTTCGAAATGAGAGCAATGGGCCCGGCATATGGTCCGAGGCCAGTTGGATAACTCCCCAGCTCTTTTATTAGTGGGTTTGCAGAGTTTTGCGCTAGTTTGTAGAATTTGATAGCGAGTTCTTTGAATCTATGTTTCAGGGTTTGAAGACCTGTAGCTTCATGTATAGCGTTGGTGGGGAACCTGCTGTCTACGTTCAGGGCTCTCTTTAGTGCTCTGTTTTGCACAACCTGTAGACGGTGCAGATGAGTGTTGGCAGCATAACCCCATACAGGGCAGGCATATTCAAATATTGGCCTTATCAGGGAGCAGTAGATCCGCACGCCCGTAGATGCAGGTAGCTTGCTGTCCTTATTGATAAGCGGGTAGAGTGCTTGCAACCTTGCGCTGGCACGTTTACGCAGGTCCTCTATGTGGGCTCTCCATGTTAGTCTTGAGTCCAGTGTAACTCCCAGGTATCGTACAGTTTTGGACCAAGGTATCTGATTGTTGTTTAATTTCAGCTGAGGGTTCGGCTGCTGACGCAAGCGTGGCCCTCTTCTTATAGTTAACATGATGGCCTGGGTTTTGGCGGGGTTGATCTCAATTCTCCAACGCCTCGCCCAGGCCTCGGTTTTCTGTAGCACGTTTTGCAGGCGTTGAGTGACGATGGCCTTGCTACGGCTGCTGGTAAAAAAGGTGGTGTCGTCTGCATAAGTTGCTGTGTTGACATTTTCTTGGGTGGGCACGTTTGCTGTATACAGGCAGCACAGCAAGGGGCCGAGGGCCGATCCTTGGGGTACGCCAGCCATTATTCTGCGTCGGGTTGATGTGACTTTGTCGTCTCTTACGCTGAATGTTCGTTCCTCTAGGTACGACTTGATCAGCTTGATTAATTTGCCAGGAAACCCCTGCTCATATAGTCTCAGCAGGAGGCCAGCGTGCCAGACCGAGTCAAAGGCTCGGGAAATATCCAGAAGTACCATTCCACAGTAGTGTTTAAAATTGATCGCTCGAGTGGCAGTCTCAACCACCCTTTATTAGCTGTTGAGTGATCGAATGCCCGCGGCGAAACCCTAGCTGGTGGTTGGGTAAAATTCCTTGGTGTTCAATGTGGCGATTTAATCGTTTCAGGAGCAGGCGTTCAAACACTTTACTTACTGAGGGAAGCAGGCTGATGGGTCTATAGCTTTGTGGCAGTGATGGATTTTTCCCAGCCTTATGGATCGCAGCGATTTCTGCGTGCTTCCATCTCGTCGGGTATGTCTGCGTTTGGATAATGTTATTGAAGAGGGCAGCAAGGTAGTCCTCAGCTGCCGTCGGCAGATTACGCAAACAGATGTTTCCGATTCTATCTACTCCCGGAGCCTTCCTAGGATGGAGGGTGGCCATGCAGCTGTGTACCTCTTGAGATGTGATTGGCTCGGTCATGTTCGTCATCGTCCGCGGTTTGAAGGAAGACACTGAGTCGTCTGTTGACTTCCGCCAAGCGGTTGGCAACGCCAGGGGCTGGGTGGAAGTTACTTTCGAAAACTTCCGCCAAGGCATTTGCCTTGTCTTCAGGACGATAAAGAAGTCCGCGATCTCCTAGTAATGGTGGAATCCTGTGGCGTTTCTTGGTAAACCTGCGAGTCTGAGTCCATAGCGTGCCGTCGTCAGGTTGTAACATGGATAGTCGGGCGTTCCATTCTTGATTTCGGTGGTCATTCAATGAGGCCTTCAGTTCCTTCTGGAGACGGTTTAATAGTTTCCTGGTAGCTGGGTTCTTCGTAAGCCTCCACTCCTTCGCGACTCGGTTTTTGTGCCGGATCGCTGCTAGCAGGTGAGGAGGGAAGTTTTGTCGAAAGTTCTGGTTAGTCCTTAGTGCCGTGGTGTTGGTGATGGCATTCATTACCGCACTTTCGAATACTTCTAGGACTGTGTCTGGGTTATCGTCTGCGGTGGTGTCTTCCAGAGCCTCCGCTATTATTTCTCTATATCTCCTCCAGTCTGTAGCTTTGAAGTCGTAGTTTGGATTGTCGTCAAACTGTAAGGTGCCTGTACCCACCTCGAAGATGACCGGAAGGTGGTCTGAGGACAGGGTGTCAACTGTGGAGGCGGCAATGAATCCAGGAATATTCTTAGAGACGAGAACGTCTAGGATGTCCGGTCGACCAGCGTGATAAGGGTAATGGGTGGGCTCCTCAGGGGCCCACACACGCATGTTATGTCTATTGACAACTCTTCTTAGAATTTTGCCCACCTGGTTCGGTCTGTTACAGTGCCAGTCAGCATGCTTTGCATTTAGGTCTCCTCCTATAAGAAGTTTGCCTCTTATAGAAGCTAGCTTGGCTACCTCTGCCTCTGGGAACTGTCCACGCGGGCGTCGATAGGCAGAGATGATCGTTATGTTCCCTCTGGCTGTTCTTACTTCTATGGCGATGGCCTCGGTGAATTGAAGGTCTGGAAGACGGGTTTCAAGGTGTGGAATGCTTCTTTTCACATAAATAGCGACACCACCTCCAGCAGTGGGTCGATCCCTTCTGAAGCATTCATAGTTTGCGACCGACGCTCGCAGACCAGGTTTCAGGTGTGTCTCGCTGACGAGACACACGTCTATGTTGTATTCAGCGATGAAGCTTCTAAATTCTTGGAGTTGTGTATATAAACCATTAGCGTTCCATACGCAGATGGAGAGACTGCTGGCACGAGGTCTTCTATCCATGATTAGTAGGATTGGTGCTGGTCGTGGTTGTTGTCATAACTGCTGCTTGGATATCTGCGGGCAGACGGTTCATCCTGTCTATAAGATATAATAGAGTATCAAAGACTTTTTCTATCATGCTAAAAAGTCTTTCAACTCCGACATTCTGAGCTGATGCGGCGGTTCGGAGTGGTCCGTTGCGACGACGAGTGCGTTGTCTAGTACTGAAGTAGAAAACCGTGGTGGTTTTGGGTTTTCTGCTGGTGAGGAGGCTTCAGTGATCTGATCCACAGGCTCTGAGTTCGCGGCTATGTTGCGATCAGAATCTGTTGTGGAGTTTGGTCCTGTCCCTGCAGTGGCCGCGTAGGATTGTCCGGCCTTCCGCCGGCTGGTGGTCTTTTTATTCATAGGTGCCTGCCGGGGATGTGAATTAGTAGGTGGAACTTGTGGGAGGTTTTCTTTGGCCCGGTTTGTCGCCGGGGGATCGTTGCTTTCCATTTTTTATTGAGTAGAATTTGTTCCTCTGTCTTCTGTTTTTTGAGAAGAGTTTATTCCTCTGTATCGCTCACGGGCTTTCTTATATGCAATACAGCCCTTGTAGCTAGCGACATGCTTGCCGTCGCAGTTGCTGCATTTGGCTGCGTCCAGGGTCTTCTGCAATGAACATTCGTTTGATTCATGTCCCCCCGCACATTTTACACATACAGGGTCCATCCTGCAATGTCTGGCCACATGCCCATACAATTGGCACCTGTAACATTGTGGAGGTCCATGAGATGATCTAAGCTTTTCAGTAGAGACCTTGAGGTGTGATATGGACTCTACCTGAAACAGATTCCTATTGGCTGGTAGATCTGGAGCCACCACCAGGAACAACGGCATGGCAACGTTTGTACCTGGTCGTTTGAGCTGAGCAACAGTTTGTAAATATTACGGTAGACTCACATGCTGGCCGTGTAGCTGGCTTTACCTTAGCAAACTATATTTTTTATATTTAGAAACGTATGTTTCTTTGGTAGACCAAGCAATGCAATATTTGTGGAGGCTGTGGTTAAGTTGACCACAACCGCAACCAGAGACAACCACAACTATCCATAAGCGATCGCAATTCAACAGCGATATTCTTGCAGCAAAATAGCGGTGAGCAGATATATTAGAAATAAAGATTACGTGCACAGTTTATTACATACGAAACTACTATGAATTAATTGCCATAATAAAGCCATAAATTTTGCTTTTCGTAGCATTTTATTCTTTAAAAAAAAATGTGCAAAAACATTTCGGCTGAAAAAAAACGTGGAACTACGAGTGATTTTCAGTGACATGTCGCTAATGAAAGTAACATTTAAAAACTTTAATTTCTCATGGTATTTCCTAAGACGTAACCTATGATGTAATAGTCTGTTGTGGAAGCAATTATACAAACACACGAAGAGCAGGGATAAAAATGCGGAACAATTATACGTTACAAACATACAATGGTACGTTCGTTTAAATTTAAGTGTTGGTTTTTGATCATTTACAAGTAGATGCAGAAATTCATGTTAGGAGAAGCGTAAAACATAACCTAAGACTTATTTGTGTGTGTTTTTTGTGTTCTTTTGCAGCATAATTCGCTCTGAAATCAGTTTTACAAACCATTTAAATTGGTTTCATAAGCTCTATGTTACTAAAGGCATTAAATATTGCGGGAGGAAGTAGTTCCATATTTAACGTGCTGAATTGTGCCTGGACCAGGAATAAAACCGATGTTACATACATAGCAAAAGTTTTTGGATTGCAGTTTCTTTTTTAATTTCACTGGTTCTATACTTCCTTCGTCGTTAATTCAGTTGACGTTACTACTGTATTACCATGTGAACTGCAAATTAAATATATAGAGCATTAAAAAATCAAGGTTATGTAATAATAATTCCGTATAATAAACCAACTACAAAAAAAATGAACTGCCAGAATATTGCATCCAAACCGTCATTTTTGACGGGCTCGAAGCTAGTTTAGAATAATAAGCGATCATGAGTGTGTGTCATTTTCATGCACAATTCCGCACTTCTCTGCTAGCGCCCTTAAAGAGACATGAAAAGAAATTATTGATGTGTGATTCCTGGTCAGGTCATACAGATTGTACCCTTCTGGATGCAATTTTTTCAAACAAAGATGTTATGCTGATGATATTACCACCGAAAACCACAATATATTGCCAACCCCTTGATATTTACCTCTTTCGGCAATATAAGCTCTATATCAGAAGGATTACTGATTATGTAAGATGACAATGTGCCAAACCACAAGTGAAAATACATCATCGTTATTTCTTCATTAAACTTCACTCTGTGATTTACAATCAATTTGCTGCACATAAGTATAAGACTCTGTTGCAATATGCTTTTTGAATGCCAGGTTACGACTTTGACATAGCAACATCGTCATTTGAAAATGTAATTATTGTGGCTTTTGATATTGTACTGCGTGAACGCGAAAGTGATTTGGAATGTGATAACATGACTTTTGTGAGGCGTGCAGTTTGTTCTCTTCCACTTTATTTTAACCACTTCGTCGAAATCCCGCATCTGCACTTTGACTACTAACATAATAACTATCAGGTTTGTGGTACTGCTGTATATGCGTGTTTTTCGCTATATTAACGTACTTTAAGCAGACATTTTTTGTCGCTGTTGTCTTAAAATGTAATGATGTACTTTCGTAATTGGACTAGGTATAATTTCCTTCATATAGTATTGATATCTTGTTACTTTGTTTCTCTATTAAAATGTTACTTGAGTTTGAGTCCAACGTTCTGCATGGAAATGACACACACCACTGTATTAATTATGATCGCTTGTTATTCTAAGCATGTTTTCGTGTGGTTGAGAGCATTCCAGGTCAACGGAGTAAGTAGGAAATTTAGATCGCCAGTTTCCCCGTTGCACCGTTTATGCACCTCTCGCCATTGGTTTGGGCGGACGGGCAACGCGATGGCCTCCCTCCAATAGCAAACGCAACACAGCCCTCTTTTCTTTCCCTATACGAAGCGTAGTATCGTTCAAAAGATATGAGCAATATCACCGTCTGATGTTTTCGTTTCATGCAGTTTTAGCTAGTTATCCAGTTTCAAAATGGATGTCTAGCATTTCCACGGTACGTAACCGAGTCCTCTGCACGGCTCTCCAACGCCGTGTGTTCATCAGGTTCAAAGATTGTCCGTGGTGGACTCGCGATTCTTTTTTTCCTGCTCTGCTACTCCCAAGAAGAATAATTATATGTGGATATAACTCTCTGTCATGTGTGCAGTTGAACAAATGAATAACACTCTATTAGGGTATATAAAATATTTACATTTATCAACAATAGTACATAAAAACCCAATAATAAACCATAGCTTTTCATAATACCCAGATCAGTTAGCCTTGTCTTCCCATGAGATCTTATCGCTACCAACCATCTCCAATTCTGACTTTGCCGCAGCTGTATCATTCCCACCTTCATTACTGCTGGTGCTGGTGGCTGCTCTCGTCTTCGGCTGCCACTGTTACCGCCACCAGGATAGACTCGAAGTCCGAAGACCTCCAGACAAACCCTATTCAATCAGTGCAGTCCAGTTTTGATCCTTACTCCCCGACTCCATTGTACCTGGTGGTGAGATATACTAGCCAGTGAGCCCGTTGATGCGGTCATCCCTCTAAAAAAGACATCGTAATTTGCACGCAGTTGCTGACTGTGCTAACCCTCTTTGCAGGTCTCTGCCTCATGAGTGTTCACATTCCTTGTGCTGCAACTGTTTACCTCTGCTGTCGCAACTGAACTACCTGACTTTAGTGCATTGTGAAATCATATATATAGTCCCATAATTGTCTTTAAAAAAAACCTTGGGCCACTACTTGTTGGGTTATCTACCATACCCAAACCCCAACACCATACCCATCCAATTTTTTAACCCTGTTCCCTCATATCTCTAGTAAAAACCCAGTAGGGAAGGAAGAACATTCTAAAACAAACAAAAAAAGCAGTTAATGGACTGTCAATCATCCGACCACCTACATTGTGTCACCTCCCCCGTCTTTCCCTCCCTTCCGTTGCAAGCCTAATTTTGTGTTCTGCCAGGGGTAAATAGCCGACGACATGATATATGGCTTCCATAACTTATCTTTTGGTAAGAAAGGAGTTATTAAAGCCAAAATTACAAGCTATACTGCAGGAAAGTGTTCGATGGCTATATTCACAAAAAAAAACTTTGTTTGGCAGCGCACCTCCTATCAACAGACACGATCTCACACGTGTGGCCCACATAAGAGGCTGTGTCGAGTATGGAGCCCGTCAGTGAAATTTGTCACGCCAGAATCTCTCATATGGGATCAAATATCGATAGCAATTATGGTTATTACAAGAATATCCAAATACAAATTATAAATAAGCTCTGAAAACATAAATATTATTCATATAAACCCAAATAATCTAAATTGCGTGTAAGTTATGAATATAAACTCATTTATTTATAATTAAAACCTGAAAGGGAATTCATATTATTTCACGTATTATTAAGTCCCTCAAAGAGTACAAATTGTAAGCATAAAACGTTGTAACGGTACAGCAGGAATGGTGCTGTCATGTGAGGTGGTACAAATACTTGTATGTATTCATATGGCCCGCACCTCGCCGCGGTAGAACCAAACACAACTCTAGATGGCAGTGACTCGAGGAGTGACCATGCAGGAAGGAAGAGAGTGGAGGTGTAAACACTCATCTCCTATTGCACCTCACCGCGGTAGAACCAAACACAACTCTAGATGGCAGTGACTCGAGGAGTAACCATGCAGGAAGGAAAAGAGTGGAGGTGTAAACACTCATCTCCTACTGCACCTCACCGCGGTAGAACCAAACACAATCTCTAAATGGCAGTGACTCGAGAAGAGTGACCATGCAGGAAGGAAGAGAGTGGAGTTGTAAACACTCATCTCCTACTGCCACCTCACCACGGTAGAACAAACACAACTCTAGATGGCAGTGACTCGAGGACTGACCATGCAGGAAGGAAGAGAGTGGAGGTGTAAACACTCATCTCCTACTGCAGCCTCACCGCGGTAGAACCAAACACAATCTCTAGATGGCAGTGACTCGAGGAGTGACCATGCAGGAAGGAAGAGAGTGGAGGTGTAAACACTCATCTACTACTGCACCTCACCGCGGTAGAACCAAACACAACTCTAGATGGCAGTGACTCGAGGAGAGACCATGCAGGAGGAAGAGAGTGGAGGTGTAAACACTCATCTCCTACTGCACCTCACCGCGGTAGAACCAAACACAACTCTAGATGGCAGTGACTCGAGGAGTGACCATGCAGGAAGGAAGAGAGTGGAGGTGTAAACACTCATCTCCTACTGCACCTCACCGCGATAGAACCAAACACAACTCTAGATGGCAGTGACTCGAGGAGTGACCATGCAGGAAGGAAGAGAGTGGAGGTGTAAACACTCATCTCCTACTGCACCTCACCGCGGTAGAACCAAACACAACTCTAGATGGCAGTGACTCGAGGACTGACCATGCAGGAAGGAAGAGAGTGGAGGTGTAAACACTCATCTCCTACTGCACCTCACCGCGGTAGAACCAAACACAACTCTAGATGGCAGTGACTCGAGGAGTGACCATGCAGGAAGGAAGAGAGTGGAGGTGTAAACACTCATCTCCTACTGCACCTCACCGCGGTAGAACCAAACACAACTCTAGATGGCAGTGACTCGAGGAGTGACCATGCAGGAAGGAAGAGAGTGGAGGTGTAAACACTCATCTCCTACTGCACCTCACCGCGGTAGAACCAAACACAACTCTAGATGGCAGTGACTCGAGGAGTGACCATGCAGGACGGAAGAGAGTGGAGGTGTAAACACTCATCTCCTACTGCACCTCACCGCGGTAGAACCAAACACAACTCTAGATGGCAGTGACTCGAGGAGTGACCATGCAGGAAGGAAGAGAGTGGAGGTGTAAACACTCATCTCCTACTGCACCTCACCGCGGTAGAACCAAACACAACTCTAGATGGCAGTGACTCGAGGAGTGACCATGCAGGAAGGAAGAGAGTGGAGGTGTAAACACTCATCTCCTACTGCACCTCACCGCGGTAGAACCAAACACAACTCTAGATGGCAGTGACTCGAGGAGTGACCATGCAGGAAGGAAGAGAGTGGAGGTGTAAACACTCATCTCCTACTGCACCTCACCGCGGTAGAACCAAACACAACTCTATAGATGCAGTGACTCGAGGAGTGACCATGCAGGAAGGAAGAGAGTGGAGGTGTAAACACTCATCTCCTACTGCACCTCACCGCGGTAGAACCAAACACAACTCTAGATGGCAGTGACTCGAGGAGTGACCATGCAGGAAGGAAGAGAGTGGAGGTGTAAACACTCATCTCCTACTGCACCTCACCGCGGTAGAACCAAACACAACTCTAGATGGCAGTGACTCGAGGAGTGACCATGCAGGAAGGAAGAGAGTGGAGGTGTAAACACTCATCTCCTACTGCACCTCACCGCGGTAGAACCAAACACAACTCTAGATGGCAGTGACTCGAGGACTGACCATGCAGGAAGGAAGAGAGTGGAGGTGTAAACACTCATCTCCTACTGCACCTCACCGCGGTAGAACCAAACACAACTCTAGATGGCAGTGACTCGAGGACTGACCATGCAGGAAGGAAGAGAGTGGAGGTGTAAACACTCATCTCCTACTGCACCTCACCGCGGTAGAACCAAACACAACTCTAGATGCAGTGACTCGAGGACTGACCATGCAGGAAGGAAGAGAGTGGAGGTGTAAACACTCATCTCCTACTGCACCTCACCGCGGTAGAACCAAACACAACTCTAGATGGCAGTGACTTGAGGAGTGACCATGCAGGAAGGAAGAGAGTGGAGGTGTAAACACTCATCTCCTACTGCACCTCACCGCGGTAGAACCAAACACAACTCTAGATGCAGTGACTCGAGGAGTGACCATGCAGGAAGGAAGAGAGTGGAGGTGTAAACACTCATCTCCTACTGCACCTCACCGCGGTAGAACCAAACACAACTCTAGATGGCAGTGACTCGAGGAGTGACCATGCAGGAAGGAAGAGAGTGGAGGTGTAAACACTCATCTCCTACTGCACCTCACCGCGGTAGAACCAAACACAACTCTAGATGGCAGTGACTCGAGGATGACCATGCAGGAAGGAAGAGAGTGGAGGTGTAAACACTCATCTCCTACTGCACCTCACCGCGGTAGAACCAAACACAACTCTAGATGGCAGTGACTCGAGGAGTGACCATGCAGGAAGGAAGAGAGTGGAGGTGTAAACACTCATCTCCTACTGCACCTCACCGCGGTAGAACCAAACACAACTCTAGATGGCAGTGACTCGAGGAAGTGACCATGCAGGAAGGAAGAGAGTGGAGGTGTAAACACTCATCTCCTACTGCACCTCACCGCGGTAGAACCAAACACAACTCTAGATGGCAGTGACTCGAGGAGTGACCATGCAGGAAGGAAGAGAGTGGAGGTGTAAACACTCATCTCCTACTGCACCTCACCGCGGTAGAACCAAACACAACTCTAGATGCAGTGACTCGAGGAGCTGACCATGCAGGAAGGAAGAGAGTGGAGGTGTAAACACTCATCTCCTACTGCACCTCACCGCGGTAGAACCAAACACAACTCTAGATGGCAGTGACTCGAGGAGTGACCATGCAGGAAGGAAGAGAGTGGAGGTGTAAACACTCATCTCCTACTGCACCTCACCGCGGTAGAACCAAACACAACTCTAGATGGCAGTGACTCGAGGAGTGACCATGCAGGAAGGAAGAGAGTGGAGGTGTAAACACTCATCTCCTACTGCACCTCACCGCGGTAGAACCAAACACAACTCTAGATGGCAGTGACTCGAGGAGTGACCATGCAGGAAGGAAGAGAGTGGAGGTGTAAACACTCATCTCCTACTGCACCTCACCGCGGTAGAACCAAACACAACTCTAGATGGCAGTGACTCGAGGAGTGACCATGCAGGAAGGAAGAGAGTGGAGGTGTAAACACTCATCTCCTACTGCACCTCACCGCGGTAGAACCAAACACAACTCTAGATGCAGTGACTCGAGGAGTGACCATGCAGGAAGGAAGAGAGTGGAGGTGTAAACACTCATCTCCTACTGCACCTCACCGCGGTAGAACCAAACACAACTCTAGATGGCAGTGACTCGAGGAGTGACCATGCAGGAAGGAAGAGAGTGGAGGTGTAAACACTCATCTCCTACTGCACCTTCACCGCGGTAGAACCAAACACAACTCTAGATGGCAGTGACTCGAGGAGTGACCATGCAGGAAGGAAGAGAGTGGAGGTGTAAACACTCATCTCCTACTGCACCTCACCGCGGTAGAACCAAACACAACTCTAGATGGCAGTGACTCGAGGAGTGACCATGCAGGAAGGAAGAGAGTGGAGGTGTAAACACTCATCTCCTACTGCACCTCACCGCGGTAGAACCAAACACAACTCTAGAAGGCAGTGACTCGAGGAGTGACCATGCAGGAAGGAAGAGAGTGGAGGTGTAAACACTCATCTCCTACTGCACCTCACCGCGGTAGAACCAAACACAACTCTAGATGGCAGTGACTCGAGGAGTGACCATGCAGGAAGGAAGAGAGTGGAGGTGTAAACACTCATCTCCTACTGCACCTCACCGCGGTAGAACCAAACGCATCTCTAGATGGCAGTGACTCGAGGACTGACCATGCAGGAAGGAAGAGAGTGGAGGTGTAAACACTCATCTCCTACTGCACCTCACCGCGGTAGAACCAAACACAACTCTAGATGGCAGTGACACGAGGAGTGGCCATGCAGGAAGGAAGAGAGTGGAGGTGTAAACACTCATCTCCTACTGCACCTCACCGCGGTAGAACCAAACACAACTCTAGATGGTAGTGACTCGAGGAGTGACCATGCAGGAAGGAAGAGAGTGGAGGTGTAAACACTCATCTCCTACTGCACCTCACCGCGGTAGAACCAAACACAACTCTGGATGGCAGTGACTCGAGGACTGACCATTCAGGAAGGAAGAGAGTGGAGGTGTAAACACTCATCTCCTACTGCACCTCACCGCGGTAGAACCAAACACAACTCTAGATGGCAGTGACTCGAGGAGTGACCATGCAGGAAGGAAGAGAGTGGAGGTGTAAACACTCATCTCCTACTGCACCTCACCGCGGTAGAACCAAACACAACTCTAGATGGCAGTGACTCGAGGACTGACCATGCAGGAAGGAGGAGAGTGGAGGTGTAAACACTCATCTCCTACTGCACCTCACCGCGGTAGAACCAAACACAACTCTAGATGGCAGTGACTCGAGGAGTGACCATGCAGGAAGAAAGAGAGTGGAGGTGTAAACACTCATCTCCTACTGCACCTCACCGCGGTAGAACCAAACACAACTCTAGATGGCAGTGACTCGGGATTGACCATGCAGGAAGGAAGAGAGTGGAGGTGTAAACACTCATCTCCTACTGCACCTCACCGCGGTAGAACCAAACACAACTCTAGATGGCAGTGACTCGAGGAGTGACCATGCAGGAAGGAAGAGAGTGGAGGTGTAAACACTCATCTCCTACTGCAACTCACCGCGGTAGAACCAAACACAACTCTAGATGGCAGTGACTCGAGGAGTGACCATGCAGGAAGGAAGAGAGTGGAGGTGTAAACACTCATCTCCTACTGCACCTCACCGCGGTAGAACCAAACACAACTCTAGATGGCAGTGACTCGAGGAGTGACCATGCAGGAAGGAAGAGAGTGGAGGTGTAAACACTCATCTCCTACTGCACCTCACCGCGGTAGAACCAAACACAACTCTAGATGGCAGTGACTCGAGGACTGACCATGCAGGAAGGAAGAGAGTGGAGGTGTAAACACTCATCTCCTACTGCACCTCACCGCGGTAGAAGCAAACACAACTCTAGATGCAGTGACTCGAGGAGTGACCATGCAGGAAGGACGAGAGTGGAGGTGTAAACACTCATCTCCTACTGCACCTCACCGCGGTAGAACCAAACACAACTCTAGATGGCAGTGGCGCGAGGAGTGACCATGTAGGAAGGAAGAGAGTGGAGGTGTAAACACTCATCTCCTACTGCACCTCACCGCGGTAGAACCAAACACAACTCTAGATGGCAGTGACTCGAGGACTGACCATGCAGGAAGGAAGAGAGTGGAGGTGTAAACACTCATCTCCTACTGCACCTCACCGCGGTAGAACCAAACACAACTCTAGATGGCAGTGACTCGAGGAGTGACCATGCAGGAAGGAAGAGAGTGGAGGTGTAAACACTCGGCTCCTACTGCGCATGCGCGGCGGCCATAACAGATTTCCCAAAACACTGCACTGCTTGCACTTTGTTTGCTGCTGTGAATATTTAATTTTCTAATATTACAAAGTTTTTTCTAATGCCAGCTTGTGCTGCATACGATTTCACAAACAGATCAGATAAGAAACAACCTGGAATATCGTTTCGTAAGTTGGTCACATTATAATTATTGTTCTTGAAGTGAATAGATATCTGCAAGAGTCGGGCTTATCATTATACATTTATTCATTGCTCTTAATAGGATAACGCTGTTTCAAATATTTGCTGGCGTATTGTAGATAATCAGCATATCTTACTATTTTGTACATAATAGGTTTGCCTTGTTGTTAACGATTCTTGAAAGTCTGCAGTTGGTAATGAATTTTATGTGTTGAAGTGGGCTGCACTATCATAACCGTAGCGATGCAGTTTGATGATAGATTCTCATGTAACTCGATGAGACTAATCGAAAATCATGAGTAAATTTTTTTGATTTCTCTCTTAGTTCTCGAGGTGTCGACTACCAACAATTAGTATAGTTCCTTTTGGATTTGATGACGTTTTTATTCTGGTCCGGGCGACGTTTCAACCTGACCACAAGGGGTAGTTAAAAATAAAATAACCACTCTGCATGTCTAGCTTAGAGTTCGTAGTGGCTTTAGAAAATTATGTGTTGGTGCAGGCCACATCCCAACCTAACCACTTCAATCTGGACACTGTGTATCGCGAGAACACGATGCGAGTTGACTGGAACGAGTGTACTGTCTTGCTGTGCGCGCAGCACTGGATAGTCCACTCTCCTCGTGTAAACAGGTACAAGACAGACAGTTGACTGAGGATAGCGGACTCGGCTCACGACCAACTTTTGTAATGCGAGTTCAACAATCAAGATGGCGACAACTAACAAGTCGCGTAAGCGGAGTGAAGCAGAGGCATTAAAATCTTTAGAACTGCATGAAAGTGAGGAAATTTCGTAGAATTTTAAGACTAAAAATTATAAGAACAAGGATTTTAGAGTGCTATCAAAAAATTGCTTCATAGCGGTTTCATTTTTTATGTATCGGAAAAAAATATTTCACAATACGTAACCCTTCAAATTAAGATACAGTTAGTCTTAAATAAGGCAACTCAATATTTTCACTTGCAGCTTTATTTTTTAATAAAGGCGCTGAGGCATTTAAAGCATTTCTTTTTAATATCCACTCTTTTAACGTTTTTATAAGTTTTATTTTATTAGTCTTCATATCATTCAACATTATAATCATTAAATTAGCTATGATGTTAATTCCTTTCTGTAATTTGGACATACTATTTCCAATAAGATCACAATATAGGAGTAGAGAACTGTCCTCACAGTGGACAGTGCACTGTCTTCTAATTGTTACTAGCATGATAGTTCACTCTCTTACCCCCACCACCGACGGTCCGGCGAACTGTCGTTCCAGTCAACTCGCACCCTGTATACGCGGCCTAAGGGATTTGCATATATATTTATATATAAAATCTTCAGTTTCGATTTGCGTCGTCGTGTTACGTAAGAATCTATTATAAAATTTGACTTTGTGGAAATTTTTCTTTTGAATTTCAACCTAAAACAGTATATCTCGAGAACAAAGCAGGATATAATAAAAATTTAATCTTCATTTTTTATTTGCTTCGTCGAATTACATAATAATCCATCATAAAATTGTGCGCCACGGTTCTCGAGAATCACCTTAAGGTGTTTGTGGATATTCCCGTGTTTCTAGGGAAATCCAATATGGCGAACTCCCCTCTCGACTTGACTACAGTGCGTGGTGAAGGTCCCTTGCGTCGCCCCCACTCGATGGTAATGCGGCGTATATGGCCGACGTGTAGTGGAGTGGAATGGTCGGTCACTCGAGTTGCGCGACTTATAATCTCGGTCCTGGTGACGAGTGTATGTTTTTCTTCCATGAGCACTGCATTCTACTCGGGAAGAAGTCTGATATAGAATAATTTAGGTTGCTGACTCCTGTGGGAATATTTCTTTGAAGTGGAAATAAATCAAATTCTCAATATGAACTGTGATTGTACTTTTGTGAAAGATATTTGTGAACCTTATATATTATCCTATCCCCCGCGCAAGTGGAGATTACCGCCTGGAGACCATACATCATAAAAAAACTTTCATAAAGAGATTTAAACAATGTGTTGTGTGTGCAAGATTCGTCATTAATCACACATTAAAATTGTGCAAGTTATATTTGTCGGCTCTGGCGCCACAGGCACAACGAGCAAAGCTTGAGCGCCGCAGTGACCACCGAGAGAACTACAGGACGGCTACATAAGAGAAGGAAGACCCAGCAGCCAGCAGAGTTATATTCCCCGCAACCTGCCAGTCCTTGGTCGCTGCTGTTTGCTGCCTCCTGCGCAGCCTCTTTCTTCTCCCGCTCACTTTTGGGAAGAATTTCTTTGTAGAGAAATCCTCCGCGAAGAGCAGCGCCATGGTTGCAACGGTTTCAGGGCACTTGTGCCCGTCTGCTGCGGCATCATCATGGATCCTGTAGACGTCCTCGTCTTCCTCGCCTGAGTGCATCAGTACCCCAAAGATTTATATGTATTTTTCTGGCAGGGACCAGCCGTACTTCAGTCCGGCGTGTACAACCCAAAGAGCCCAAGAGAAGAATCTGTACTTGTAGTAAGCATCGGATGATACTTTGTGCACTTCATTTCGATGCGGTACCCGTCTCGTTTCCGACGTCCCTCAATGTAGAGATTGTCACTCTCTGCAGCGTAGTCGACTGTCGACAAATCACTAGTGAGTCAGTGAATTGTATATTGTGAGACTGAGTCTAATAAATAATATCCTTGTACCAGCTGTGTTCTCGTAGTTACTGTCCATCGTCTGAGGGATGTTCAAAGCCTTCCTACGCTAGTGAGCTATGTACATAAGTAGGTATAAAAGGGCGGTGCGCTGCCAAAAGATACATTGTATCAATCTATTGTTATGCTAATTAGGCTATTTTTCTAATTGGATACATTGTATCATTCTATTGTTCTCCACCCTCCCACCTGTCAATCATTTTTACACCTATTGTTCTCTCCCCTCCCACTTGACTGGAGGGTCACTTGACTAACCACTTGACATGTATTATCTCTGGTTCTATTGGCCACTTGACTTGAGGGCCACTTGACTAACCACTTGACATGAGGGCCACTTGACTAACCACTTGACTAACCTCAGTTATACCCCTATTGTCCTTGACCACGCACCCCTCTAGCCGCACCAGGTGTGACGCAGCCGTTGCCAGACCACTTGAGCGAGCAACTGGACTTTTCGGACAGATGTCGACATGCCGCTCCTTTTTCGAACGAGGAATTCGCGGAGGTATTTACCAGTGCGTGCCGAGGCAAATAACAGGTACATGCCGAGTGCGTCCATTAACTACGTAAGTACATTTTGGCCGAGTACCGACCAAACCACTTGAGCGAGCCCAACCGCACCAGGTGTGTACTCTGCTGCTTTTGTCGTTCTGTGAGGTATGAGAATTCTGCGGTATGAACAGAGAAGTTCACCGGAATAGCATTGCCATGCTCGAAGCTTGTGGACTATGCGTTTCTACCGAGAAGGGTGGTGTAACGGTTAGCGTTCTCGCCTCGCATTCGGGGGACGCCGGTTCGAACCCCCGTCCGGGCATCCAGATTTGGGTTTTCCATGGTTTCCCAAATCACTCCAGGCAAATGCCAAGTGCTTCCTTCAAAAGACCATGGCCGAATTCCTTCCCATTCCTTGCTCCCATCCTTGCCCCGCATCCTTTCCCGTCTCTAAAGACCTCGCTGTTGAGAGACGTAAAGCAGTTAAAAAAAATACGCGTTTCTGCCGCTAGGCGTTTATGGCGCAACTCATTTGCAGTACAGTGCCGCGTGTGTTGCCAACCTGGCTTCTGTCAATCTGTTTCTGCCAGCGCTGTTTTGTTATTGTTTCGTTTTTTGGTGATGTAAGTTTAAGTGAGTAACGTGCAGCTGAGAAACTTTGTTTTCTAATGAGATAAAATGCTGCTGAAACTCGGTTCACTAGGCTTAAAAATAGTGACATGTTGGTTGATGACAAACCTCGTTCTGCACGTCCATCAAATGTACGAATCGACGAAATGTTGAAAAAAAGTTCCAGAGCTTTTGCTCTTTGACCGTCGACAGACAATTTATCAACTGTCAGAAATTAGTGGGTTATCTTGGAGCTCGATTCAGCGAAATTTAACAGAAGATTTGGGAATGAAAACGGTTGCTGCCAAGTTTTTTTCCTCGGGCTGTGATTAACAATAAAAAGAACGTCGACTTGAAACATGTCGTGCTTTGAAATTGATCCAGATTTTCTGTCATTATTGGTGACGAGTCATTGCGCTATGGTTACGACCCAAACACAAAGCAACAGTCAGCCAATGTAAGGCGTCAATGTCACCCCGTCCAAAAAAAAAAAAAATATCCTGGTATGGACTGTGTTTTACGTAGCATGGTTTGACCTCTCATCAAACTGAACCGAACATTGACTTGAAATGGTTATATTCTGTTACTTGTAGACCATTTGCAATCATATGCCAGTATGCTTCCTTCAAAAGGCCAGGGGATAGACTACATCCTTGCCTTGGCCAAGACTTACTAACTGCGATAAGTTCGGCGAAAGACGTTTGTGACGGCGAGTGTTTTGGACAAAGTTTTATGCATATTCTTACGGCTCATACCGAGCGTGGTGGGTGAGCGGTTAACAGGGAAATAGTGTGAACTTTGACAAAACATCTTTAGCTGGGACGCTGCATGTTAGAGACTAATACAGTAACTCTAATCAACTACACAATCTGCTACTTATCCCGTTTCTTTGGCAGAGGTATATTGCATACTGTACGGATATTGAGTGGCACAAGACTTACTAACTGCGATCAGTTCGGCGAAAGACGTTTGTGATGGCGAGTGTTTTGGACAAAGTTTTATACATATTCTTACGGCTCATACCGAGCGTGGTGGGTGAGCGGTTAACAGGGAAATAGTGTGAACTTTGACAAAACATCTTTAGCTGGGACGCCGCATGTTAGAGACTAATACAGTAACTCTAATCAACTACACATTCTTGCTACTTATCCCGTTTCTTTGGCAGAGGTATATTGCATACTGTACGGATATTAAGTGACCAAGACTTACTAACTGCGATAAGTTCGGCGAAAGACGTTTGTGACGGCGAGTGTTTTGGACAAAGTTTTATGCATATTCTTACGGCTCATACCGAGCGTGGTGGGTGAGCTGTTAACAGGGAAATAGTGTGAACTTTGACCAAACATCTTTAGCTGGGGCGCTGCATGTTAGAGACTAATACAGTAACTCTAATAAACTACACATTCTTGCTACTTATACCCGTTTCTTTGGCAGAGGCATATTGCATACTGTACGGATATTGAGTGACCAAGACTTACTAACTGCGATAAGTTCGGCGAAAGACGTTTGTGATGGCGAGTATTTTGGACAAAGTTTTGTGCGTATTCTTACGGCTCATACTGAGCGTGGTGGGTGAGCGGTTAACTCTCTGGCTCGCATTCGGGAGGACGCGGGTTCGAACCCCCGTCCAGGCATCCAGATTTGGGTTTTTAATGGTTTACCTAAATCATTCCAAGCGAATGCCGGGGTGTTTCCCTTCAAAAAGGCGTCGGGAGGACGTGGGTTTGAATCCCTGCCCCGACCATCAAGATTTCGGCTTCCATGCTTTTTGTGAAATTACTGCATTCGGTGCTTAAGCCCTCTGACGGGAAAGTGAAAAGCCCTCAACCTGACCTTCACATCTTTCACAACTTGCGTCGTAATGTAGTTACGCCTTAACACTTCCGTTGTTCGGTTTCAAGTTTAAACTGTAGGTTCTCTACACCCTGTTAAGTTCAAGTAGGCTATGATAGAGGCGGAATGCGCAGGCAATAAAAAACCCTGGTCATAATGACCAAACGAGCCATTACTCCGTACTTCAGGTGAATCTTGGGTTGGGTCCTTCAAAAGACCATGCCTGAATTCCATTCCGATCCTTGCACCTGTCCTATCACACTTTGTGATCGGTAAAGATCTGGCCTAGCATTTGGGAGGGCGTGGGCTCGAATCCCAGTCCGGGCATCCAGATTTGAGTTTTCCATGATTTCCCCAAATAACTCGAGGCGAATGACGGGGATGATTTTCTTCATTTGCCATGGCCGAATTCCCCACCGTTCCTCGTCCACTGTCCTTTCCCACCTCTAAAGGCTTCGATGTCGACGAGGCGTAGAACCCTAAAAAAGAAAACCACGACCACCAACTCCAGATGAATGTCGAGTTATTCATTCAAAATACCATGCCCGAATTCCTTCCCAGTCCTTGCCGCCAGTCCATACAATTATGACCATTACATTCTCGCAATCACCATAGAGGGGGAATGCGCAGGCAATAAAAAACCCTGGTCATAATGACCAAACGAGCCATTACTCCGTACTTCAGGTGATTGTTGGGTTGGTTCCTTCAAAAGACCATGCCTGAATTCGATCCCGATCCTTGCACCAGTCCTATCACACCTCGTGATCGGTAAAGATCTGGCCTAGCATTTGGGAGGGCGTGGGCTCGAATCCCAGTCCGGGCATCCAGATTTGAGTTTTCCATGATTTCCCCAAATAACTCGAGGCGAATGACGGGGATGATTTTCTTCATTTGCCATGGCCGAATTCCCCACCGTTCCTCGTCCACTGTCCTTTCCCACCTCTAAAGGCTTCGATGTCGACGAGGCGTAGAACCCTAAAAAAGAAAACCACGACCACCAACTCCAGATGAATGTCGAGTTATTCATTCAAAATACCATGCCCGAATTCCTTCCCAGTCCTTGCCGCCAGTCCATACAATTATGACCATTACATTCTCGCAATCACCATAGAGGGGGAATGCGCAGGCAATAAAAAACCCTGGTCATAATGACCAAACGAGCCATTACTCCGTACTTCAGGTGATTGTTGGGTTGGTTCCTTCAAAAGACCATGCCTGAATTCGATCCCGATCCTTGCACCAGTCCTATCACACCTCGTGATCGGTAAAGATCTGGCCTAGCATTTGGGAGGGCGTGGGCTCGAATCCCAGTCCGGGCATCCAGATTTGAGTTTTCCATGGTTTCCCCAAATAACTCGAGGCGAATGACGGGGTGATTTCTTCATTTGCCATGGCCGAATTCTCCACCGTTCCTCGTCCACTGTCCTTTCCCACCTCTAAAGGCTTCGATGTCGACGAGGCGTAGAACCATAAAAAAGAAAACCACGACCACCAACTCCAGATGAATGTCGAGTTATTCATTCAAAATACCATGCCCGAATTCCTTCCCAGTCCTTGCCGCCAGTCCATACAATTATGACCATTACATTCTCGCAATCACCATAGAGGGGGAATGCGCAGGCAATAAAAAACCCTGGTCATATTCTTGTAGTGGCGTGACGCTTCATCACTTACATACTGGTCTGAAGAGCGAATTGTAATAGACGCCAACATTCGAAAAGACATAAATTTGTTGAATATAAGTACGTATGCGGCTGTTTCTATGAATATCATAAAAAAAAAGTGTGAAAATGTACAAAATCAAGAAATTTGGTCATATATAACAAAAATCGGTAAAAAATGTAAATTTCGTCCATGAATGAAGTCAATGGTTGACATAAAAATCACACCTACGTGTATCACAATATCGTTCATATAATGTGTGTGGATTACAGAAATACGTGTTATATGGGGAAAAAAAGTGTAATGGCAGTCACCGGATAAACTAAAATGTGTTTTTTTTTTTTTCAGTAATAAATATTTTCTGATGAATAACGAAACTTGGTAGAGTTCTCCAGAGTCAACACACACGTCACGTAACCATCATGATAGACGTGTCAGTGGAAGTGCATCGGATGCTGCATTCACATGTGTATATGGAGTACTCTTTAAATTTCCTCCACAAAAGACGTAAATTGTATGAATTACATGTTTGCTCACTCTTGATTTTCATAACAATAATGCAGAGTCTAAACACACATAACATTACCAACATTATAGACACGTCAGAGGAAGTGCACAGGGTGATAACTATATATACTAGCCTAGTGTTTGTACCAAACGAGGTGAAACAACGTATATGTGTGCAGAAACTGACTTAACGCAGTTACACGGAAGGTAGTCTGCGTTTAAAGACAATGGCTCTCACTCTCTCTCACACATACACGCATAACGTTACCATCAATATAGACACGTCAGAGGAAGTGCACAGTCGGAACAAGATCGTGAAAAACAGGTAAAACATCACCGCAATTATACCACTTCACTATACGAAAGATGTCATCGGTTTACATGGTTAGAAGGTGTCCATCATGCCATACGATGTGTATTGAGTGCATCCACCAAAATAGAAAAAAAACGTGCGACATGATGCGGTGTTCCATCATAAATGAAACTCATTCTGTTCACGGCCCGATATGACATCGGACAACTTGAGTAGTACATCAGATATACCTGTCGAAAGTCACACTAAAGTACTGAAGTTGAACTAACCTGAGCATGCAGAAGATGAGAACATCACAAGTTTCATTAAACAACACGACCCTCCACAAGACCGAAACATAATGGGCTCAATACCAGATGAAACATAAATTATGTTAGATATCAGTTAGTAAGTGCCACTTTCGATGAATTTCATTTAAAAAGTGAAAAATAGATAAAAAATCGGGAATACTGGTCAAATATAGCAAAATATTGGTTAAAAACTTATGGCACTTTCTGAGACAGAACTTATGCTAAAGTCTGGTTAGTACAGAATGTTAAAGTGTTTGTTATAGTTGGTTAGAGTAAATTAAGGTTAGGTTATTTCAACTCACCATCTCATGGTGCCACTGATACATGGATATCCAAAAGTGTTTGCTGAGGTGGCTTGGGCCCCACAGTAAGCTGCTGCTGTATAGAAAAATACAAACGCGTTGCATCCGGAAAACCGGCGCGCGAAATTTCGGTCTTCTTAGGCCGCGCAAAATACCGGTCTCTTAGGCCGCGGTGGGGCCCAAGCCGCCTCAGCAAATACTTTTGATATCCATGTATCAGTGGCACCATGAGATGGTGAGTTGAAATAACCTAACCTTAATTTACTCTAACCAACTATAACAAACACTTTAACATTCTGTATAACCAGACTTTAGCATAAGTTCTGTCTCAGAAAGTGCCATAAGTTTTTAACCAATATTTTGCTATATTTGACCAGTATTCCCGATTTTTATCTATTTTTCACTTTTTAAATGAAATTCATCGAAAGTGGCACTTACTAACTGATATCTAACATAATTTATGTTTCATCTGGTATTGAGCCCATTATGTTTCGGTCTTGTGGAGGGTCGTGTTGTTTAATGAAACTTGTGATGTTCTCATCTTCTGCATGCTCAGGTTAGTTCAACTTCAGTACTTTAGTGTGACTTTCGACAGGTATATCTGATGTACTACTCAAGTTGTCCGATGTCATATCGGGCCGTGAACAGAATGAGTTTCATTTATGATGGAACACCGCATCATGTCGCACGTTTTGTTTTCTATTTTGGTGGATGCACTCAATACACATCGTATGGCATGATGGACACCTTCTAACCATGTAAACCGATGACATCTTTCGTATAGTGAAGTGGTATAATTGCGGTGATGTTTTACCTGTTTTCACGATCTTGTTCCGACTGTGCACTTCCTCTGACGTGTCTATATTGATGGTAACGTTATGCGTGTATGTGTGAGAGAGAGTGGAGCCATTGTCTTTAAACGCAGACTACCTTCCGTGTAACTGCGTTAAGTCAGTTTCTGCACACATATACGTTGTTTCACCTCGTTTGGTACAAACACTAGGCTAGTATATATAGTTTATCACCCTGTGCACTTCCTCTGACGTGTCTATAATGTTGGTAATGTTATGTGTGTTTAGACTCTGCATGTTATTGTTATGAAAATCAAGAGTGAGCAAACATGTAATTCATACAATTTACGTCTTTTGTGGAGGAAATAAAGAGTACTCCATATACACATGTGAATGCAGCATCCGATGCACTTCCACTGACACGACTATCATGATGGTTACGTGACGTGTGTGTTGACTCTGGAGAACTCTACCAAGTTTCGTTATTCATCAGAAAATATTTATTACTGAAAAAAAACACATTTAGTTTATCCGGTGACTGCCATTACACTTTTTTTCCCCATATAACACGTATTTCTGTAATCCACACACATTATATGAACGATATTGTGATACACGTAGGTGTGATTTTTATGTCAACCATTGACTTCATTCATGGACGAAATTTACATTTTTACCGATTTTTGTTATATATGACAAATTTCTTGATTTTGTACATTTTCACACTGTTTTTTTTTATGATATTCATAGAAACAGCCGCATACGTACTTATATTCAACAAATTTATGTCTTTTCGAATGTTGGCGTCTATTACAATTCGCTCTTCAGACCAGTATGTAAGTGATGAAGCGTCACGCCACTACAAGAATATGACCAGGGTTTTTTATTGCCTGCGCATTCCCCCTCTATGGTGATTGCGAGAATGTAATGGTCATAATTGTATGGACTGGCGGCAAGGACTGGGAAGGAATTCGGGCATGGTATTTTGAATGAATAACTCGACATTCATCTGGAGTTGGTGGTCGTGGTTTTCTTTTTTTATGGTTCTACGCCTCGTCGACATCGAAGCCTTTAGAGGTGGGAAAGGACAGTGGACGAGGAACGGTGGAGAATTCGGCCATGGCAAATGAAGAAATCACCCCGTCATTCGCCTCGAGTTATTTGGGGAAACCATGGAAAACTCAAATCTGGATGCCCGGACTGGGATTCGAGCCCACGCCCTCCCAAATGCTAGGCCAGATCTTTACCGATCACGAGGTGTGATAGGACTGGTGCAAGGATCGGGATCGAATTCAGGCATGGTCTTTTGAAGGAACCAACCCAACAATCACCTGAAGTACGGAGTAATGGCTCGTTTGGTCATTATGACCAGGGTTTTTTATTGCCTGCGCATTCCCCCTCTATGGTGATTGCGAGAATGTAATGGTCATAATTGTATGGACTGGCGGCAAGGACTGGGAAGGAATTCGGGCATGGTATTTTGAATGAATAACTCGACATTCATCTGGAGTTGGTGGTCGTGGTTTTCTTTTTTAGGGTTCTACGCCTCGTCGACATCGAAGCCTTTAGAGGTGGGAAAGGACAGTGGACGAGGAACGGTGGGAATTCGGCCATGGCAAATGAAGAAAATCACCCCGTCATTCGCCTCGAGTTATTTGGGGAAACATGGAAAACTCAAATCTGGATGCCCGGACTGGGATTCGAGCCCACGCCCTCCCAAATGCTAGGCCAGATCTTTACCGATCACGAGGTGTGATAGGACTGGTGCAAGGATCGGGATCGAATTCAGGCATGGTCTTTTGAAGGAACCAACCCAACAATCACCTGAAGTACGGAGTAATGGCTCGTTTGGTCATTATGACCAGGGTTTTTTATTGCCTGCGCATTCCCCCTCTATGGTGATTGCGAGAATGTAATGGTCATAATTGTATGGACTGGCGGCAAGGACTGGGAAGGAATTCGGGCATGGTATTTTGAATGAATAACTCGACATTCATCTGGAGTTGGTGGTCGTGGTTTTCTTTTTTAGGGTTCTACGCCTCGTCGACATCGAAGCCTTTAGAGGTGGGAAAGGACAGTGGACGAGGAACGGTGGGGAATTCGGCCATGGCAAATGAAGAAAATCATCCCCGTCATTCGCCTCGAGTTATTTGGGGAAATCATGGAAAACTCAAATCTGGATGCCCGGACTGGGATTCGAGCCCACGCCCTCCCAAATGCTAGGCCAGATCTTTACCGATCACGAGGTGTGATAGGACTGGTGCAAGGATCGGGATCGAATTCAGGCATGGTCTTTTGAAGGAACCAACCCAACAATCACCTGAAGTACGGAGTAATGGCTCGTTTGGTCATTATGACCAGGTTTTTTATTGCCTGCGCATTCCCCCTCTATGGTGATTGCGAGAATGTAATGGTCATAATTGTATGGACTGGCGGCAAGGACTGGGAAGGAATTCGGGCATGGTATTTTGAATGAATAACTCGACATTCATCTGGAGTTGGTGGTCGTGGTTTTCTTTTTTAGGGTTCTACGCCTCGTCGACATCGAAGCCTTTAGAGGTGGGAAAGGACAGTGGACGAGGAACGGTGGGGAATTCGGCCATGGCAAATGAAGAAAATCATCCCCGTCATTCGCCTCGAGTTATTTGGGGAAATCATGGAAAACTCAAATCTGGATGCCCGGACTGGGATTCGAGCCCACGCCCTCCCAAATGCTGGCCAGATCTTTACCGATCACGAAGTGTGATAGGACAGGTGCAAGGATCGGATGAATTCAGGCATGGTCTTTTGAAGGACCAACCCAACAATCACCTGAAGTACGGAGTAATGGCTCGTTTGGTCATTATGACCAGGGTTTTTTATTGCCTGCGCATTCCGCCTCTATCATAGCCTACTTGAACTTAACAGGGTGTAGAGAACCTACAGTTTAAACTTGAAACCGAACAACGGAAGTGTTAAGGCGTAACTACATTACGACGCAAGTTGTGAAAGATGTGAAGGTCAGGTTGAGGGCTTTTCACTTTCCCGTCAGAGGGCTTAAGCACCGAATGCAGTAATTTCACAAAAAGCATGGAAAGCCGAAATCTTGATGGTCGGGGCAGGGATTCAAACCCACGTCCTCCCGACGCCTTTTTGAAGGAAACACCCCGGCATTCGCTTGGAATGATTTAGGTAAACCATTAAAAACCCAAATCTGGATGCCTGGACGGGGGTTCGAACCCGTCCTCCCGAATGCGAGGCCAGAGAGTTAACCGCTCACCCACCACGCTCAGTATGAGCCGTAAGAATACGCACAAAACTTTGTCCAAAATACTCGCCGTCACAAACGTCTTTCGCCGAACTTATCGCAGTTAGTAAGTCTTGGTCACTCAATATCCGTACAGTATGCAATATGCCTCTGCCAAAGAAACGGGTATAAGTAGCAAGAATGTGTAGTTTATTAGAGTTACTGTATTAGTCTCTAACATGCAGCGCCCCAGCTAAAGATGTTTTGTCAAAGTTCACACTATTTCCCTGTTAACCGCTCACCCACCACGCTCGGTATGAGCCGTAAGAATATGCATAAAACTTTGTCCAAAAAACACTCGCCGTCACAAACGTCTTTCGCCGAACTTATCGCAGTTAGTAAGTCTTGGTCACTTAATATCCGTACAGTATGCAATATACCTCTGCCAAAGAAACGGGATAAGTAGCAAGATTGTGTAGTTGATTAGAGTTACTGTATTAGTCTCTAACATGCAGCGTCCCAGCTAAAGATGTTTTGTCAAAGTTCACACTATTTCCCTGTTAACCGCTCACCCACCACGCTCGGTATGAGCCGTAAGAATATGTATAAAACTTTGTCCAAAACACTCGCCGTCACAAACGTCTTTCGCCGAACTTATCGCAGTTAGTAAGTCTTGGCCACTCAATATCCGTACAGTATGCAATATACCTCTGCCAAAGAAACGGGATAAGTAGCAAGATTGTGTAGTTGATTAGAGTTACTGTATTAGTCTCTAACATGCAGCGTCCCAGCTAAAGATGTTTTGTCAAAGTTCACACTATTTCCCTGTTAACCGCTCACCCACCACGCTCGGTATGAGCCGTAAGAATATGCATAAAACTTTGTCCAAAACACTCGCCGTCACAAACGTCTTTCGCCGAACTTATCGCAGTTAGTAAGTCTTGGCCAAGGCAAGGATGTAGTCTATCCCCTGGCCTTTTGAAGGAAGCATCCTGGCATATGATTGCAAATGGTCTACAAGTAACAGAATATAACCATTTCAAGTCAATGTTCGGTTCAGTTTGATGAGAGGTCAATCCATGCTACGTAAAACACAGTCCATACCAGGATATTTTTTTTTTTTTTTTTTGGACGGGGTGACATTGACGCCTTACATTGGCTGACTGTTGCTTTGTGTTTGGGTCGTAACCATAGCGCAATGACTCGTCACCAATAATGACAGAAAATCTGGATCAATTTCAAAGCACGACATGTTTCAAGTCGACGTTCTTTTTTATTGTTAGTCACAGCCCGAGGAAAAAACTTGGCAGCAACCGTTTTCATTCCCAAATCTTCTGTTAAATTTCGCTGAATCGAGCTCCAAGATAACCCACTAATTTCTGACAGTTGATAAATTGTCTGTCGACGGTCAAAGAGCAAAAGCTCTGGAATTTTTTTTCAACATTTCGTCGATTCGTACATTTGATGGACGTGCAGAACGAGGTTTGTCATCAACCAACATGTCACTATTTTTAAGCCTAGTGAACCGAGTTTCAGCAGCATTTTATCTCATTAGAAAACAAAGTTTCTCAGCTGCACGTTACTCACTTAAACTTACATCACCAAAAAACGAAACAATAACAAAACAGCGCTGGCAGAAACAGATTGACAGAAGCCAGGTCGGCAACACACGCGGCACTGTACTGCAAATGAGTTGCGCCATAAACGCCTAGCGGCAGAAACGCGTATTTTTTTTTAACTGCTTTACGTCTCTCAACAGCGAGGTCTTTAGAGACGGGAAAGGATGCGGGGCAAGGATGGGAGCAAGGAATGGGAAGGAATTCGGCCATGGTCTTTTGAAGGAAGCACTTGGCATTTGCCTGGAGTGATTTGGGAAACCATGGAAAACCCAAATCTGGATGCCCGGACGGGGGTTCGAACCGGCGTCCCCCGAATGCGAGGCGAGAACGCTAACCGTTACACCACCACTCTCGGTAGAAACGCATAGTCCACAAGCTTCGAGCATGGCAATGCTATTCCGGTGAACTTCTCTGTTCATACCGCAGAATTCTCATACCTCACAGAACGACAAAAGCAGCAGAGTACACACCTGGTGCGGTTGGGCTCGCTCAAGTGGTTTGGTCGGTACTCGGCCAAAATGTACTTACGTAGTTAATGGACGCACTCGGCATGTACCTGTTATTTGCCTCGGCACGCACTGGTAAATACCTCCGCGAATTCCTCGTTCGAAAAAGGAGCGGCATGTCGACATCTGTCCGAAAAGTCCAGTTGCTCGCTCAAGTGGTCTGGCACGGCTGCGTCACACCTGGTGCGGCTAGAGGGGTGCGTGGTCAAGGACAATAGGGGTATAACTGAGGTTAGTCAAGTGGTTAGTCAAGTGGCCCTCATGTCAAGTGGTTAGTCAAGTGGCCCTCGAGTCAAGTGGTTAGTCAAGTAGCCATGATTGGCAGGTGGGGGACACACCTGGGTCGCTCAAGTGGCCCTCAAGTGGTTAGTCAAGTGGCCATGATTGACAGGTGGGGGGAGAACATAGAGGTGAAACTGGGGTTAGTCAAGTGGCCCTCAAGTCAAGTGGTTAGTCAAGTGGCCCTCAAGTCAAGTGGTTAGTCAAGTGGGAGGGGGGGAGGGGGAGAACAATAGAATGATACAATGTATCCAATTGGAACAATAGAAGGGGGGCGTGGCTAACATTAGTTCCGAATTCGCCACTAGGGGGCTGGTGAGCCTGTTCTCCCAAATTATACCTACTATAGTAGTTCTCTTGCACTTTTATTATGAGCTCGGGACTGAAGATGATATATGATCAGGACTGACTACATGTAACTACTAAACCATAACCAGATTCGTGTAGTAGCTTAGATACTTAAGGCAGAAATCAGCATGTCTTTATCGCGTAGTGCCCAGAATTTTTGGGTTAAGTTCGATTGTAAAAGACATACACCAGACACTCCTTGCCGCGGACGCGACGCTAAACTATATGTCTAGCTACGACAGAGGTATAACTCGTAGAAAACTGAAACTCTGTCAGCTCGTTGTCAAATAATAGGAATTTATTTTACATTAACTTATTTGAGATTTTCCAGCATCCAACAACCCTCATACCAAGTCACTGCGCGAGGGATTTGTTTCTCTCTTAGTCTTTTCAGCTGATGTGGTGAATGTAAACCAGATTGATCGCGTTTTGTCAAAATAATGGGGAATAAATCATTAGAAATTGGTTCCAAGGCTTGCTTTTAATCGGATAATTCACGCCACTAATAAGAGTAGAAAAATGTTTAAAGTAAAAAAAAAAATGTATACATATAAAAAAATATACTCAATTCGATGTGATTCTGACTAAAGAAAAAAGAAGTTTAAAAAATAAAGAACTGAGAATAAACTGAAAATAAAAGATCGTCACCGAGGTTGAAGCCGAATTCGGAGACGTAGAAGATAATTAATGCCATGACTAACAATATCTCCTCCAAGGCCAGAAACTAGTTGAATCTTTTAGGTACTAATTTATTAAGCTGAAACTAAAAATACCCTAAAAATTTGTTGGTTCCCGAACAATTACATTCTGATAAAAATCGTTTGGTGTCTCGTTTTCTGTTGTCTCGGCTAAGCTAAAGACATTTCCATAGTCATAACACAGAACTATTTTTTTTTCTCGGAAAGTATGGAGAATTGCAACTTGCCTCTTCACATAGGCAGGTGCGTAGCTACTATGGGGCTAGGCGGTGCAGTGCACCGGGGCCCCTACGCTCAGGGGGCCCCCAAGCATACCTCTGGGAGCCCAAAGCGCACCTCTGGGGGCCCCCAAGCGCAGTTCAGAGGCCCACGAGCCTTCATGGCAAACTGGCGACCTTTTTTTTAGCTCTACCGTCGCCAAAGGGGCCCCTCACTAAGGGCCCTCTCATTGCTCAGGGGGCCCCCAACCACTGCTCTGGGGGCCCCTAAGCATAACACAAGGGTCCAATCCTCAGCTCTGGGGGCCCTTACCAGAAACAAAAAGCAAAAAAAAAGGTCGCCCATCTGGCCTGAGGGCCCAAAATAATTTTTTTCACCGGGGCCCTTGTTGACCTAGCTACGCTACTGCATATAGGCGATATTTAGGCTGTCAGGAACAGCAATACAAAATTCTATAAAAACTGATCTATATTTCAGATTCTCCTCTTGTAATACTTTAGACTTCAACACCCTCAGAAACATCTTGCGTAGTTGCAGAAAACAATGAAAACCTATAAAACGATAAGACACACATAGATGCAGATTTTTTTAATATTCATTTTTTAAAGAATTAGTATCAGCTCTAGATACATATTTACTTCTGACATTCTGTAAATATGTCATTAGAAAGATACTTACCTTATGTGTTTATTTTTATTTTTTGTACACCAACAAAATACGAATGTCCCTTATTAAACTAATGGGTATTGATTTTACTTTCATAAATATTATTTTCTGCGTTAATAACTAAATTATGATTACTGAGAAATATATGAAAGTAGCAGCAACAACAAACTTAAATTTTGCTTATATTCATTGCTAACCTTTCTCATAGTAATAAGATACTTATATGCGGTCCAGTAAATGATGCTATTGAACTTGACTTGAAATGTGAAGCTATTCAGTTTAATTTTTACAACCCTAAACCTGAACAGTCTAAACTTGTTTGTTACAAGTGAAATACGTCGTGATTGTAGAAATCTTCGTATTCGAAGTCAAACTTAATTTCCAGGATAAAAGCAGGGCCGGATTAAAACAGCCCGTAGCAAATGTTAAGAAGGGGCCCTTTGTTTTCTCCGTCCGGAGCAGTAGTAGAGCTTATTTTCTGTCTTTTTTTTTCTTTTCTTTTTAAGGAAAAGTCGCTCATCTAGCCTGACTGGGAGGCTCCCGAGAATCCTAGGCGGGGTCCCCCTAGAAGGCGCGGGGTCCCCCAGAAGGCGCGGGGTCCCCAGAAGGCGCGGGGCCCGTAGCATTTCCTAATCCGGTACTGGATAAAAGAACACTCCGAGCTGTGTCCAACATTGATTTAGTACATCTCCTGTGTGAGAATCCAACCAACCTTTGCAAAACCTAAATTGGCAAAACTTCAGTGTATGAATTCATCATATTGCTTTTTAGAACTACGTGGAATTAATTTAATTTCTGAACAGCTGATTAAAATATTTTCTGAAATAATAATAACTGCGTTTCTCCCAGTAGGAATCAAAATAGTGAGACACATATAACAAGTTTCATTGTGTTCTTTTGCTCCAACTCTTGCTTTAACCGAGGTAGAAATAATAACGTTTGTCATTTCTGTAAAATGAATTTTATCAAAATATTTTTCTTTGGTGGACAGGTTGATTTTTATGAAGCATATAAAAAGACTCAATTTTATATTCCCTTCGCACTAGGTATATTTCACAAAAAAGCGGGTAAAAATACAAAACATACACAAGCGAACTGATACGTAATATTACAGGTCGTTTTAAAACGATGAGCAGGAAAACAAATAACTTTTTCGGGCTTCGTCTATGTCGAGATCATTAGAGGCAGGAAAACGACTGCGGGAAGGAATTCGGTTAACACCCATTGAGGTAACCATTCCTGGAGTGTTTTCGGAAAATCATGAAAAGCCTTAATTTAATGACCGGAGGGGGATTATGAAGTAGAACTAGTTTCAACTATCCAATACAGATAAGAAACTATTTTGACAATCAAACCATTCAGATTGACGTATTCAGGATTTACATATCGGTCTCCGAAGAGAAATAGTCAGCAATAGACCATTTAATTTTGTTTATAGTCTTCGACAGGTCATACATATTTCAACATATGGGAATAACAATCACTGCATTAAATACATTCTCTCCCCTCCCTCTCAAATATAGATTACAGTTATGGACGACGCATAGTCAGAGAATAAGTTAATTTAACTTCGATGGAGAGCTTGTTCCGTTAGTAATTTCACTACACACCCATTTTCCTAGGTTCCGTTTCCCACCTACTTTTTTCATCCACTAATTTCAACTTTTTCAATTTTTTTTGTATATTATTTATCAAAATTTATTTCAATCCCTGGTACCATTACCTATGAAATTTTTTCACTGTTTGAGAAACTACTTAGCATTTCCTGAGTAATCTATACCATTCTTTTTCGATTGTACTCTTCTCACATCCTTACACTTGTATTCAATTGCCAGTTTGTGCTTATAGTTATCGCTTCCCCTCCACGTATTACTTTTAATGTTTCTACCAATATCTATCCAGGTCTTATTACCAAAAATAAGCCTTATACAGTCTCCAAACAATTCATGTTTCTAAGTGACTTCCAACCCAGCTCTTTTAACATATCAATGAGTAGTCGTTATCTATTATAATTTATACGTGTATATCTATCTACCATTGCTTGAATTTCCTCCAACTCTTGTTTTTATAGTTATGTCTTTCTTGTTAGCTCCTATTCGTTTCACTTCCACACTTCTGGCACTGCACTGAATCTACTTTCAATAAATGCTACGCTGTAAACAAAGCACTGTAATAGTACTATCGTGCGATATGC